>JAUMJL010000369.1:1200000-1709336 GCA_033558185.1 Dromococcyx pavoninus | reverse complement strand
GGTTATCCCCACCCCTGTTTGCCCGCTCTCGATGGGGCTGACAAGTCGGCACGCAGGCGGTTCAGACGGGGGCCAATCACCGCTCCTCTACAGAGGTAGCCGCGCTACGCCACGCCCGCCAATAAGGCGGAGACGATACTGAGGGTCAGCGCTGGGGCCGTCAGGCGTGTGTTACGCTGCCGGGTGCCGTTCCGCCCGTCTCCGGAAGCGGGGCGGCTCGGGCTCTGCGCGTGGGGTCTCTGTTTTAAAGGCTGTGCAGCGTCGTTGCTGGTCGTTATCGGTGACGCCTGGTGCAACGAGGTTTTCAGCTGCGCCGTTCCCCCACAGGGCAGGGGGGAACGGCAGGGAACGAGGGCGAATGAGCTGATGCGTGTTAAACACACAGCATAAAAGCGTTGAAATAGTCACATTGTTTAAGCGAATCATATTAACTTAGCAGACTTATATTCTTTGTGTAACATCATTTGGCAGCGCTTGCACATTGCATTAGATAGCGGGGCTCACGCCTGCACGCTGTGCTCGAGAGCAAGGACTGTGGTTTGCCCAAGTTCATAAATGCCCGGTGGTAGCTGGTAGATACCAGAAACCTTGAAAAGAAGATTCAAGAGAAACTGGTGCCGGAATCACAACATAGAGAGTAAAACTCAGCCAAAAGCGATGAAGAGGAGAGAGCAGAGCCTTCCTCCTTGACCGACGATTGCCCTGAAGAAAAGTATGTAGTAGCGACTACGCAAGCCCCAAGGACATTATAATATGCATAAGTTCTGAGAGGCAATATGAATATGCAAGTAGATTCAAAGGTACTATGTTGAATAAACTTGAACACAGTTCTATAAATACGTACCTTTCACCAACTCAGGTGCAAGCATTTGGCAGGAGAATCCCCCGCTTGCCTGGCAACGGGAATGCTTCTTTCAGAAGCCTTAAACTCTGGTCTCTGACAGTTTTATTTGGTCGGTTTTTACGGTAATGGAACGAGTGACATTCTGAGGGCAATAATTTTGATTTAAGCAAAAGCAGATTTAAGTTTTACTTAAGTAACTGTATTTTTGGAAAGGCAATGTCCCTCTGATAGTGTGTTTTCTTTACAGCATATTTTTTTCAATTACTGTTTCTCCAGAACACTTCAAAGAGAAATGATAAACTCTTGTGTTCAGCATGGTCTGTGCTGAACACATGTGTCTTCTTATCTATTCACCTGTGTTTGCAGTCTTTCCCTGTCTAAAATACAAGGTCGGACAGAGCTGGCTCCAAAGTTCCAATTATAGAATTATAGAATCATACAATCTTTATTCAAGTCTGGCAAAAAAATATTCCTTCTTTAGGTGCTGGACATCAAGGGGATGTTCAGCACTACATCAGTTCTGGATGAGCATTCAGAAATAAGAATAATCATCATCATATTTCACAGAATCATAGAATTGCCTGGTTGGAAAAGAGCTGTGAGATCGAGTCCAACCATACCTGCCCATGGCTAAACCAGATCTCTTGAGCACCTCATCTGCCTGTCTTTCAAACACCTCCAGTGATGAGGACTCAACCACCTCCCTGGGCAGCTGTTCCAATGCCTGTCAGCCCTTTGAGTGAAGAAATTTTTCCTAATGTCTAATGTGAACCTGCCCTGGCACAACTTGAGGCCATTTCCTCTCATCCTATTGCCTGTCACTTGGGAGAAGAGGCCACCATTCACCTTGCTACAACCTCCTTTCAGGCAGTTGTAGACAGTGATGAGGTCTCCCCTCAGCCTCCTCCAGCCTAAACAACCCCAATTCCCCGAGCTTCTCCTCATAGGACTTGTTTTCCAGCCCCTTAATTAGCTGCCCTTCTCTGGACACCCTCCAGCACCTCAATGTCCTTCTTGTAGTGAGGGACCCAAAACTGAACATAGGATTTGAGGTGCGGCCTCACCAGTGTTGAGTAAGAGTAGCAAACGATTTGGCTGTTGTGAAGTTCATAGTAACAATAAAATTTGTCCTTGGAAACTAACAGAATATACATAAGATTTCTGAGGAAATTTATACACTCGCACATAAGTGGGAAGTACATTCTGTCCCCAGGTTGTCCCCTTACACGACTGATGGAAACCATTCCCTCACGCACCCAGCACTGAAAAAAAGACTGCTTTCTAAAACTCCAAAACGAGTCTTAGTTTGCCAACATTTCCGTTACTAACCACGCGGGGACAAACAGCCCGAGCGCTTCCGAAGCTGCCGGGCCCGTGTGCGACCTCCCCGCGACCGGAAGGGGCGGGGCAGTTGCCGCGGCGCGAGGCGGCGGTGGCCACCGCGGAGCGGAGATGGCGGACGAGGCGCTGTTCCTGCTGCTGCACAGCGAGATGGTGGCGGGGCTGTACCGCGCCGCCGAGCAGGGCGAAGGGGTGAGTGGGGCCGGGGCTGCCCCGGGCGCCGCTTGGCAGCGGTCGGGGTAAAGCAGCGGCGCCTTGTGTGTTGCAGGAGAACGGGCGCTGCACCACCAAGCTGGAGAGCATGGGCTTCCGCGTCGGGCAGGGGCTGATCGAGAGGTGAGTCCTGCCCCCACCCCTCCTCCTCGGGGGCTTCCCCGGCGTCTACCCCGCCGGGAGCGTTCACCCTGCTTGGTGGAAAGCTGCTCGCTGCTTTGATGCACGGGTTGTACTGTGGACGTTCATAGAATCATAGAGTCGCCTGATTGAAAAAGACATTCGAGGTCATCGAGTCCAGCCGTACTTCACTACCACTAAACCACGTCCCTAAGTGCCACACCTACGTGTCTTTTAAATGTCTCCAGGGATGGGGACTGAACCACTTCACTGAGCAGCCTGTTTCGATGCTTGACAACCCTTTTGGTGAAGTATTTCCTAATATCCAATCTAGACTTCCTCTGGCGCAACTTGAGGCCATTACCTGTCATCCTGTCACCTGTCACGTGGGAGAACAGACCAGCACCCACCTTGCTACAACCTCCTTTCAGGCAGTTGTAGACACTGATGAGGCTTCCCCTCAGCCTCTTCCAGACTAAACAGCCCCAGTTCCTTCAGCCACTTCTCACAGGACTTGTTCTCCATCCCCTTCACCAGCTTCATTGTTCTCAGGACACAATTCAGCACTGCAATTTCTTTCTTTCTTGTAGTGAGGGGCCCGAAACTGAACACAGGATTTGAGGTGTGGCCTTACCAATGCCAAATAGAGGGGCACAATCACTTCCTTGGTGCTGCTGGTGACATTTTGGCATCCTCTATCTTGGCATCTAATTCTTGTGGAGACCTGTGTTTGAATACTGCAGGACAGTGTTGGAGTATGTATTCTCCCAGCGCTTTCCATCATGAAAACTGAATCAGGGTATATGGAAGGGTATAGGCACTGGAATAGGTTGCCGAGAGAAGTTGTGGATGCCTGATCCCTGGTGTTGGATGATGCTTTGAGAAACATGATCCAGTGGGAGGTGTCCTGCCCATTTTATGATTCTGTATGGTTACTTTTAATAATCATTTTTCTTTTTAATTGCACTTTTTATAGACCTACTTTTATATGTTACCTACTTCTGGCATGTTTCATTATTTTTCTTGTCTTTCTAATTTCTTTCTTCAACATAATTTTATGATTGGCTACTGAATTTCATTTTTGTAAAACACATTCAGTCCTTGAAACTTCGTGACCAAGCACGTGACCTTGAAACTTTGTGACCTTGTTTCCCCAGGCCCTTTAGGGATGCACAGTGACTTGCTGCACATCCAACTTCAGTGCCCTCACTCAGAGGTCATGTGGAGACTCTTGACTTCTGAAGTTATACTTCCATTGAACAAAGTGGTGATTTAATACCAGATAAAGACCCTCAAGGAGGATGAAAGGAGAGAATTCTGAAATAAGCAAGAGAAAGAGGACCCTTCTTGGGAAACAGGAACAAGTTTTACATATCTGTTCCTATGTATTAATGCTTTTTTGCATATTTGAAGGACTCCTTCCAAGCAGTGGCATAGGTGTGAGCTTTGTATGTATCTTTTATTGAGACATTTAGGTGAAAATAAAGCTGATGGAATAAAGCTCTGCATCTTTTTATACTTAAGCTATCTTTAATAATCTTATAATTAAAGGCATTTATTCTGCTGTAGTGTTGCAGGTATTAAGATAACACTGTTGCTTTTGAGTTATAATACTTGATGAAAGCTGAGTGATGCTAGAATGATACTGCACAGTAGTTGGAAAGATAATTTCTATAACAAAAAGTTACATAAAAGAAATGTCACATAGTACCATCTTTATATTTTGTTTTTCTGTTTAATTGGTCCAGTTGTTGTGTGTGCCTTCATTACTGATAGATTTTTCACTTTTCTCTTAGGTTTACAAAAGATACTGCCAGGTTCAAAGATGAATTAGATATTATGAAGTTCATTTGCAAAGACTTTTGGACAACGGTATTTAAAAAACAAATAGATAACCTGAGGACCAATCATCAGGTACTAATGCTGTTGAATAAAATTCAAATTCCAAAATCAGTAACACTGTTTTGAGTTACTAGCGCATTTTTTGTTTGTCTTGGTCTAGAAGTAATTATTTAAGCAGAAACCCAAAGATATTTTAATTTACAAGTTTTGTTTAAGAAGCAGGTTTTTAAGGTTCATATTAATGTGCAGTTTCAGAATGCAGTTTAACAGTTGCTAGTGATTACTTTATTGCCACCCTGTTTGAAAAAAACCTAAATGCTTTGGATTTTTTCTGTGGTGCTGTAGAACTGCAAACTGACAGCACAGTAAGTTACAGTTGGTTAACACTTAAAACAGGAACTTTTTTATGTCACTCCCAATAAATTTTAGTAGAAAACTAGAGTGAGAAAGCGATATTGCTTTTATTTACGCATTTATTTATGTAGAATGGCCGGCTTTAAGTAATCTTTTGTTTTGAAGAATATTAACAGTTTACAGTGGTTGAGACAATTAGCAGTGCTCTCCTGAACATACTTGTATATGAAGCAGCTGAAAAACTTTCCAAAATTTACATGTTGGTGACATTGCATTGTATCTATGTCCTTTACTATATCAACAAATACAGTTCTTGAAGAAAGATCAAAATAATTTAAGGCGCCATTTTTACAAGAGCAAAAAATCATCTTGCTTTGAATAAATCGGGTTTTTATGGCCTTTTTTTCTGTTGTATCAAAGTAGGCACAAGAGGGTTTGTGCCAAATAAAATAGGTTCTATTTTTCAGTGAGCTGTTTACCAAGGAGTAACTTTAAGGAATAATAATTACCTGATAAGTCATATTTTGAGTTCAAAGAAAGCCGCAATGTTGAGCTTAGGTCTTAGTTGTATTTGCTGCCTTAATTTCATTTCAAGGGTTATGAAGTTTCAGAGTAGCACAGTCATTATCAAAGAAATTAAAATTACTATGTTCATACTTAATTTATTAAAATGCATATTGTGGCACAAAATTGTTATGTAGAAAACGTTAGACTTGTAATTTTATCATCTGCTGGGTGGTGTTGTCTGTATCTATTAAAGAAGGTAATTCTCACCGAATTGGAGAATACCAAATTAAGATTTGAGTGTGAAAATCAGTACGCATTTGATATACTAGCAAAGACTAATAATATGGAGCACGGGAAGGACTCTTCCGAGAAGAACGTAAATAAACAAATTAAACTTTTATGGGGGAGATTAACTGGTCATATTATCATTTAGGTGTTTTGTTGTATATTTGCAAGTAAGTATCCTTTTGTTTTTATATTTCATGTAAGTAAACAATACAGTTTAAACTTAAATCACATGAACATAAATAAAAAATTTCCCTTTTCAACCTGAAAACCTTTATATTGTATCTACAAATCATATCCCTTCACATCACGTGTTGATTACATGTTATTGGATAGTCTACTAAAAACTTTTTTTTTTTAAACAGGGAATTTATGTCCTTCAAGACAATAAATTTCGCCTCTTGACACAAATGTCTGCAGGAAAGCAGTACTTAGAACATGCACCAAAGGTATTATTCAGTTTTATTCCTTGAATCTACCAGTTTGATTTGAATTATCTTGATCTATTAATAATAATGTTAAATTTTGTAATTGAATGGATGCACTCTCTCCAAAAGAGCGGCTAAAATTTAGCCTCCAAACTTCGTTTTTTAGAAAGGCGCCTTCTTTCAGAACAGTGTGTTTGATTTATGGTTCAGGAAAAATTGTCATTGAAACTTGCTGTTGTGATGTTTGAGTTGTGATGGTAGGAGCTGGTCTGTCACTATCTTCCAGTATACACAAATTTGTTCTTTCTCTTTGGAAAGCATTTGCTCTCAGGAGCTTTTCTAAAATTTCCGAAACGTATTTGGAAGATGCTATTTGTTACCCAGAGCAAGCTTCTGAGATTATATGAACAATCAAAAAGGTATTCCACCAATTAAAAATAGTTTGAGTGTAGATGCTGAGTTAGTTCAGGCAAGTAAAATCAGTAAAAAGCACTTTGGTTAATGTGAATGTAAAAAGTGGGGCATTCAGTTCTGGTTTATAGTTTCTTAATTCTTAAATCATCTTAGTTAGCACAGTTGCAGATTGCTATCCTTGGGAATATTTTTGGTGTTTGGTGAGATGTTTCTTCTGTTTTGCTGCATATATTCTGAACATCTGCAGGCATCTTTTTAGTCCTTGTATTCTAAGATGTGGTCTCTGCAGGGACACTATCTTGGACTGTTTCTCCTTCATTGACTTTAATACTGGTTGCTAATTTCAGCCAAGTCTTGGGAATAGTTTTTTTAGGATTTTAAATTCCTACACATTTAATGGAAATAGGTAGAAACAAGTGACTCTAACAAGAAAAAAATGTATTGTGAGCTCCACTATACCAAAAATCGGAGCTTCCATCTGTTAGAGACGTGAAAAGATCTCTTGAGCAAGGTAGCAAAACCTCCTTAGTTTTATGCTGTCTGAGTGTTGTCTTGCTCTTGAGTACTTGGTTTCAATCTCTAGCAACAAACTTCACCCTAACACACACTTAAAGCGTATCTTTGTATTTAGTATTTAGCATTTACCTGTGGACTAATCAGAGGAGGCCTATCAAATTTGGGAATAAAGAGTATTGTAACAGCTGAAGTTTCATCAATGCCTGCATGTAAGTTGTTCTCGGAGTATTCAGTTATTACCTCCTTTGGTAACTTTCCTTTCTGAGTAAGCATTTATCAAGGTGGGATTAGTTTAAAACTGCTCAGCCATAGGACATGGTATGAACTCCAGGATATGGCTAAATGTGTTAGTGTTTAGAAAATACTGACAGAGGGTGAACCTCCATAGGACTAAGCAGAAAGAAAAACTAAAAGGTTGTATTTACATTTGGAAGCTTCAGTTGAATTAGGATGTATGTCTAGAAGGCTATTTGAACAAGTGACGATAAAAATTAGATACATGCTGTCTTTCTACAGAAGTCATTAAGGAAGTTAGTAAGTCAAGTGCATTGTAACTACTTAAACTCCTTAAGGTGGAGTAAAAAAATTCTGGACTTTCCACAAATTTTAAACTTAGCTGACAAAATTATTGTGATGGATTGACTAAAAAATCTGTGCAGTAATACGAAATTTAAATAATGGGTAGACTGTTTGCAATTAAACCGTAAGATTTAAATGTTCCCTGTGATTCCTTTTAACAAAATCATTACAAGAAAATAATTATTTGGAAGAATAACTAATGGTGATACTTTGATCTGACCTTGCCTTTTTTTTTCAGGTAAATTTCAGGTGATGATACAGAAGATGTAGCGCACATTCAGATCTGGGTATCTACCTTAAAAATCCTTTGTGTGTGGATTCATTATCTTGGTTGAGCTTTGTATGTAGCTTGTAAATTGTAGCAGTGTACAGCACAATTCCAAAATATATAATAAATGTTAATCAAATAACACTATTCTTGTATCTTGGTATGAGATTTATTCTATACCGAGGTATTACTGTCACAAGCTAGAAACCGTCTACTTGAAAGTTTTCAACAAAATATTTGAGTTACCAAAGCTGTACATGTGGAAGACCAGAGGCATGTTTTGAGAACAGTTAAAGCCTGACCAAGACTAAATTGGAAGAAACAAACTAATGTGGTTTCTGTCACTTAAGGAATGCCCAACTGTAGGCTTCAATTGTTTTTGTATTCTGAGGAAGCCATTACCACATGAACCAACTGCCTTCACTAAAGAGTGCTTGGTGGAGGCTTATTTCCTTTGTGGGAATGATACAGCAAAGTACAAAAGAGAACATGTTTTTACATAGTTGAACAGTATCTCCTACTTCTCTAAAATTAGCAGCTGTTTTTTGTGTTAAAGTAATTTTATAGCTAAGGTCATCTGCTACTGACCAAAGAAGGAAATCTGGTTTAGCTTTTTATGCATAAACTCAATATTAACATAATTGTTTTTAATTACTAGCTACAACTCACTTCTGTAATGTGTGTGTGCAGGAAGATGATTAGGCCTGCAAGAAGCTATAAAAGACATCACCAAGACTCTTGAGGACATTGGGGTTTTCTAGGTACTACTTGTTACGAGATTTGCATAGCAATATGTATCTTGGTGTAGGTAAGCATCTTGTAAAAATTTTAAAGAATTTTACTCTAGGAGACTTTTCTGTTGGCAGGTTCAGGCCTTATACTTTCAAATAAATCACTATAGAAACTTAACCGTGTTTAGTCAGAAGTGCAAGAATACCTTTTGATAGTGATTCACTTTGAGACCAGAAAATATAAGGCTAAATAGAAAAGCTAACATATTAAAATAGCACCTTTTATCGTTTTAACTACCTTCTGTGTTGGGTGAAGTGTATGTTGTCCAGTTGCATGGTGGGCAAGAACAGAGGAAGCTGTTCTTCCCTAAGGTCTGGGAAAGGTCTAAAGTTTGTAATGGATCAGGCCTTTTCTAGATAGCTGTTAACTAAGCTGGCAACCTATACATTATAAATGAGATTACCAGGGGTTTATTATACTTGAGGTTAAGATGTGACCAAACTGGTCTTTTCAGTACTATGAATGCTCATTCAGGTTAGTTGTACCTGAATAACTTGACAGAAACATCTAGAGCAGAACTCAAGACTACCAGAATGCTGACCCTCTGTTTACAAGTGCTAGCAAAGATGACAGAAACTACAGTAGCATTGTGCCTGGTGGGGATCAGCTATTCAGCTGACTGGAAACACTGGACTCATGGTGGTAGTTTATAGGAAGGCTGTGGTTGTTGCCTACCTTTAACTCAGATTTGTTTGAAATTGTAGGGTTGGAGGATTAGCTAACTAGTATTCTTCCTGAGTGCATTTCCTGGGATCTTTAGTACTCATCCTGCTTTTCAACATGCTGAAAACATTACTAAACAGACTAGAAATAACTTACACTGTCTGTCTAATAGATGCACATCTCAGTGTTAACACATTTTAGGCATTTGTAGCGTGGTGAACATTCAGTATCAACATACACAGAATCATTAGTACTTGGCTCTCTTCAGAATTAGAACTCGAGTAGTTATTGTCATTCACTTTGATTTTTTTTCCTTTGACAGTTGACTACTATTCCAGATGCAAAAGCACCAATTATTCAAAGATATACTAAAGGTTTGTCCTTAATGATATTTTTAATAGTGAGGGACTTAAATTCTACAATAAACAGAAAGCAAATATCAGTTAATACTGTGTATCAGTTTGTTGCTACCAGCAGAATTCATGGTTCCTTTTACAAGGATTTTTAATTGCTGAAGATAATTAGAACCAGAGGGAGTCATGTATATACCAAGCAGATGCTGATACTCTTGATGAAGCACTCCATGTTAAATATATGAGTAGGCAAGCTAATATATTTGTCGATACTCTGCAGAAAATATATTTTTTCATTCTGTTTAATAAATGCTTCTATTAAAAGCACTGAATACAGCTGTGCAATTTTCACTGGTTTCTGCAACTGTTTACTAAAAAATAGTATTACTACTCTGGAAACAGTCATGTTTTATGAAAATAAATAAATTACTGGCTATAGTTGAACTGTTTAGCAGTGTCTGACCTCCAGAACCAAAGCTTGAAAAAACACATTCAGTCCTTGTTGTATAGATTTCTACAGTAACAAAGAATGAGAAATGCCACAATATATAGGAACCCTCTTTAAAATGCTTCAGTTTTATTAAAAAAGCCCTCAAAAGGTGTGGGTTAGAAAAAGAACAATCATTTCTAACGTAACTTCAGACGTCACTAACAGCAGTGTCCACAGGATTACTCAGGTGGTGGAAATTTCTAACCAAGAATGTAGTTTACAGAGACAGTAGCTTGAGGGATGACGCTTGACACTTCATTTTATGATGACGGTGATAATGACATTGGAGACATTACCAATCTCATGCAAGAGCTCAGCTGAAGTTATTCATAGCTATCCCAAATGTATGATCTTGAGGGTGTTTTGGAGGGGCTGTATAGTACTTCAGGACTGAACGGTGCAGTGTCTTGCTGTTACCTCTGACAATGCTGTTTGTACTATGGCAACACAAAATATTTGACATTCTCAAAACAGTCTAGGAAGGCTCATCAGCCAAGTCATGTTGATCAAAGTACCTAGTGGAGAGATGTGGAATATGGTAAGAAACCTCTAATGCAACATGATCCTTACTTTGCTCTGAGTTATTAAGACTCCTTGCTTTCTAACTTCTTTTTTTAGTGTTTCTGTAATATTTACAGCTTTGCAGTTCAGGGGGCTCATCTGAAGAAACTAGTAAGATTACTTTACTCTTGCTTTTTTCTTAAGTCCTTGTAGCTAAGTATGTTTGCTACATAGGCCCAGAATACTTCACTTGACTTCCACTTTAAAAGAGGCTAGGTATGGACAATAGTATCACACATTTACTCTGGGGATACTTTACTGTCTTAGATATGTAAGTTGCATTACCTGCTTACTAAGCAGATTATCAGGTTCAGAGCTGATATTTGTTCTTCATTCTTGTTCTCCTGAAAGAGAAATAAATATTAGAACAAACAGTTCTCTTGTTATCCGTGTCCAACAAAAAAGCTGTTACAAGCCATGTTACATGCTTGTAGTCTTCCCTTCACTCTCGAGCAAATTTAGGACATGAAAAATTACTTAGTAAGACTTCAGGAACTGAAAAACCACTCTCCTAATAATTTTTGAAGTTCAGCAAGTCCTTTGCATGATATTATATTAAATCTTACCTCTAGTACTCTAACTTCGGAGCATCGTCTTGCCAGCTGTCGAATAAGGGAGTGAGCTTCAGGTAGCAAAGGTTTTTCAAGGCATGCCAGCAGTGCATAGAACCACCTACCCTGTGTGGAGTCAAATAACAGAGTTTTAATTATGAGTGTTTCCTTGAAACTTTGCGCAGTTTTTGTCTACAGCACAGACACGGAGCGCAAGTCTCAAAATTGCATTTAAGTGCTACGGCCAGCATTGAAAAGTTTGAAAGCTGAATTAGATGACACACAGTAGAATTTTGTGCCTCTAGATAAGATTCTTGTGAGTCACACTCCTGGACTTCCTGATATTTTTGGGAATACTGGTCAATATATAAATTAATACAGCTTACACTATTAAAGTCTGAGGGAAAGATTATTTATATCTAAAGATTATTACTTTGATTAATTTTTAACTTTATAAACTGGAAAAACATTAATGGAGAGTGTATGTATCAAGTCAGATCGTTGTGGAATTAATGCTGTTCGATCAGCTTTAAAATTTGCACCATTGTGAAACGTGTTCTTTACATTTCACTTCACTGAATTCTACTGCATTCTTACAAACATAACTCCTGCTACCAGTCTAACTTCTTAATTTAATTCCAGTGTCCAGCAGCTTTCATTATGGGAATAAACTAAAAGTCAATGTGCACATCCTTTGCAGCACGTAAGTTAATAAGAAAACAGTCCTACAGAAAAAGACAGAATGTGAAAGGCCTTTAAGTGACTCAAAAATAGTGAAACTGATGGTATCACGGAAGTAATTTTTCATTACTCTTCTTGCTTTGTGGTACTGAATGAGATGAGATGCATCTACCAAAGTCTTCTGTGGATACAATGCCATTATGTAGCTAGTCAATCCAGCTATGGCCAAACCCCATGGCAATATACCCTGTCAAGCAGAATTTATGAGGTTTGATTTGTCACTACATGAATGCAGCTAAGTTTTCTGGTCAGTGTTGCATGTGGAAAGATGAAAGATGTCTTTGCCAGCATACTGTCAAGCAACTGCAAACTAAAATGGAGGTGTCAGTAAATACACTGTGCAACACCGACAGCTTAAACTGCTCAGAACCAAAGCTGCTGCAGTCTGACCTGACTCCCTTCTCTACCCAGCACTGATGCTCACCTAACTTTGCAGATGAAGTTAGTGTGGGGAGTGATAAAGAGGGTGTTTTAGCAGCATTTGATAGATCTGTATCTGTTATAGCTTTCCTAAAATTCTGTGGACTTAGTATCTAATCAAATATGTTTTTAAAGTAACTGAATGATATATGCATCTAAAGAACTCTTTAGAAGTTAAAATAATTTCATAGAAAATTATGAATGATTTATTCCTTGTTTAACATGCTCATATGCAAGTAGAGGAAATTAAAAATTACCAGTTCTGGAGTAAATTTTTTCTCTCCAAACCAGCTTATCAAGTATTCTAAGACAGTGGTTACCGTTGCCTTCAAAAGAGGAACAGAAAGAGACAATACAGTACCTGCAATGTTTTGTTTTGCTTTCCTTCTACCCAAAAGATTATATTATATAAAAAGCAATGTTATCTTTTTAAATATACACATTAGGTATTTCTACTCCACTGTGATTCTATACAGTATTTATTCCAGGTTGAAGTTATATGTAAAGGTAAAGTAAGCGTTAAAGCAGCAGTTCTTGGAAAGAAATTATATAAAATGAAGTAATTTTTTGTGTTAACAAAGTTATGGATAAGTAGCTACAGATTGGAAAAGAGGCATCACACTGCTTGTTTCTGAGTGGGAAACAATAGTAAAGGAAAGGTAAATGAGATTCTTCTAGTCTTGCAATGTACATAAAAGTTCACAGTCAAGTTGTACTTTAAACACTGAGAAATCTTAAACACTGTCAGACACTTAGTGGGACTTTCAGCAGAAATTCAAACATTAAAATGTTCTATGGAGAAATTACAAGGACAAAATACTCTTAAAACTGGTCATGATAAATGTTTACTAGTACAGCTGTTTGTAGCTGCAGCTGAGATAATGATTACATGTTTTCTTTGCAACTGCCTACTCTAGCACAGAATAACAGATGAGACTTCTGCAACAGAGAGAATATGAGAAATAATAACTTATGCAATGTCACTATGCTGTTAAGAGGTAGACTTACCTGGCTCATTCTGCTGACAATACTTAGCAAAGGGGGAAATCCCACCTGAAAAAAATCAAGTTGGAAAACGCAGAGATGAACATACTAATGTTTTAATGTGATGCTCAGACATCTGCAGTGATTTGAAAGCGTTCTGAGCTTTGAAATCTATTAAAAAAATCTTCAAGCAAGTTCAAGATAAGGTCCAGTCAAATTTCATATCAAAGAACCTTGCTTCTAATATTTGCTAAAGTTTTTTTTCCAAATGATGCCGTGAAGGGCACGTTTGTAGGACAGCATATATGAGGAGAGGAACCATATATCACCATTCAACAAAACACTAAAGCAGACAGCAAAATCTTTCTATCTTTCTGCTCAGTTCAGGGAGCAACAAAGTAGTGTTCTTTAGCTGCTAACAGATGAGGGAACTCTTCAGCTTTTTGACTGAAGGGATAGATAGTTCTCTGCTTCACTCAGTTGCCACTTAAAAAGGGAAGAAAAATGGGACTTTCTGGGCTCACCAAAGAGCTTACTTCCTATTTAGCACAACGTGTTAATAAACAGTAGGATTGTTCCTGGCAGTTATTCTTGAAAATAGCAGCTGAAAATTAGGTGGAAGTCTTATGCTCACCTTTATGTAATCAATTCCAAGATTTTCATTATCAGATAGTGCATCTATTTCTGAGTATACTCTTTCACCCAGGCAGAACTTCTTCCAGCCTTCTTCATCCTCTGATTTTGGCTGAAGTAAACAAAAAGAAATAAAACTGCAAAATATTGCTCTCTTGAAGTCACTGAAGAAAAGACTTGATAATATTCACAAACTTTTGCATTAAACTCTAAGGCAAGATTAACCAGGATCAACGTCTGGAAAAAAAACACAGCACTGTTACAAATTCTACTCACCATAGTAACATTGCTGTCCAAATTTTGCGACCGCCAGTGATTTCTGTGCTTGTTCAGGCTCTGAGTAATTAAAACAAAGCCAAATCATACTTTAACTTTGCAGTTATTTCATCCTAGCCATAATTGCTCTTAGTTATTCTTAAACTTCATAAAAAGTAAATTTTATGGTGTTCTAAAAATCAGTAGAGGCATAACTGTCTAAATATTTCTCATGCCTCTTAGTATAAATATAAGTTGCTCATGCTGTGTTTTTGAAAGTAATGTTAAAGCTGAAGTTATTTTAAAGTCTATTGCATAAAGTTAAGTAGAGGTAGTAAGTTTTAATCATCTTTTAGCCTCTTCTTGGTATAACAAGCTTAAGGAAAAAAAATTGATTTAGTCAAAAAGCACATAAAGCCAATATCCAGCAGTGGCCCGTACCTGTATCAGATGTCTGCAGAACTGTTAGGAAAAAGGTAAGCGCACTTTCCTACTATATTTCTTCTACCTGACAAGGATGCCATATAAGACAAATTGGCCTGCTTGACAGTGCAAGTCCCCTCGTGCACAGTTCTGTACCTGACGAACGGCTGAGAAATTGGCCACTTGCTGCTGCTGCCACTTGAGCGTTGGAGAGTATCCTTCCGGAGCAGGCTGACATCCAGAAATCTAAGAAAACACTAGCAATAATTATAATGTAAAGAAAGCTTTATGAGAAGAATCCTTAAGAACAAGAGACTCAGCAAATGTTTACTCAGGTAAACAATAATTTAAACCTTCATTTAAGAAAGGTAATTTCATGACTACATCCAAGACTGACTTAACAGTTTGGTTTAGACAAGTTAGCAAGTTGAGGAAGACCACAAAGCTATGTTTTAGGAAATTAACTCTGACAAGTAGATATAACCACTTCAAAGATTCACATGAAAGACTTATTAAAAAAAAAATTAGTCTTTCTACAAATATGATGAGAAAAAAGAAGAAAACAGTCACAGGAGCTACATGGTCTTATCTCAGTACCAGAAATTTTCCTTCAGCAATCTTGTAGTGAAATTTCAGTCCACAGTTTTCACTAAAGAAAGGCAATCTTGGCCCACTGAACTATTGGAAAGCAGATTAACAACCAAGCTGGCAGTGCAATGTGTTAACAGAAAAATCTGCTTGGGCAGTAAAGAAAAATTCTGATAAGATATTTCAACCAAAAGGAAAGAAGTGGTGCTAAAATTTCATCTAAGTTTACTAAAGCTTAGCTGCAAGTACTACCCTTACCCTAAATACATATTTAAACCTAAATATAGGTACAGAGATATCTTTCTTCTGAAGTTTATGCAGGCTTTATGATTAAGTACTAGTAAAACAATGCAACATTTGATTTCCTGAGACGGAACAGTTTGCTGTGTATTAACCAGCATGGATATTACCAGTTTAAACTGGTGATAGACTGCTTTTAGTCAGCAGCTGAACAGGCATTTCTTCAAACCCAGCCATTTGATTCTATAGATGCTTTTAAAACCCAGCAGTGCTATTTACTTACGCCAACCACTCACTAAAACATTACGACATTAACAGCTTTCTCCTTAGATATTTTTTCTCTCAAAATAAAACACGTAGGAGCTCTCAGACTTACTGAGATGTTTACTGTCTGCTTCTTTCTCAGCTTTTTGGGGTCAATTTTTGCCACGACCACATCTGGGCATCGAGCTGCTTCAATCCTACGAAACAAAACCCAGCGGCTCCATTTTTGCCTCTTACTGACAGGCACTTTTGTGCCGGGTGCCTCTGCGCCGCTGCACTTGCCGGAATCTTCAGGGAGGTAAAACCCCGGTTGTACCCACAATTATCCTCACACACGGTTCGACTCGAGAGCTGCAGAGGGAGCATTCTCGTCCTCCGCACCACTGCTCCGGGAACGCTGCGGAAACGGGCTCAGGGCAGCCCGGCCCAGCCGCCCCGCGCACCCTAGCGCGCAGCGCAGTGCATCGGCAGCCGCCCCACCCGCGGGAGCCCGGCCCGGCCGCCCCGCCACTCACTGGACGCGCTTCAGGTACTCCTGGGGCGTTCTGGGCGGCACCGTGGGGTCGAAATCTTCGGCCAAGTCACAGTCATCGACGGGCAACAGGCGCGGCATCAGCTCCTCCACGCCCGCCTCCATGGCCCCTCAGCTACAAGCGCTCCACCCCGCCGGAGCCGCCGCCACTGGGGCCGCTCCACTCCGCTTCCCCTTGCCCCGCCCCGCCGCGGCGCAGCCGCAGGCGCGCGCTCTCTCGCGACTGCAGTGGCCGCACGGCCGCTGCGTCCCCGGAGGGGGTCACAGTATCACAGTATCACGAGGTTGGAAAGGACCTCTGAGATCATCAAGTCCAACCTATAACCCAACACTAACACCAACCATCATCTAGACCATGGCACTCAGTGCCACATCCAATCTCCCCTTAAACACCTCCAGGGTCGGCGACTCCACCACCTCCCTGGGCAACGCATTCCAATGGCCGATCACCCTTTCAGTAAAGAACTTCTTCCTCACATCAAGCCTAAACTTTCCCTGACGAAGGGAAAGCGGTCAGCGCTGCAGGGAGGGCGGCTGGAGGAGCGGTGCTGTTACAGATACCTCGCGGCCCTTGCGCACCCTATGTGGCGCTCTGTGCTCGGGGCTGCGATACCGGGAAGGCGCCCTGTGGCGGGGGGAGAGGGAAAGCCAAGAAGGCGTTATCTGCCTTGGAAACCCAGGGACGAGATAGGCTATTCGGCCAAAGTCCAGTGTTGGCTAGTGTTCCGCCCTCCAGACTGCCTGTTTGTGTGGCGAGTCCGTGTGAACCTTTAATAACCGTTTTTATTAGGCCATCATTCTCATACATCGTAGTTTTTGTGAGTCGTTCTTTAAAGCTCATCTGATACCGAAAATGCCGGCAAATAAACTCTATTAAGACGCGTTTTGGAGTTTCAGAAAGCAACATCCTTTATTTCAGTGCTGGGCGCATGAGGGAATGATTTCCATCAATCGTGTAATGAGACAGGAGCTGGGGACAGAATGTATTTCCCACTTAAACAAATGCGTTTAAATTATCCCAGAAATCTTATGCATATTCTTTTACTTTCCAAGAAGTAATTTTAGTTTTATTATGAACTTCACAGCAGCCAACTCTCTGCTAATCGGAGCTTTGGAGCTAGTTCCCTGTCTGTCCTTGCTTTCTTGGATAAGGAAAGAAGTATTGTCTGGGAACAGCACTATTTAAAAAAAACCCCATATTATCAGAAGAGCAGTCTGTGTCTGTATAACTTTCAATAAATACTGTTACTCAGTGCTTAACTGAAGTTGGTTAGAAAACTAATAGTACTGAAATAAAAATATTCCATTTTTTGTAATAGTAACTACTTGTGTCACATCCATTAGTATTTTCTATTCTCTCTGTGGACACCCAGTAATGATCATACTCACCCCTTCCTTGAAATGCTCTGAGATCGATGACTGAAATCAGTTCCAGATACAAACAGGAGGGTCTGGCTGAGTTTTTATTTTGTTGCTGTATATGTTTATCTAAATATCATTATGTGGGAGCATCCCCATGCCAAGTCAAAAGCAGGGGAGCATAAGCACCAAGGGGGCTGCTTCTCCATGAAGACAAAAAGTGGAAGGATAATGCTGTAATCATTTACACTGGGTATTATGAAATTCCTGTTAGGCAAATATCAGTCTGTATATTGTTTTTCCTATTGGTTCTGCTGCATGCAGAGTCAGTTTAGTGCTACCCACTGTCCATCCATTGGCTCAGAGTAGTTCTAAATACTTCAGACACAAGTTCAAATAAAAAAGCAATGCCTTTGTTTTCTGCAAGGCTATATTTTAGCAGTTCTGAACAAACACCTACCTTAACTCCTCCTCTCTATGGGCTTTTGTTTGTTTTAAGGTGTTTCCAAAACCACCTATATGTAACAGGGAGTTTTAGTTCTGAAACCCGGATCTAACACCCTAGTTGAGTATGAAGCAATTGCAGTCACCACTAGAAATAAAACCCTCTCAGCTAAATTGCAACAGTATCTCTGGCAAGGCTGACCAGTGATCAAGACAAAAACTTCAGGAGTCCAGCTGTGAAAAGCTCTTTTTTAATACTTTGGTATTATAATATTCAGTATTTATTTCTTCTCTTTGTTGTGAAGTCAAGAACTATGAACAGAAATGGAATCTACAGATATAATTTAATTATACTTTCATCTTGAGATTACATTTTTGGGAACTTACCATCGATACTTTTGAAATAAAGTAACATTTTTTATTATTACAGGTAGCCTTCCATGTATAATAAATTGTTCCTAACTAGTTTTACCAAAACTGTTGATGCAGTGGCAAGCAAATATGACTCGGGAAGGAAGAGGAAAAAGAAACTGGAAATGATTGGAAATCATTTCATCATTGGAAATTATTGGAAATTCTTTCTCCTCAACTGCCAAGGCATTACAGAAGAGTACTTCTTCAAAGAAAGGGTGAGTTGCTATCAGTGGATATGCACTGCTGACTGCAAAAAAAAAATGTAACACATAAACTAATAATTCTGCATTAAGAAAAATGAAATGCTTTCACTGTATATTCTAATACTGGGAGATAATAAAGTATTATCTCATAATGAGAATATACCATGTTAGGATCCATTTTTCTGCTCTAGTTTTGCTTCTTGCTTTTCTCTGTGGTTTGCACCATTGTAACAGCTACAAGACATTTCTTGAACTTTGGAGCATTGGATTGAATCATTATGTAATGAAATTTAATGGTGCCAATAACTGATATACCTTTTGCTTGTAGTGAACTTTCAGAACAGTGTACTTTGCTTTTCCTCCTTCTTCCAAATGCCTTTAGGTGTCAGTTGCCTCTTTTTCCTTTTGTTGCCTGTAGAGCTTATCCTGCAGTTTTGACTTTGGGACTTGTTTCTTTTCAGTGGAACTTTCTGAAAATGTTTCACAGAGTATTTGGGTACTTTTGAAATTACTACACAGTTGCTTTTTGTGTAGCTGTTTGAAACTGCCTCTGTTGTGGGGTTTTTTTGGTTTTTGTTTAACAAACTGAGGAGATTAAATGTCCTTGGCAAACTTCAGCTTCATACTACTGCAGCTGGCAGTGAGATTTGTAGATGTGGAAATTCAAAATTCCTCTCTTTAAGTTCTGCTCTTGTTTACCTGCTCATGTTTTTAAACTGAAGAGGACTAGAAACAATAATGGAGATAGTAATGGCCTAGAAATTCTATCAGAATTAGATTTGATATACAAGAGGAGAAGGATGTTTTACTCACTTATATTTGGTTGGAGGCCATAGCACGTTCAGAGTTGCAGAGAGGGAGGACGTGGCAGTCAGCAGAATGTTTTTCAGTCCACCCCATGTCCAGATTGGTTGCACTGAGATATCTCGGGAAAGACAGATGGTACTGTTCCAGCCTTTTGTGGCAGGCCTGTTTAAAACAATTTCTTTAGTGCCCTGAAACTGAAGCATGACTATAAATTAGGCTTTGGGGGGGGGGGGGGGGAAATAACTACGCTAACAAAAAAAATGAACAAAAATGCACAGTTATGGCTGTGTGAAAGTTACTTTAAGAACAGCAAATAAACATGTTATATTTCTAAATATGTGAGATAAATTATTGCCTCAGCTTAAAACCCACCAGGAATAGACTTTCAACATATTTTTCCTTAGGCACGTGTAAATAATCTTCCAGATCAAAAAGCTGCCGTAAATACATCTAGTGGGAGATGGGCACAAGCAGGGTGAATGCCAGGACTCCCAGAATCTCAGCTGTGTTGGAAGTGGCTGGAAGTTCCCGAGAACTTCGCTGAGCAGCCCCTTGCAGGCAAAGAACAAAGCGGCAAGCGAGGCCGGGGGCGAGAGGGGCTCCGGGAACCGGCGGCGGCCGCGCTTCCTTCCCCAAAAGGGTTTAGGAGCGAGGTGGAGACAAACGGCCTCTAGAAGGACGCACACACGGCAGCCGGAGCCAGCCGGGCGGGGAAGCTGAGGTCGGTGACGCGTGGCATGCGCACGACAACAGCTTCCCCTTGCGCCGGGGGACGGCAGGGCAGCCGCGGGACGGCGACAGGTCCCCCTCTGCCGAGGGGGTGGTGAAACAGCCGCGGGGCTTAGCCCGCCCCGTCCCGGCGCTCTCTGCCCTTTGACGTGGCGGGGGCGCTCCCGTCAGCCATGTTGGCTGCGTCGGCAGCGCCGGGGTGGCTGCGTGCGGGTGGGGAGTGCGAGAACGGCGGCGGCGCGGCCGGGAGTAGACTGAGCGGGCAGCGCCGGGAGCCGCAGGTGCGGCGGGAGGGAAGTCCTTCGCCGGCGCCGCAGGGCAGCCCCACTGCCCGCGCTGAGAGGGTGCACAGCGCTCCCCTCGTGCGGCTGCGGGGCCGGGGGGGGGGATCGAGGAGGAGGCTCCCGCCTCCCCACAAGGGGCTGCGGGCCCTCCGTGGCGGTAGGTGGGTTCGGGGCGGCCTGAGGGTGCTGTCGGGATCCCCGCACATCCCTGAGGGGCCAGGGTTACCGGGGGCGGCCGGTTGGCGCGGGATTGAGCAGCCCCGAGAGCCCAGTGCAGGGCAAAGGGCTCCTGGCTGGGAGCTGCGCTGAACGCTTAAAGGGTCCAGAGGGGAAATCGTATGATGAGCGGATGAAGTCACTTGGTCTGTTCAGGTTGGAGAAGAGGAGACTGAAGGGGGACCTCATAGCAGTTTGCCGCTTCCTCAAAAGGGGAGGAGGAGGAGGAGCGGAGCAGGCGCTGATCTCTTCTCACTAGTGACCAGTGATAGGACTCGAGGGAACGTCAGGAAGATATACCAGGGGAATGTTAGGTTGAATTTTAGGAAAAGGTTCTTCACCCAGAGGGCGGTGGAGCACAGGAACAGCTCCCCAGGGAAGCAGTCGCGGCGCTAAGCCTGGCAATATTGAAGAAGCGTTTGGACAGTGCACTTAGACACACGGTGAATGTTGGGGTTGCCCTGTGCAGGGACAGGAGTTGGACTCGGTGATCCTTGCGGGGCTTGTCCAGTTCAGGTCATTCTGTGATTCTGTTGTGCTCCTGCCAGGGGCTCAGACAGGGCCGCCTCGCGGTATGGGTAAAGCTACACAAAACCTGTGTGGTGTGGTGGCCTGCTGCGTTTGAGTATGTGCTTTTACATTTAGGTGGGTTATTACACTGGTGGTTTAGAAAAAAAGTCCTCAGTGGAAAAAACGGGGAGAGCAGGTTTGGCTGTGTTTGAGCAATGAAAATGAAATTCTTTATATTGTCAGTTTGACAACTTGAAGTTGCTTTAGGTAGGCACTAAGTTATTCTTCTCATGTGTTTGAGTTCCTCCTTGGAACTGAAATAGATTTGTATTGGAAATGCTGATTTTGACATAAAGAATAAATTAAAGGTTTATTTTTAATATCTTATTTTACTAGATTGTTAGTGCATAATAAGCTGAAATAATAGGTTTATTGTAAGCAAAGTACACAGTGAGCTGTAGTGATAGTACGATTTAAATACACAGTCATATGAGGGACTTTGATCCATCTGTGCTGAGACTCTTAAAATGCTGTAGAGAGGAATGTTTTGATTTTGTTTGTATGTGTGTCCAAGGATTAGTGGATGTTATTTTGGTGATCTTCTGCATTGAGACACATTTACATGTGCTCTGTAAATATTTCAAGGTGCTGAGATGAAGAGGAGCTTTTAGAATGATTTGTTTTGAAGGAACTATTGTTACTCTGTGCAGTTACTTCTAGAAACATTTCAAAATAATGTAATTTCAAAGTAACGTATTTCAAAACGGTTTATTTGGCTATAGGATAGCTTTCTGAATGGTGTGTCAGACACGTTTGACATGTGTGGTGGTTAGAAAGTCCTAATTGTACTCTTGCATCTAGTCAAGAGTAATTACATCAATACTATTATATTTACCTGAGAAGCCTTCATAGTAAGGTATAGTCAGCCTGTGACTCTTTATGCAATTCAGGTGTGGCTTCTTTGTGTGACACAGGGTGAGGTTGACGTGGTGCAGGGATGTGAAGTAGATTCAGTCTCAGCAGTGGGAGGGAGGAATGAAGCCAGGAAGGACTGTCTGGATATCCTGTTCTGCAGCAAGGCTAAAGCAGTGACACTCGCAACATGAGAGCTGTTGCTCTTCATCTGTTATGAAAATCACTTCACTGTGGTTTTCTGAGATGGGCAATATGTATTTTGTGGCATTCAGGTGTGTGAGGTTTGGACTTGTAGGCCAGAGGGTTTGCTGTTCTGGTCTATTGTAATACACCTCCACACCTATCCCAGAAAATCTGTCTGCACAGTTCTGGCAGTGGTACGGGATCTGAACATAACTTTTCAGACCACGAGTTTCACATTTGATGAGTTATATAAGCATTATTTGCTCTTGGACAGATAGGAAAGGATGGAAGAAAAGATGGAGGAAAATTTGATTATTGACAGATTCTGCTTTCTGAAGAGGAAATAGATGCTTTACTAGAAAGGAACAGTATTTAAGTAATCAATCCAACAAATCTTTAATGTTACATATGTGCACTTTATTAGTCACTGCACTCTTTTTTGTACATTGCCCTCTGAGGAGCAGTAACTGAGTGGTAAAATAATGTCCACGTAAAACCATTTCAAGTATCGTTAGAGTAAGGTGTGTTTAAAAGACTTTGAAGTCCAGTACAGAAAGTAGGAGTTCACGTTGCAGTGTATGGAGATTGAGTTGGTGGGTTTTGTAGCAGATGCATTCGGAGTGGCTGAAATGGCCTTTAAGTTGCAATTTTCTCTGAGGGGATTTAAGAAGAGAGATTATTTGTTTTGTGGTTGTAGCTGAGATAGTTGTCTTGTGCGTATTGTTGTAACAATGCCCCATTTTTAAGGCTTAAAGTTCCTTTACCTTTTTTTTGGCAAAACACTGATGGATTTTGATGCATTAGAAATTTCTTAAATTCTAGATCCTTTTCAAATACCAGACTGTTATTTCCTCTTTTATAGCTGTCTTTGACCCCTCTAGTCTAATGATGACTTCCAGATATTCTTTCCCTTTGCATTTTGCTCTTTTGTCTCCTGATGGTGCCTCCTCAGCCCAATGGCTTTACAGCAATTTGAGTCAAAATGGTGGTGGAAGTGGTCTGGCTCCCTGTGGTGCAGTTGCTATGACATGTAGATTTGCTCCTCCTATCTGTAAGGCAACATGCCCATTAAAATGTTGGCAGACTAATTATCCTAGCATTTCTGTTGTAATGTACAGATAAGTGGTAGTGATAGCACCTGAGGAAAACTTTAAAAGCCTACTCTATAGAGTTAAGTTTGCCTGTCAGCCTGCGTTTTATGGAAACAATTTTGAGACTGCTTTTTGTAGCTTTCATCACATGCTGACAGTTGATTATTCCCTATTAACTGTGAAATGTGGGGCTTCTCTTTGTTTTATGGATGTTGCTAATCTGTTTTCTTAAAAGTCAGCATTACAATAAAACTATTATGTTGAACTATAATTTTAAAAAAAGCCTTGAACATTTTTAACTGTCCAAGAAACTATAGGTGCAATGCTGTTATAATTTTATTACACGGAGCTAGGTCTTTATACATGGAGAGTTTTCCAAGACTCTCGCTTAGCATGTGTAATTAATTGCAGGACTAAGAATGTCAGTCTACTTGTGAGAACTCCTGATTTAAATCCACTTCAGGAGGATTGTGGTATTTTTAAATGCTATTCATTAACAGTGCAATCTAAATTGAGATTTAGGAGTATTTTCCCAGATTCATGTGGACATTTACAGTAAATTCTTAATTATTAGGCAGTGGGAGTTTAGGTATCCTAGTTGATGGAAAAACCTGTTCTATATGTATGATAAAAAATACTGGGAAGCATGCAACAGGTATTCAGGAACAGTGTATGTAGAGTTGAGGGTTTGGGGGTTAGAGGGAGCAAGTGTGCTTCTTGCTGACTTTCCCAAATGTTCAGCTTTTCAGAAGTGTCTGTGTTCTCCTGTGCTCCAGCTTCTGTGTAACTGTAGCTGAAATTCTTGAAGGCCTTAGATCAGTACCCGCAATGATACATTTGAGTTTAAACAGCTGTTGACACACGCACTTTGATAGGTAATGTGGTGGGATATGACACCTGTATTTCTTACAAAGTTATTTCGTAGCATTGCTGTAGGAATGTACTCTTGTGTAATATCATGTGTTTATTCCTTTACATTTACATATAGGCTGCATCAAGTCTTTGTGAAAATATGGTTAGAAAACTCTTACAAAAATTACTACAGCAGAAGACATAAAACCAGGAGAAATACTTTTTGCTATGTGATTCTTAAAAGAAGTTAGAGGATTAAATAGCTTACAAGAATGAATGATTCTTGAGTAATGAACAGAATGACTGACTAGATGCATTAGTGACAGTCCTTAAAGCACTGCGTATTTTTTTTTGTAAGCAAGTTTTTTTTAATAGCGTTGGTGCGCTGCATATTCTCTACTCTGACTTGGTGTTTATGATTTGTAGCTCAGTTACAGTATTTGAATGTGTGACTCTCATGAAGTGCATTTAGTATTTAGTAGTTAAAAATGTTTGCATCAGCATTCTGCTAATGGTTATCTTTTTATTTTAGTGATAAACAGAGTTGACCATGACAACCTTCCTGGAATTTATCCAGCAGAATGAGGACAGAGATGGAGTTAGATTCAGCTGGAATGTTTGGCCTTCAAGTCGTCTTGAAGCCACAAGAATGGTAGTCCCAGTGGCTGCCCTCTTCACGCCTCTGAAAGAACGGCCAGACTTGCCTCCTATTCAGTATGAGCCAGTCTTGTGCAGCAGAACCACGTGTCGAGCTGTTCTGAATCCTTTATGGTAAACTTATTGGAGATGTTGTGCCGGTATTTTTCCTTACAAACAATCTTTAGAATAAGGCCAGTGAAACCACGTAAAAGATCTAGTGTGTGGAAGTTCAAGTACTCCTCACATGAGAATACAGTTCTAACTTCTAGCTCTTAGAAGTTTCTGCACATAGATTTGCATATGTAACATATATACTTAAAGCATAACTTTTATTTAACTAGTCTTTTCAATGTACTTAATTAATGATTAGGTATGTTATTTTTCTGGAACTACGTATCTTGTGAGTTAGTATACTCCTGTGTTTTGCCTGTAGAAAACAGCTAGGGTAAAAAGTTGCTATGCTATATCTTGTTAATTGTTGGGGTCTAATAAAGTTTAATTTCCAAGTACAATAAAATTTGTAGACCAAAGCAGGTTAGCTGGTTTACCAGACAGGAACTGAAAGATGTGGTAGATCAGAAGTAGGCATGAGAGAGGGTGGAAGCTGTTAAAGAGTTATATTGGCACAAGCACGGATGATTGTGGATTGGTCATGGGTAAGTTTAGATTGGAAGCAGAGGAAGTGTTTCATATATCATTCCAATTGCAAAAGTACAGAAAAGAAATGGAACACTTTCTAAGGTACTGAGGGAAAGGTACTGAGTGATAGTGGGAGATCAGACATGATGAAAAAGATCCTGTAGAACTCACTCCATTTTTATGAATGACTGATCCCTGCTTGGGGTGAAAAGCTGATTACAAAGCATATTTAAAGTTTTGTTTCAGTATTAAAAGGACACAGTGGTTAATTATACTGGAATTTAGACTTGGTGGAAGCTAACTTTTCCAGAAGGATTATCTTTTATTGATAGTTGGAAGAGAAATAATGGAAAGACAAAGCCATAAGGGGTCAGTCAGACCCCATAAAGGATCCCTGACGTTACAGTGAACTGTGTACATTTTTCCTGTCTCATGTATGCAAGTCATGACTGGATTTTTGTTTTTTTATACAAGATGTGATTAAAAACTCGCTTTGGGAGACCTTTTTGAAGCCTGTGTGTTGTAGTGTATCAGTCTAGATAATCTGCAGCAGCTGAAACTGGTATAGATCGTTTGATCTCAGTAGAGCTGTGTTGTGTTTGCAGCTTGCTGGGATTTATCCAAAGATTAGATGATATTTTAAAAAGACTTTTGCCCTTATAGACAGGAGAACATCTGATAGCAGGAAATGTACATTGAGAACATATGAAGTGTACTTTTCCGTGAGTTATGAGTAGGACTTTGTAAGACATCTGTATGACATGAAGGTACAAACTGCATTTTTGAATTTTAGCTATCTGAATACTAGTAAAAAAGTAGGTAAGCTCATCATTTGAAAAAGACAGTTATTTTCACTAGAGAGATAGCTGTGTTAAGCTGGAACCTGTTTTAGGGCATGATGTATATTTGGGATAGTCCCTGTTTCTGACAGCTAATAGGCATAGGCTGAGAAAGGAGAAAACAGCAAAGGCAGGAAGAGTTAAAGTGATTTGTCTAAAACAATGCAGAAAGTCTCTAATAAAAGTGCTGAGTTTGTGTTCTTAAATTTCTTATTTGCTTCTTTTCCTTGAAGACCGTTCTTCCTCTCTAAAGACAATAGTTTGCCTGATACATCTGTATAAGACTATACTTATTTTGAATTTGTAGTATGAATACTTAGGAGTTATATTCCTCATTGTATTATGAGGAAGCTTTTTCAAAGCCAGTGTGTTTTTTAAAAATTAAAAGAAACTTATTCTAGGGTCAATGCAGGAAAAAGGATTGTTCATGCTGTATAAACTTTTCTTTTTTTGTTTTTATAGCCAAGTGGATTATCGAGCAAAACTCTGGGCTTGCAACTTTTGTTATCAGAGAAATCAGGTAAGAGAAGGAAATGTTCATGATGTAGAAAGTCTTTTTTATAAGGTAAAAATGAAAATTCTCCTTTTTCAACTTGTAGTTGTGAACTGAAATTGACAGCAAGAGTGAGTGACCAGCTGCATCTTCAGAGATTGCATAGAGATTTTTTTCATGGCAACAACAGTGAACATATGTTGCAGAGAAATGTAGTACATACCTCTGCTTTCATTTTTGTAGAAGTTGTAATCTTTGAGTTTATACTTAATTTTTTGTGTTTTTATTTGCAGTTTCCTCCTACCTATGCTGGCATATCTGAAATGAATCAGCCAGCTGAACTTTTACCTCAGTTCTCCAGCATTGAATATGTAGTACAGGTAAAATCATTAAATAAAATCTTTTAACTTCTCTAACCTTGCAATATACTAAAAGAATAAAACCAGTTTTATTTCTTCACTGCATTTTAATGACTGTGAGTCTGTATGTGCTTATTACTGTATTGAATGTATATTTCATCAGTTGGAAGTGGAAAACATAACTTTTTGTAAGAACACAAAGGTGGATAATAAAACTCGTTTTAAAAAAAGGCAAAAGGAGAGGTCTCTTGTAAAGACAATGTGTCAGTTAGATCTGTTTCTTTACCAGGAGTTTTGTTTGTGTTTATGCTGGGGATCTGCTTATTGCTGTTGCTTGCTGGGGTGCGGGGGGTCTGCTTACCACTGTTGCTTGCTCAAGTGATATCGGTTCAAATTTGGCTGACTGTTGATTTGTCTCTCATCAGTCTTTTGAATTTAAATTTGTAATTGAATGATTATGAGTGAGTCTTAGGGCTAGCTGGTTTAGAGAAAACAGTTAATACACATTCAGTCCAGTTGTTTGAATTTTAACAGTCTTTCTTTGGGATAGGAGTTGCTCGAATAGAAATAAAAAATAGACTTACAACCCAAAATTACAAACATTTTCAATTGTAGATTTGTAATCTCTAAATTTCATTTTTGAGGATTAAAATGGTTAGACTTCAGTGAGGCATTCAGACTATGAAAAGGAGAGTGAAAACTGAACAGAATCTCATTTTTTTGCCAGTTCTTGTAATGCAAAGTAAAGGGAGTATTTGCTCATCACACAGCAAATTTAGTTTAGAAACAACAGAAAAAACCCTGATGATCTCTAAAGTAAAATTGTGAGGTTAAATGCCACAGAATGTTATCAGGTTGGAATATTTTATAATTGTAAATAGCTCTACGGCTATTATGTTCACGTGGAGCAAGAAGATATGTTAAAAGATTTATCTAATTAGTGCATGCTTCAAAATTATCGTGACATCCTGAAAGGATTTATTTTTCTTCTGTAGTAATCATTTCATAAGTATAGAAGTACTACTTCTGTAGTAAGCAGTTAATTATGGTAGGGATTTCATTCCCCGTTAGCCCCAGATACTGATTACTACTTGAGAAGGAGGAAAGTTAGATGGAACATTGATGTTATTGGTATGATTAAAATTGAAACTTTTTACAAAATGTACCTTCTGTGTTCATTTTTCATCCTGTAAATATTACAAGATTTGTTTTTCACATGATTGTATATGTGTTTCTTAAAGCGTGGACCTCAGATGCCTTTGATATTTCTTTATGTTGTGGACACATGCATGGAAGATGAAGACTTGCAAGCTTTGAAGGAATCCATGCAGATGTCACTTAGTCTTCTACCACCAGCTGCATTAGTAGGTCTCATTACCTTTGGGCGAATGGTGCAGGTTCATGAGCTAGGCTGTGAAGGAATATCCAAAAGCTATGTCTTCAGAGGAACAAAGGACCTATCTGCAAAACAGCTACAGGTAATGAACAAAAGCAAACAAAAAGAAGCCATCAAGATGATGAAGAAATTCAAATAGTCTGTAAAACTTTGTAATGAAATCTTGCATCTTTGACAACAGGAAATGCTAGGGCTTACAAAAGTAGCTGTTTCACAAGTCAGTCGTGGTCCTCAAGTGCAGCAACCACCACCTTCTAACAGGTAATGTGTTTAAAACATCTAAAAAACATATATTGACTACACTGATTTGCTGGAAAACTTCTGTTTTATGACAATGAGAACTATCAGCTGACAGTTAGACTTTGGTCAGGCATAAATTTACTAGGAGACTAATGGTTATAGCCTGCTTCTTTCCTGCAGTTTGTACTGGGAAGAAAAGACTTAAGGCGTGATAGTAATTTGTATGATGCTTTGGAAATGCTCTGAGAGAACATTTTGTAGACATATTGATATGTAAATAATGATGCTTCTGTTGGTTGGTGTGCTGGAAAGTGTTAATAGCTGTTTTAGAACCCTTTGTGTGGAGGTACAGTTTTGTCTATTCTTTTTCTCTGCCTTCCACTCCTCCCCTTCTGTGTCTTATTTGGAAATTGTGGGTTGGTGTTTGATTCTCCTGTGTATCTCAGCGTGACATAGAAGAAATTGCTGAAACAGTATAGAAGAGAGGCAGTTTTGCACTCCCTGCGTTCCAATAAGTAGGTGCACTTGTAGACAGCCTGTAGCAGAGAGCATGAAAAATTCTTTATACATTAGTGTGTTTTCTGATCGTTGATTTTCACAGAAGTAGTGAAACTTGAGTTTCTTTTTGAGATTCATTGGTTGTCATCCTCTGTGTTCTTTTGACTAGAAAGGGTTCTTTCTGAGTAGTGGTGATATCTCTGTGTTAGCAAGTTTTTGTTTTACAAGCACTTTGCTGAACTTCTCAAGCTAAGTGTGCTGTGTATGTAGAAATACTAGACTGCATTACCTTGGTGATGCAGAAACATTGCTCTGAATCCAGACTAGAATCTAGAATTGGACATTACTAAGATACATGTAATATATTGCTGGTGAGCAACTGATAACGTTTTTCTTTAACAATTTGAATCTAAACTAATTCCGTGTACCTGTTTACAGATTTTTGCAACCAGTGCAAAAAATTGACATGAATCTTACTGATCTTTTGGGTGAACTGCAGCGAGATCCTTGGCCTGTTCCACAAGGAAAACGGCCTTTACGTTCTTCTGGAGTGGCTCTTTCTATAGCTGTAGGGCTCCTTGAGGTAATACCTTTAACTACAGTTGTGCTAATATGTAAACAGAAGATTTTGTAGCAGAAAAGCTGCCACAATCAATATGTAAAAACCTTAGTAATGTATGCGTATTAGATTTGTATGATGATTCGGATGGATATCATTTCTTACAGACATTGAGTTGAAGTTTACACATTTTAGTGGGGCAAAATTGGGACTTTGAATTAACAGTGGATTTAAGTTTTTAGAGGGAAAAAGTACAGTTATCGTTAGGATCTGATCAATGTGATAAACACCTGCATAGCTGTTTCTTTTGTTTAATTTGTAGCAAAACTTGATGATTTTATTTGTTTTCTGTTTCCTGCAGTGCACTTTTCCCAATACTGGTGCGCGTATAATGATGTTCATTGGAGGACCAGCTACGCAAGGACCTGGCATGGTTGTTGGGGATGAATTGAAGTTACCTATAAGATCATGGCACGACATTGAAAAAGACAATGCTAAATATGTTAAAAAGGGTACTAAGGTAAGAGATCATCATGGGTGGTATTTTAGGCATCTTACTAGTAAGTAAATATTTACATTGCCTGGCACTATGCAATACTGTTAGTAGTAGCAAATGTATGAATAGATGGGAATTGTGTGGCTTTGTTTACCTGTCTCTGAATAGTGGTATGTTTTCAGGAGGTTCTTCTTAAATTTCAGTATATTGGATCAGGACTTTGTATAGCTTACATTAAAATTCTTTGGAGCATTTCCCTGGTTTAAGTTGGAGAAGATTCCTGTGACTAAATGATGTGTCTAGAGTAAGGCTATTTGCTTCTAATGCAGCTGCTCAGAACTGTCTCTGTAGTAAAGAGAGGGTTAGGCAGTAGAGTTTAGGTATAGTTCATTTCATCCTAAACCTACATTTGAGCAGGTGAACTGCATCCAAAACCCGTTGAATTAATCTTAACTGATTATAATGGGAGCTTAAATGATTAGCTCAGTCACAAGTGCCTGTTGTTGTAGACACTTGAGATTAGAAAGATAAATTCAGTTCTGTTTGTTGAATCTAGTACTTAGTGCAAGGTTTAAAAAAGAAAAGATTGAGGTCACTTTCTAGTTTAAATAGCAATTCCTGGTCTGTATAATGTGAGTCAGGTTCTCAGCTGGTCAGAAAAAAAAAAGGTGCTGAAAATTCCAGTCTTCATTTTAACTTCACGAACAAAAATTCTTTTACCTTGTATTAGAATATTATGTGAATAAATCTGATAATGTTGTTTTAGAAAAATTTTGGAAGTTTAGGTTTTATTGTTGAAGATGAGGAGAGTTCACATCATACATTGCTATGAACTGTGTTTTCATTTTGGATTTAGCATTTTGAAGCCCTGGCTAATCGAGCTGCAACAAATGGTCATGTTATTGACATATATGCGTGTGCGTTGGATCAAACTGGGCTTTTGGAGATGAAGTGTTGTCCCAATTACACTGGGTATGTGATTGTTCATTTTTAAGTAGTGTGTGAAGGTGCACGCTGGTGTGTGTTTGTGGTGTTTTTCCTTTTTAAATCATTTAGCAGGAAGAACCAAAAATATTCTGCTATGTTAAAAAAACCAAACTCCCATGTCCCCTCAAACCTACTCTGATATACTGTGATGGTTGCATTTGTACCATATTTTTGGGATTTCTCACCCTCTGTCAAATTTGTCACTATAATCGTGGATTTAATCAGAGTGAGTTTTGCTTTTCTTTTTTTTTGTATCTGTTTTGAGGCTTAAATGACATGGATGTCTTTTAAGTAGCCAATTTATCCTACGTACTGTTGCTATTTTTCAGTGTGTCTGTATATAAGCTGCAGGTTTTACTAAAGATAAGGACCTGCCATCCTGCTTTTTATTGCTCTTCAGAGTGATACAAAGCTCTGTGTTATTCCTTCTGGTTTGTTTATGCCTTTCTATATAGTGTTGTTCATAAGGTCAAGTACTCTCTTATGTGATTATCAAGTACATCTGATGCTCCTGATTTTTGCTCCCTCTGTCCGGTTCTACGTTTCAGACGTGGTCTTGTATTCCCTCCAGCTTGTCAGTTCACTTTAACAGGATCTAAGCAAGTTCTAGTCTTTCTCGTGAAACCACTGCCCTACTTTCTTTAACTGCCTTACCTTCAATCTTACACAGAACTACAGTCTCTGACTCTTGTTTGTGTATTAAGTCATCAATTATGTAAATTCTGCCAGTCCTTCCTCCATATTTTTTGAAGATGGTCTTTTTCTTTCTCTCTCTGAAAATCTTTTCTACATTCATGTTTCTTCCTTGCTAGTATAGCCACTTGCTTTATATACCATTTGATTTTTAGGTTAGACTTTTGTATTCAGTCTGGATTCTTTTGCCACGCTCATTTTTCTTGCTTGTATTTGTTAGCTGTGTCAGTACCAACTACAAGTAAAATTAAATGAGGCATCTTTGCTTATCAGTGTAATAATGGGTGAATCTGTGAGTAACTGGCCTTCTTAATTGCCTGTCGATACATTCATATGTTGGAGGACCCTAAGTATGTGCTATATATCTGGGCATACCAAGGAGAGATGCAGCCGCAGGCTGTGATGAGCATATCCACTTGACCATGGTGGGTTCCTGCTTTTCAGAGGTGTGTTTGTATAGCCTTAGCGTGGGAGTTTCCACTGCTTAGTTTCCACTGTTTATGACTTTACCTGCACATTTGATTCCTATTCCTTTTTTGCATCAGACTCAAAATGAATTTTTCTATGTACTGCAGTGCTCTTTCTCTCTGCTGTTGTGATTTACTGTATGCGGTTTCTGCTTTTCCAACAAAACTAGCCTTACTGTGTAGTTTGTCCGTTTCTCATAGCTGTTTCTATTTTCTGTTTGATTACATCCTATGTACAGGGAGGTTTCTGATTCTGCTGTGTCTGTTGTCTTCTGTCTTTTAGTATTCACTGAAAACTTCTATAACTTCTTTTGGGTGTAATGTTTGACCTATTAACATATTTTACTAATATGATTTAATTACTATTTTTTGATGAGTAATTGACATGTCTCCCGTTACTATTTCTTAAATGCAGTATATGATATTTCATGGTGAGTGGCAAATGTTGCAGTTACATCCACAGAATATTGCTAAGCATAAAACCAAATCATGCTACTTTAGCATAGGTTTAAGCCTGAATTAATAAGTGAACTGCTCAAAATAAACTGCTGTGGTAATACATTTGGAATATTGAATATTAGAAGTAGTTAACTGACTTTGCTTGACAGCGTTGTGAGACATTTGTAGTTTTGACGTGCAATATAATTTTTTTCCAGGGAAAGATTTTGTTACATGTTATAATCAGAATGACCTTAAGATGCTGATTGTGCAAGAAGCTCATTTACAAAATTCATCCCTAATATTGTAGCAAAATAATAATTTAATGATAGTCCATTTTAAGAAGGAAAAAATATGTCTCACCATGAACTGTCATTAGTTTTAGCCCTCAATAGAAATAAGATATGTAAATCCTTTGTGCTAAATACTTGCATAATTAATCTGTTTTAACTTGAGAGTTTTGTTTTCTTTTTGTTGCTGTTGTCATCCAGAGGCTACATGGTAATGGGAGACTCTTTCAATACATCTTTATTCAAGCAAACCTTTCAGAGAGTATTCACAAAAGATATGCAAGGACAATTTAAAATGGGATTTGGTGGCACATTAGAAATAAAGGTAAGAATAAAAAAATGCAGTACGTTAATGAAACACTGGAGTAGGATAGCTAAGAGCTGTGGAATCTCTGCCTTTTAAGCAATTTTGGAAACATGCTAAACAGATATATCTTGGTTGGCTTAGACACGGCTGTTACTGCCTAGCTGTCTTTTTACAGTTCTGTGATTCTGTGAATGTGTTAGATATAATGTTAATTTCTTCTTACCCTGCATTCAGTGACAGCTAAAAGTGAGACTGAACAAAAATTAATGTCTCTGTTAGAAACTCACAATGCTGTGTACATGTATTTTGGTATCAGTAGTGGGTGTTTCTTGGTTTTAGGCCCAGATTTTCTACATAGCCCAGGACAGCTTTCCTTTCTTTTTCCATCTATGTCAGAATCGACTGACACTTTAACACTGTTGATGTTCTCCTCCTCTCCTGTGAGAAGCTTAGAGCTGAATATGTAGGTTCAAGTATGGTCTTTGATGTTTCTTGCGAAGGAATAGTCGTGCCTAGTAGAAGAATACAGGGCTGTATCCTTGTTCAGTAAAGTTCTGTTAAAAGTTTTTACTACCAGGACAAATAATTGAACCCTGTTTTTTCATGCATATATTCTTGTGAATTTTGTTGGAATATCCTGGAAAATGCAAAAAGGGAGCCTCAGTTCTAGAGAAATGTATGAATCCCTTCAAAATGACATTGGAAGAATGTAAATAACTCAATTTTGCTTTTAGCTAAACACGTTTAGGAGGTAGAGAGTATAAATCCAGTGCAGGATATGTAAAGGCTTGTCTTACTAATCTTCAGTTTTAATTTCGTCTTGTGAATCTTTTAATTGCTTTGCTAGAATATAGACATATACTTTGTAGGCTCCTTGGTTTATAAATAACACCAGCTGTTCTCCATGTTTTAATTTATGTTCATGCAGTTGTTTTGAATGTATCAGTTGGTACAGCAAATAAACTTATATTTAAGTGAAAGTAATTAAGTGTAACAAGTGAGCAAGTGAAAACAGCAAGTTTCTCTAAATGTATCAAGTATTATATATTCAACCTTTACTCAAGGTGTTCAAAATCTGATTTGCATTAAGTTTTTCATTAACTAATGATAAAATAAGACTGAGTTGTTCTTACTGTGGCATAAGTAATGTATATTTTTGTTCTAAATGTGAAGACTTCAAGAGAAGTAAAGATTTCTGGAGCAATTGGACCCTGTGTCTCTCTCAACGCTAAAGGACCTTGTGTCTCGGAAAATGTAAGTTAACTTTGCTGACAATGAAGGCAATATCCTACTATAGGAAAATTAAGATTTAGGATTTCTGGATTTGAAGAGAGACTGAAACTTTTCCATGAATGAAACAAAGAGAATTTACTTTTTTACGGATTTTTAAATTAAATACCCAAACCCCAGCCCCTGTGTGTAAGCTCCTGTTCACTGCAAGATTAGATTCAAGTTGTATTAGACCTTGTAGATCCCTTGTTGCTTGCTTAGGTTTGTGTACTGACTGATGGCTTTAAAATTATTACAGAGAAGTTATATGCTGACAAAGCAGAAACCAAGTAGAAAGTGATTTAGTGTTCTTTATTGTTGAAATCCAGAGCTATATCCATTTATCCAAACAGAGAACTGTGAAAATACTTAGTTTAGGAAGACTGAGAGAACAAGAGGACACAAGACCATGGGAACATCCCCTTTATCTTGACCCCATTTTCTCACTCGAGTAGCTGTTTCACAAAAAGCGCATTTAATTAACTGATTAGAGTATCCGGCTATTACAGGCTCCTGAAATAACTACTTTAAATTTATATCAGACTTACATCATCTCTTATTTTCTTATCAAATAATGTTATTACAGTTTAATTTTGCATTTGATTGTTAATTAAAACCAATTCCTACAAGAAACCAAAATGTATTACATTTGAAGTCTCACTTTTTGTTCCAAACAATCTGCATAAAAGAGCACTTTGCAGTGTTTAAAAGTGGCCTACTTTAATCCAGCATTTTTCATTCCTAAATTTTCCTTGTATTTATGATTGCATTTTTGTGCACTAAAAATCTCAATATAATCAGTGTGGTTTTTTCCTTTTTTTCTTAGTGGTGTGCTACAGATTCTCTTATTTCATCATCTGAATGATTGTATATATTACAATGAAAGCTAAAAATGCAAAAAACTGTTAAATGTGCATCTCCTTATTTAAGCTACATATTTAAATCATAGCATGTAGTTGAAAAATTAATTGTGAATTCGTATCTGTGCCTTTCAGTTATATTATGATTAATTTCTAATCCAAAAACCTTTTTATTCAAATTATCTGAAGTAAAATCACATAACTAAAAGGTAGATCTATGCAGCTTGTTGCAAGTGGTGGCTGGACAGTTATTCATTGCTTTTATCACTGAATGCAAGCACGGTGACAGTATTGTCAGTGTAATTTTTCTTGAATGTTTTATCAGTTTTCACTGGGTCCGTTGTGAATGACTCATTATTTTAATTGGTTTCTCTGGGTATTTATGTTGTTTGGATGACAGAAAGGAATTGTCGCTTGAATACATCACTATCTGTGTACAGCTCCCTTGTTAGTTATGAGATCCTATGTAACTATGTACTGTGTATATACTGTGTAAGCCATCTACTTGAAGTTTTTCTGGTGTGCCTCAGAAGATTTATTCCACTTACCTGTGCTCCATACCTCTTCTCTTGGGACTGTTTGAAGAAAGTCTAGGACTTTTTCCTGTTCCTGACTTGCTTTTTCCTTTTTTCTAATGCCATCTCCTTGTCTTTCTAACATTTTAACCTTTCATAAACATCATCTTTTTATTATTCCTGCATCCAATGCTGCAGTTATTTTGCAAGAGTGTTTGTCTGACAAGCTGATAAAGTTAGAAGGGAGAAAACTTCCAACAGAGTAGTCAGAAACAGTTACATATGATGGCCAGATGTTTTACTTCACAAAGAAAAGCAATGCTTCTAGTTTGTAAAAGTATTATAAAACGTTTCTGCAGGAGATTGGAACAGGAGGTACTTGTCAGTGGAAGATTTGTGGACTTAACCCTACAACAACACTCGCACTGTACTTTGAGGTGGTCAACCAGGTAATAACTATTTTTCTACTTGTCCACTAAACACTGTATTTTTGTTTTATGTGGCTGCTGAAGCCTAAATTTTAGTGTGGTTCCCTCAAACACAGTAGCAGGGATAGAAATGATGTTGCTGTTTTGTGTTGTTGAAGTTTAGAGATGGACACTTACAGCTTAACAATGAGCTAATCTTTTTCTTGAATATGAGAATGAGACCGAAAGAGCTCTACAAATTTTGAATGGAGTCAATAATCTAAGTCAAATTTCTCTGTTTAGTGTTACTAATTAAAGGTATTTCGGTAGCTGTATATGACAATACTGTAATCGGTATATTTAAAAGTGCTTTTGAGTATTTCTCTGATGTTTTAGTTACAAGGTAATTTCTCTGTAATGTTACATTTTAATTTATGCTTTAATTGCTCAGTATTTCCAAGTAAAGAATGCCTTTGTTGAAATAGCTCATGGGCTTACAGCATGGATTCCTGTCTCCTTGGGGAGGTACTAGGAAAGAGGATAAAAACATGACAAGCAAATGTGCTACTTCCTTCTAGTACTTTCTGTTGTTCCAGATATTTCAAGCTCAGGATCTATGAGTTAGCTGTCATTTCTATACATGTAATATGCTGTATTTCATACTTTACAACCTAAGCAAAAGCTGGACATTTGAACTTACCTTAGCCATTTTTCGTTTTACTTTTTGCATGTTTATTTTGGTCTCATTTCGTTGCTAGCTCTGAAACCAATCTGGTTGTGGTGTGTAATGGTTGATTTCAACTGTCCTCCTTTTTTAGAACTGCATACCTTTGTTAACAGCATATAAACCAGTATTTCTACTGACCAGAGTTTGAAATTCCAGTTAACTCCTGGGTTCCCATGTTTATGTTTCAATGGCACTTTCTGGGATTCGTTAATCAGCATTTTAGAGTGGTATTGGTTTTGTTGCATTGTAATTCTGGTGAATCACATGATGCTCAAACAGTATCTAATGAAATCAGCAATTGTAACACAGCCCCTTTGAAAGTATTGCCTCTGTAAGAGTATGTGCAAGGAGAGAGCACTGGCTAATTTAACGGTATCTGGCAGAGGTGGCAACCGCTCCTATCATCCTGTAAAGCTCTCCAAGTTTATTAGCCACATTTAGTAAAGGTACTCAATAAAAGCACTGTGCAATGCTAACGTAAGCTGCCTATTGCTAAGAATTTTGTAATTTTCTAGTAATTTATTTATACATGTTTAAGTTATACCGTAAAGTCTTGAAATTCACCTCCATTTAATTTTTTTTCCTCCTATACTTAGCACAATGCTCCCATTCCTCAAGGAGGACGTGGTGCAATCCAGTTTGTGACTCAGTACCAGCATTCCAGTGGACAGAGACGTATCAGAGTGACCACAGTTGCCAGAAAGTACGTTTTACTTGTGCTGAATCACTTTTAAAAAAGCAGGCTATATATTTGCCTTGCAATCCTTAGATTTTGTAATCCACCTATTGTTCTGGGATATGCAGTGCTACAGTGATCATGCCTTTGAGACAGTTGCCTCTCCTGTGGTCTGTGTCTTCTCTGAGAGGTTGCGGTGGCTGTATAATGATGTTATAGGAGTGTCCTGTGATTTTAGGTGAAGAGGAGGCTTTGAGTGAAATTCTGTGGCCTGAACTGAGGAAGTGGTCAGGAATGGCTGGTTAAGGAATGGCAAAGATCACTTCATAACTTAACTCAAGAGTGCTAGCTGCTTTTCAGGCAGGTGTAGATACCTGCTATTCCATCTATAGCCTTTATCTGCAGCTTCCTTGACACGATTTACTTCACAATTTTAGAAAGCTTGCATATGATTGTACATCACTTTTTTCAATGTCCAATGACTTTTCCTTTAAGCCAAAAGAGATTGGTTGGTTAATTGGATGGAAAGACTCAGTTTATCAAAAGGAAAAAAAAGCATTTCCCTTACTGTTGATATGAACATCTTGTTAACTTACGTTAGTTACATTAGTAAAATCTTTTTGGCAACTGACAAAGGACAGATTAATAGTTTACCTTGTAAATCAAAAAGGAAAAGCAAGGTGTACCAGAAGACTGCTGGTGTGGGAATGTGTGATTAGCTTCATGGACAATGATTTCTGTAATTTACCTTTCATAATTAATACTTTTTAATACAGTAACTGCTCTTTGAGTGGCCTTATATTTTATTTCACTGGTTGCATGGCGTCTGTACAAATAAGGAAGATTTCTAATTAAAGAATGGTTAATTGAGAGGCTTCTCATTTACACCCAGTAGATTTTTGAAGATCTAGCATGAGTTTGTTAAACTGCTAACACTGCTTTCTTTGCATTACTTTGAGGTTGGGCATCTTTCCTTTCACTGTGATGCAAATACTTGTATTTTCTCTTGCAGCTGGGCAGATGCACAGACGCAGATTCAAAACATTGCTGCATCTTTTGACCAGGAAGCTGCTGCAATTCTCATGGCCAGATTGGCAGTGTATAGGGCAGAGACAGAAGAGGGGCCTGATGTGCTTAGGTGGCTGGACAGACAACTTATACGGCTGGTAAAAGGACTATTATTAAAAGTCAGGCTGGTTTCTTGTCTCCAGATATATAACTCTTAAAGGACTTGTGTTCAGTGATTGTTTCTTTAGAAGTATAACAAAACAAAAAAATGAACTGAAGGCTTCATTTCCACAAGCAGGTATGGAGAAGTAACTAAGATTTTCTATTTTAAATGGAAAAAGGAACAGATATGTTTTTTAGTTTGTTTATTAGGTTACTTAGTTCTCAGCAGTTGAGAGAAATTGCCGGCAATTGAGAGAAATTAAAGCTTTTTCTTCTTTCTGTTGCCTATAATGATATTGTAGATGAAATATTTGTAGCAAAAAAGAAGTCAAAGGACTTAGAAAACCATATGGAATTTCTTTTTTTTTAAAAGTTCAGCTTTCTATTTTTTATTTCTTATTTGTAAGTAGTTATTAATAATATAAATTTAAACATGTTTTTTAGGACTGTTTTATCATCTAACTCTGCTTAGTGATTTAACCCATTAAAGCCTTGTATACAAGGAAGTCACTGCTTGTTAAGGAAAGAACTTAGTGTTTTTACTAGGTTTCTATTTGCTTACAAAGTTGTAAGCACCTCAAATCATGTGTCTGTTACAGTCAAACAAATTTACAGTAATGGCATGACCAAGCAAGTATGTTTCATAATTTAGTTAAGTTTTTCTTCTACTACAGTGTCAGAAATTTGGAGAGTATCACAAGGATGATCCAAGCTCTTTCAGATTTTCAGAAACCTTTTCACTTTACCCACAGGTGAGTAGAAGGAAGGTGTGTCTTTAAGCATTCTCTCTTTATCCTTTAATGAAGGAAGAGGCACTGCAGCACAGAGTAAAATAAGGCATGACACTGGATAGCAGAATGAAAGGACCTCCTGCCCCCAGCTACTGCCCGGCATGTGACATTAGGCAAACCACTTCTGTTGTCTGTGCTGCCGTGTCCCCTTTTGCTCTCTGTCCTTACAGCTAAACTTCCTCTAACTGTGTGTATTTTTTGCTTCCACTATAATGGAATCCTCATCTGATCTGAGTTTGTAGTTCAGATAATGACACTTCTTTTTTAAGGGCAATTTTAATAAATTCAGAAAACATGAGAAAAGATATGGTTTTGCTTTGTGATTTTTTTCCTGTGTGACTTATAATACTGACCTGAAAAGAAGCACTTCACTGGTGAAATGAACTTGAGCTTTATTATATTAAATTTTGAATAGTTGCTTTGCTAATAGTCCATTCTGATAAATACCTCCATTCTGATTGCTCTCTTCATAGGATTCCATGGTATTTGTGTTCAGGTTAACCCTTTGAGACAGACTGGTAGCTAAGTGTTTTGAAGAGATTGATTCAGCAATGAAAGGATTTACTTTTCCATTTTACTAACAAATTTCAGCTTTGCTGTGGTTAAGGCTTTCTTTTCTGTTCACCTGCTATAACTTATCCTGTGCGTTCAGGCAGAACAGTCTCCCTCATAGGAATAGTAGAACTTGCAGTGAAGGAAGGGTTTGGCAATATGCAGTGTTTATCAGTACTGGAGAAGGAAAATTATTAAACTTTTTTCTTAATTCACAGGTGCTTTGTGGGTTTATCCATACTGATGTCACAGTCTTATGACAGTATATAAAAACTGGCAAAGGTGCATATACAGGTTCAAAATGTTAAAGCGCTTGGAATTCAATTTTGTTGTGGCATTCATCTCATGTAGTTTGCAGAAAACATTTCTTTCCTTTTTTGTCTGTGAAAATTCAAACAAATGTTTTTTGTTTTGCAGTTTATGTTTCACTTGAGAAGATCTCCTTTCTTACAAGTTTTTAACAACAGTCCAGATGAGAGCTCATACTATCGTCATCATTTTATGCGTCAAGATCTAACCCAGTCACTTATCATGGTTCAGCCGATTCTTTATGCCTACTCTTTCAATGGACCTCCAGAGGTATCATTATATTTAACATAGTAATAGGTTAAAAGATGCTGTTTTGAGAGATGATTGTTGTCCTCACACGTTACAAAATGTCTTCTTTTAAATTTTATTGCATAAGAAAGAATATTAATTTAATATAGAACATACTATGAACAAGACGTCTTGAAATTCTGAGGTAGCATAATCTTGAGAACAAACGTCACTTTGTGAAGAGATGATGATTTAAACTAAGGGATGGGGGAGGAATTTTGTTAGCTTTTGAGAGCTACAGGAGTTTTTGTTGTTTTTGTTGTGCCAGGACGTAAATAGCAGCAAAAATGGTTTTATTTCAAAATGGTTTCATTTCAAAATGTTAACCTCTATCTTAATACCCTCACTCAAAGCTTTTAGTTTTGTTGCGGTTACCATTACATACAGAACTTTCCAGCTGACCTTATCATAGCACGTGTTGTATAAATCTAAAATAAAAAGATGATCCTTCAAGAAGCCTAAGATAGGAGACAACCAAAGTAGTCTGAGAGATAAGAGAGAGTAAGGAAATCGTAGGACAGAGAAAAACAAATAGTAGACAAGGATCTTGGCAGGCTGGAATTCTGACATTTGTTAAAATTTTTATTTTTTTTTAGACTGTGTCATGGGGATAAAAAAGACTTTTAAAAGTGGGGTTTAAATTAATGGCGTGGCTTGTGAAGAACAATTCACGGGTGTAAGATCATTTTCCTGTGTATGAATAATGATTAGTGATATGGGTGATGCGGGAGAAGTCTGATCAACCAGGAGCTAACACCTCGGTATTGAATGAGTAATAATCATTGGATTCTTGGAATAGTTAATATTTTTAGTATCCTTAATAAAACTGATCCAATTAAATCATATGGTACTGATTCGGTTAAATCATACAGTGCCGTTATAGCGTCACCGCCCTTAAAAAGGTGAATTAAAACTTTGGGTATTACATTAGTAAATATTCATGATTTATGAGATCTATAACCAGTATTGGTGGTTATATGTACACGGTAATAAAGCTGCAAGGAGAAGACTAAAAGAAACCAAACAACTCCCAGCCCCCAAATTTTACACTTAAATAACTACTGCATCTTTATATCCTGAAATATCATTAAAATTAATGGCATTGTATAAGTAAATATGGAAGTACTTGAAAGACTAGAAAAGTGCATAATAATGAAAGAGGTTTCAGCTCTTGAATACAATTTTTATTACTTTCATAAAGTTATATATTCATAATCAGGCTGGATAACTTCAGAGTGAGATTTTGTGGGTTGCAGATGTATAACATGAAAACAAAGAAATATGGAGCTTTAGTAAGTGATTGAAAAAATTCCTTAAATTCAAAAAGCTGGCAATGCATCTGATTGCTCAGTTCTGCATCAGCTGGTAATTTTTTATTTTTAAATCTTAGCCTGTTCTTCTGGATAGCAGCAGCATTTTACCAGATCGTATTCTCCTTATGGATACATTTTTCCAGATCCTGATTTATCATGGAGAGGTAAGATTTGACATTTTTCACATAAACACTCTTCCTTGGTGGGAGTGCTACTTTATGAGAGTGAAGCCCCACTTCTGATGTGCTGCAGTGCTCGATCTGCCATCTGTATGGCTGATACCAGATTCCTAATACATGCTTGTAGTTTGGTAACATAACCTGCCTATACGCAGATACTGGACGTTACTTGATGTTTTGATACTGTTTGTTATGATGGGCTTAATATAAATTAGCTTCAATATGCAGATTATTTCTTTTAGGTCAGTGTTTTTCCAACTTTTTGAGAGTGTTACTCCCCTCACCCTTACCCTGCTTTTCACTCATTTATTTTGGACCTCTAAATTAGTTCTGTAGGCGTAGGAAGTCAGAACACCGAGTTTCACAGTTGCCCTTCCTCTGCACTATCCTGCAGGAATGAAACTGCTCCTGGCAATTAGATAGACATTACCTAGTAATATAAATATAAATATAAATATAAATATAAATATAAATATAAATATAAATATAAATATAAATATAAATATAAATATAAATATAAATATAAATATAAATATAAATATAAATGCAACTTGCTAGTGCAGCTCTGCTTCTCTGGAAGAACTGAGCTGCTGCTTTTTACTACTGTGCAACTGTAAGGGATTCATAGCTGAGAGTTTAGGAATACTGTTCTGGATCATGTCCTCATAGCTGCACTTTTTTAAATAGTTGTTAAACTTTAACACTTCTTAAGTAGAAAAATTTTCTTTATATTTTTGGAAAATGCTGTCGGAAGCAGCCGGGGTGGACTGCTCCCTGAGGGAAGGGGAACAGGGAGCTGAGCATGATTGCTGGTCAGGCAGAGGCCTTGCCAATGAGGATGCGGCCCCACAGTACCTGAGCAAGGCAAGCAGAGCAGTTTGTGGGCAGTAGCCAGGGTCAGCCTCCTGTCCAGATCACCAGACATGTTGATGAGGCAGATCCCAGTTCAAGTCAGGAAATCAGGTCCCCAGGTGGTGATCCAGATGAGTTCAGGTACAGACATGGCTGCAGTGCAGCTCACACGGATGAAAGCCTCGGCTTAGAAGCAACTGCCAGGCAAATGAGAGGAGAACCCCTGCTGAGCATCCTTCCAGGTCTTTGCTAATAACAGCCTATATCAGTGAGATGACCTTGAGCAGCAGCTTCGCTCCTAGAAGGTGGGAGGCTGCGCTGCAGGCCCTGAAAGGTAAATATCAGTATAAGTTTTTATTTCTTACATGACATAGATGTACATATTAGAAAATTGTAGATAGTATTCTTGACCTCATGAACTAAATATTTAGCATACAAAAGATGACAAAAAAAAAGAAATACAGATCAGCCACAAATTGTTAGCATTTAAAAAAAATTCTAGTGGTGTGTTACTTGCACATCTTGGCTTTTAAAAATTAACTTGCATGCCATAAAGCAGGGGTGTCAAACTCACAGCTCCCACCGTTCTGCAGTGTAACGTGCATCACACACGCTGCACACGTGACCAGTGCTGGCAGGAGTGTGGGGGCAAGGAGCTTGGCGCTGCCGCGGAGTAGAAACAGGGTGCTGACCAGATAAAACAAGGTGGAGGGACAGATTCGGCCCATGGACCATGAGTTTGACACCCCTGCTACAGAGTGTGCAGGGTGAGTGGTAGAAAGCAGGCCAGCAATGGCACACTCTCCTTTGAAAAGCCCTGTGTATTGTCTTAAGAAAGACTGGTGAATTGGTTCTAAACTTCTTTCTTCCCCCTATCCTCAGACCATAGCTCAGTGGCGTAAGTCAGGTTACCAAGATATGCCAGAATATGAGAATTTTCACCACTTGCTACAAGCTCCAATAGATGATGCACAAGAAATTCTCCATTCCAGATTTCCAATGCCCAGATACATTGATACAGAACATGGAGGAAGCCAGGTATGGTGAAGTATGTATTATATAGTATAGGAAGTGATGTATTCGTAATGTCAGAAGATTTTGTTTTGGTAGTAAACATGCATTTCTGCACTAAAGTATATGTAAATTGCAAGTGAACATTTTTGAATTTTAAAGCTTTTACTGAGTCAGATATTTAAGAGTAGCTTTTTGCATTATTTGTGAATCCTGTTATTTATTACTATTTTTACCACGCTGATTTGGACTCTCAGGTTCCTTGTGCGAGATGTGTAGAACAAAAAAGACAGGGTCTCTGGACCAATACCAGAGTTATCTTTGTGTCATTTTTTGAAACTTACTAATATCATACTGATACTCACATTTGCTAGTGCTTAGAAAAAGACAAAAACTTATTTCTGCTGCATTGAAGAGCTGTGAGTAGTTCTGCATTATAGGTATAGAATCCAGGGAGTGGCTTTATTTATGGAGGTGCTACTTGCTCTTCTGCGTAGCTATCTGTGCATGTTTTTATCTCCAAACAATGGCATATTTCATGCACATGTATTTTTTTTCCTGAGGACAAGAAACTTCTATTTGAGAGATTAATTAATTGCCTGTGTTTTTGTTTTTTAAAGGCTCGTTTCCTGCTTTCCAAAGTAAATCCTTCTCAGACTCATAACAATATGTATGCATGGGGACAGGTAAGTATGAATCTACTGATGACGATTGTATGCACAATTTTCTTTTTCCCTATTTCACAAATCAAGTGGCACATTGTGCACATAAAGTAATAATACTGGAGGTTAGCAAATGGGACTCTTATCTACAGGAAGGGCCATGAAGGAGGATCCAGGGAACTACAGTCCTGTCAGTCAGACCTCAGTGCCAGGGAACGTTATGGAGCAAATTGGCTTGAGTGCCATCACGTGACACATACAGAAAAAAACCCAGGTGATCAGGCCTAGTCATCATGGGTTTACGAAAGGCAGATGCTGCCTGACCAACCTCGTCTTTTTCTGTGACAAGGTCACCTGCTTAGTAGATGAGGGAAAGTCTGTGGATGTTGTCTGCCTAGTAAAGCCTTTGACACCGTTTCCCTCAGCGTTCTCCTGGAAGAACTGTCTGCTCATGGCTTGGACAAGTGTACTCTTCACTGGATGAAAAACTGACTGGATGGCTGAGCCCAGAGAATTGTGGTGAATGGAGCTAAATCCGCTTGGCAGCCGGTCACAAAATGTGTTCCCCAGGTCTTTAATAGCTTTTTAGTCATCTGGATGAGAGGATTGAGTGCACCTTCAGTAAGTTTGCAAATGACAGCAAATTCTGTGAGAGTGTTGATCTGCTAGAGGGTAGGGAGAATCTACAGAGAGGTCTGGACAGGCTGGATGGATGGGCCAAGGCCATCATGAGGTTCAACAAGGCCAAGTGCTGAATCCTGCACTTGGGTCGAAACCAACCCTAAGCAATGCTACAGGCTTGGGGAAGAGTGGCTGGAAAGCTGCCTGGAGGAAAAGGACCTGGGGGTGCTTGTCAGCAACTGGCTGAACGTGAGCCAGCCATGTGTCCAGATGGCCAGGAAGGCCAACAGCATTCTGGCTTGTATGAGAAATAGTGTGGCCAGCAGGACCAGGGAAGTGATTGCCTCTTGTGCTCAGCACTGGTCAGGCCAGACCTCGAGTGTTGTGTTCAGTTTTGGGTCCCTCAGTAAAAGAAAGACATTGAGGTGTTGGAGCACATCCAGAGAAAGCAATGAGGCTGGTGAAGGGACTGGAGAATAAGTCCTATAAGGAGTGGCTGAGGGAACTGGAGTTGTTTAGTCTGGAGAAGAGGAGGCTGAGGGGAGACCTCATCACTGTATACAACTGCCTAAAAGGAGGTTGCAGTGAGGGGAGTGTTGGTCTCCCAAGTGAGAAGTGATAGGAAGAGAGGGAATGGCCTGAAGTTGTGCCAGAGGACATTTAGACTGGGTATTAGGAAATAGACTTCACTGAAAGGGTTGTCAGGCACTTCAATGGCTGCCCAGGGAAGTGGTTGAGTCACCATCCCTGGAGATATTTAAAAGGTGGATAGATGTGGCACTTAGGGACATGGTGGTGGACTTGGCAGTGTTAGGTTTACAGTTGGACTTGATGATCTTAAAGGTCTTTTTCAACCTAAATGTGATTCTGTAACTTCTCGGGTAAAACTGAACTTCCTGGATTGTTTAATGTTACTTTATTTTGTGCATAACTGGATGTACAGAAAAATTGTATCCATGTTGACCTGTAGAGGGCACACACACCCCACTGAAACTTTTCATAAAGCTCCGTTATGTTGGTTAGTCTTCAAAAATGCAGTTGAAATTTTCAGATTATATTGGATATGACATTTATTTGAGAATGCCTTTATTTTCAGGCCTTTTTTTTTGTTTTTAATCTTTTTTGTCATGGTAACTATAGGGAATTTGCAATTTGAAACAGAAGAAGAGGTCAGCGGTACAAATCTTACTAAATGCCCAGCTGGCTGTCACTAAATCACTGTTTATTAAATTTAAATTCTCATTGTATGCCTTACCTCAAAATTTTGCTTAAACTGAAAACAAATCTTGAGGTGGTCTGTGAAAAATTAAAGCTAATTCTTGGGTACTTTTCCGATGTTGTGACCTTGCTGGGTTTCACTTTATACTCCAGCAAAGAAAATACTCTGCTACCTTACTTACTAGAATGAAGGGTTCTCAGTCTCCAGAGTAAAGCTGCTGCTGTTGGTGTTAGCAGTGACAGCAGCTGCCTCTGTGCATATGTTGGAAGAGGTGTTCAGTTTCAGGAATAAATGAATGCCTGAGCATTGGTTTTAATTACCCTGGATTACCAGTAGTGGTCATCATGAGGCATCTCTTTTCTTAGTGGTCTGTCTGCTTCTTTGGTGGTTTATTTACTAGGGGATCGTGTACTTTTCCATGCATAAGGCACAAGGTGGCGAGTCATATTCTGCCGCAGAATTGCACCACTTGTAATTCCCTTGTGGCTTCTTAAATAAGAGAGCTCAGGCTTAGCATTTGGCAGGCTTGGAATTAGAACGTCCATTATTCTCATCTTGCCACTGTAGACAATTTAGTGGCCTTCCCTGGGAGTGGCTCTGTATTGTGTTGTGTACTGTAATGATCAAAGAATTCTTAACTGCTTCTCGATTTGTACCTGGACAGTTAATGGAGAATTGGTTTTGACTTGTTCTCAGAAAGGAGCGCCAGTTCTAAGCATCCTCTTTAAGACTTTCGTATCTGTGTTTTGGAGGACTTTCTAAGAGTTCAGACAACTCTGATTTAATTTTTAATCTTTTGTGATCTGACAGTGGCGTGACCTTCAGATGTTGTTTTTAGTGTTTCTCTGAGGTGGCACAGAGCTGTAAGAGTGGTTTGGCCCAGCTGTCCTTGAGAAAGTTGATTGACTTTTCACTCAGTGTCAACTCAGACCCTTAGCAGATTTGTTTCTTCCTTTTGCCATCTTGATATGTCTGAGCTTCAGTGGCAGATAATGATTTGTTAGTTGTATCACTTGCATGTTTCTGTTTCTCTCAACTTTGTCTGCTCCACTGAGATAGGAATGATAAAAGCTCTGTGGCGTTTTATTTACTTTAAAAAATATGTAAATTAGCATTTGGCAGCTGTCACTGTCAAAACCTCTAAATTTTGTATGGTTGTTGTAAATATCTTGCTACAGTGCAGCTTATTGCTGTATGCATTCATATGGGAGAGAGTGTAGTTGTGCTTTGTGCCTGGATTTATGTAAACGTATGAAAATTTATGTAAATATGCAGTCTGCTGTTTTTTGCCAGAGGACTTCAGCAATGATACGCTTCTGATGTCTTTCTAGATTTATAAAGTGTTTATTTAATGGAACATATTGTGCCTTAGAATGCTTTTTCTCCACAAGGAATGCAATCAGTTCTCCTTCTTTCCTTTTATTTTATAGGAGTCTGGAGCACCTATTCTTACTGATGATGTCAGCTTGCAAGTATTTATGGATCATCTGAAGAAACTTGCTGTCTCTAGTGCTGCCTGAGATTCTGCAGTGCTTTAAAGGCACAAAGAAGCTCTAGCCATATTTCGTCTTTTTTTCCTTTACCCTTTTCCATATCTCTCTTGACAGAATGCTCTGATATGCACAAGCTGCCTGACTAGATATAAAGCAATGTTGTTTTCAAAGACTTTTGTTATCAGTGAATGTTTTAATGTGAGCTGCAGTTTGTAAAAATGACAGGTATTAGATTAAATTAAATTATAATTAGAGGAAAAAGAACAGTAATTTTGATTACTGTTATACTATCATTACTTTGAGATCATTTATAACAACTTTGAGGTGTGTTTTGAGTTTCCTTTTTAAATGGTTGAAGTTGATTGATTCTGCTGTGCACTACAAAGGGACATGGAACAATAAAGAAAATCTTTGGTGATATTGGGCTTTTCAGACAGCCACATGACTGCTTTTGCTTACTCAATTTGAGCATGAAGTGAACAAAGCAGCAACAAAAAGCATATAAAAATAGTATTAACTCCATTTTTTTATTTAGGCTGCTGAACTTTCCTGCAGAGATATTGCTGTTTGTGTATTGTTCGTTATTTAATTTCAAATATTTCTTCTCACTTACTCTACTTGATCCTATAAGGACATGACTTTTCTTCATTTCCACAAAAGATGTTGAACTGAAAAAGTAAAAAAAACCCTGTTATTTCACAAAATTTAAATCCTCACGTTGTATTTTTGACTGGAGTGTCTAGTACCAGACACATTAACTGATTAATATGCTCAGAAGTTAACCCTTCTAGCTTGAGCTGAAAAGAAATCCTACACTACCAAAATAAACTGACGAAAAGTACAGCCTTGATTTTTGTCTTGGCAAGTATACTTTTTAAAAATATATATATATTTACCTTTTTTATTATTGCCTTATGATGTTATTACACTAATGCATGACACTGCACAGCTAGTTTTTGTTTCTGTGTCCTTTTTGTTATGAATTCAATAGCCTATAGTTCTTTCTGAAGCAGTATTATCTAGAATATGATGTAACTAATTTGATATTTAGTTCATACTTGATTTTTTTAAGGTGGATAAATTAGTTGTTGAAGTTTACATATAAAACAGATGTTTACATAGGTAATATGACATGTTGACAAGTTAAGATATGAAATATGGTAGTGGGCAGTAACAAATTGTGCCAAGACTAAAGGAAGGGAGACATTTGCCATAGGATATTCAATCATATACTATTGTGATGAGCATGAGATTTTTTCCCGTTTTCTGTAAATTGTCAAAAACTTGATTAAATCAATTGCTCTTCAGTTCTTTGATCTAAATGAAATGAGCGCCTTTTGCCTCAATACAAATAAAATACTTGTTTTTCCCTCACTTGTTTTTGCATTTATTGTGCAGTTTTCTGTACTTGGTATGAACCATGGAAGTAAAAGAAGTAATGATAAAGCTCAGAATAACTTCTCCACTTTTATTCAGGTAATAATTGGTATCAAACTCGTTTAACTTCCAGAGGTACTGAACTGATCACCCTAGTGGCAGTTTAGAAGATAAAAGTTCAGTAGCCCACTTGGCTTTTGTTGTAGCTAATAAACAGCTTAATTTTTTTTCCTCGTAAACAGTATGTCCAGTTTTTTTGGCAGTTCAATACTGTTTGACTAATAAATGAATTCATTGACAAGTCATGGTAATGGATGGGGGTTTTTGTGCTTTCCTTCCTATCCTTTAATCAGCTTTCAGCTTGTAGTAGGTTCTTTTATCCAATCACTTGGCAACCGTATCTTGTGCAACTTCAGGTATTTAACACTGTCAAAGACTTCTTGAAGATCCAAGTATGTCTGCTGTGTTACCTTTATCCTCCTGCTTACTGACATCTTCCAAGCCACTATGATGTTAGTGAGACAGGATTTTCCTTCCTAGGGAGCATGATGACTCTTTCCCAAAAGCCCATGTCTGTCCATAGGCTCATAAGTCTTGTTTTCTAATATATCCTCTACCATCTTACCAGGGATGGACATTAGACTCCTCAGTCTGTAACTTAAAGGATTCCCTCCAGAGCTCTTTGTGGATGAGAGTGACATGGGCAGCAGTCTGCCACTTGTCTGACAGAGTGGCTGGCTGTAATGGCAGTTACACACCTTCACTGCCACCTCTACTCTGATGTTTCACTTGCTTCAGAACTCTGGGGTGAAGGACATCCAGTCCTGGTGACTTGTTCATCTCTCTTTCATCTACTTGATATAGTACCTGTGGTACGTTTGCATAGGTCAGATGGGCTGTGCCAGGGGAGGTAAGCTGTTCTTATCACTAAGAACCGATCAACATTTAAAATCAAAATGTTGTAGGGTTGTGCTACAGGACAAAGTGGTTTATAAAAGATAAATTGCTGCCATTTGCTGTCCTTCTTAGCTTCTGTATTACCAGATTTCTTGATGAAGTGATGCTACTGATCTGTACAATATCCATGGCACAGAACTGTCTTCTCACAAGGTTTGACCTGTTTAGCTATGATAGCAGACTTCTGTAAATATTTGGTTTCGTCTGGACACAGATTGGAAATCAAAAGAAGCATTGGTCAAATTTCCTTGTGGAAAACACCAAGCCTTAGACTTGGAAGAAGCAGCTTTCTGTAAGACAAGGGATAAAACAGTTGCTGACTGTTCTGTTAAGGGCTGGGAAGCTGAAGGCTGTCCTAGGTAGAGGAGCAAGCAGTTGGGTGCTGCTTTCTTTTCTTTGTTGGGCAGGCTGTAAGTTTTGAAACAGTACAAAATCCGTTCCTGATACAAACTTCCTTACTGGACACATATGTGCCTAAAGCATTGCCATCTGGGAAGTACATATGTCTCGGAGAGCAGCATGGGTTAATCTGAATTTAATATTTTGCCAGGATCATGAAATCAGATGGAGACTCATAGCAGTGTAACAGTTGTTCATGTTCTTCGATACTCTTGTTGCGGGTGTCTGGCTGTTGTATGGAAAAGCACATTGTAATTGGCAGTCCTTGCATAGTCCCTGGTCTGTAAGGTGCTTGGTTCTAGTCTACTGCTTTTTTCTCTGGATGGCTTTTCGGGCACTTTGTGCTACACAAACATCTCAATTGTTCTCTTTTCATTGCCTTAAGTTCTATACTTACAGTCCATTTATTATGTCCACACACCATCCATGTGTTTAGATCAACCCACAACACAAAACTCTTACTCCTAGCACGTTAAGATCAGGTAAAAGCTTGCTGGACCTTGTAAGCTGGGGAGCCGCCCTTTATTCAGGAAGAGAAATGGTGTTTAAGCTCTGTTTTGAAATGAGCCATTTAGAGTAATAGAACCCATCATCCAAGATCTGTATGATGATTCCATATTTATGTGTACAAAAACCTTAAATGCTCTCAAGTGTTTCTGACTGAACTTCAAAACCAGACTCCCTACCATCCACACAGAGATGTAAGTGTCCTGTGAAGAAGATTGGGACATCCCTTTGCAGTGCTCTGCTCTTTCACTGTCAAGAGATTTGATTTCACTGCCATTTGATTTCTTGCTGACTGTGAGCTGCTGTGGTAAATGCCCTGGCTTGGCCTCTCCTCTCCCTGCTACTTCCCGAGTCTGGGAGTGCACAGCTGGTATGTTCAGAACCTTGGGAGATACTTTAGAGTAATTGATTCCATGTTACATGACAGCTTCAGGATTTTCTTTTTGGGGGGAAGTTGAGGAGGTTTTAACTACTGTCTGTTTATTTAGTATTTTATGGGGTTTATTTGTTTGTTTATTTGTTTCAGTGCCAACTGTCAATAATTTACTTTCCTCTTTCTTGGGAAAAGGCAGTGGATTGTTAGCTTTAGATTGTCATGTCCTACTTGGATGGGATAACTCACAAGGTACCGGGTTTGGACAGATTTAAGAGGTCAGTGAAAATTTGAACTTAAATTGCTCGAAGGCATGGGGCTTTGCCTAGAAATACAAATACTGTCAAATTCCTAGAGCATTTTGGCTTGGTCTGTGAGACTGACATTGATGAATGTTTCCACAGCTGCTTTCAGCACAAAATGGCTTTTGGAAAATTGCATTTTCAATATTCCCTCTTTTCCATGGTTAAAAATGATAGTTGATGCACAATGACTAGGGGCCCATCCTGTTAGTTTACCAAATCTGAGGAAAACCACCTCATTATCCCCCTGTTAGCCTGTCAAGCACAGTAGAACTCATCTCAGTTTAAATTCTGTCATTTTGGGTTCATGCAAAAATTAAATGTTACATGAAAGCCAACAACCCTGAACAGATGGAAAAATTAAGGAAACTGTTGCTCAGCTCTGAATTTAATGGTAAATCTTGTTTAAAATAGCAGATTGTGCTTGATAGTGTATGCTTTTGTCCAAAGAAAGGACTGCATCACTGAAGATAAATGATTAATATCTATAAATTGATTTTTGGCAAAAATAAAGCAAAATAATCACAGTATATCTTAATAATGGAGACGTTCCAACACCTTCAGATTGTCCATCGTGTGTGCCTTTCTGTCCTGTTCCATGACTGCCTGGGTATCCAGCTGTGTGGTACACTTGCCATGAAGCATGCTAAGAGTTTGCTTGGAAGCTAATGCGTGTGGAACAAGCACGTGGGCTGTCCTTTGCTGTTCTCAGGGAGAAATGCAGATATTGTGTCGTGGTCTACAGTCAGGTTAATGCATTGGAACTGTGCACTTTCAGGGGGTGTTTCTTTGGTTAGAGAATGGCCAAAGGCCAATACACCTTATTAGAGAAAGAGCCTGTGTCTCACAAAGCCCAGGCATGGCAGCCCCGTAATTTTCTTCTCTTTTCCTTGACACTAGGAACCACTCCAGGGATTAGCCACTTGTCAAAGCAAGAGTATAGATTATGCTTTTAGGGTAGCTTGGAATCATAATGCTTGTTGAGATGGGATTGAAATAAAGCTGGGATGGCCTCTGAGGTCCCTGAATGTGCACTTCTTTCTAGGTCAGGCCTCATCTCTCTGTGGTCGCCAAACTTTCAACCTTGGGAGAGATGCCAGCGACTCACGGGCCACAGGTCACAGTCTACAGGTAGAACGTGGAACTAGTATTACTTTACAGGGTTATTAATAAAATTATAGCAAGGGAGCATAGCCATGTGTGAAAAATTGAAGCTAAGTGGAGACCTAGAAGAGTTTGGATGATACTTTATTGGTATCAATGTAATTAGTAGAGTGCAGAAAAAAGGAGATTATGTTTCTAGGATTCAACTGTGAGCGCCTTTTCATCTGCATACTGGAGGCTAGCACGAACATGTTTGAACCATGGATTGATATGAACTTTTTAAGACCTTGTGCTATCCTATATGACCTGAAGACGGGGCTACTGTGGGAAAGGGATTTTTTTTTTTCCTGTTAGTGATGTCAGCATTACAGGACAACTTGAATTACTAATTGAAACACGTAGACAGCTGAAACTGAGCTATTCTCATCTGCAGATGTTGCACGCCTGGCTAATGAAGCAGAGTTGTAAGTGTTTTGTAGCACTGCTTATCTATATTCCTTCTGGAGCAAGTATATCTTTTTAGCACTGCCTTGTAGAAGAACTAGTATCAAATTTTTTTCAACTAACTCACAGGAAGTTTATAGGTGGCAAAATGTTACTTGCTGCATTTTTCTGGTGTGCTGTGAAGAAGATAAAATAGCAGCGAATGACCCTCAGATCTCTTTTTGTTAACTTAGTTGCTAAGCTGCTGAGCTCCCCTTCTGTTTGTCCAAGAGCAGATGTGAAAGACCACGGTGGCAGTCAAAGGGCCAAGCTGGGACTATTAATGGCTGAGGAGCTTGTGGTTTCAAGCAATGCTGCCATTCCAGTTGGGATCAAAATGTGACCCTCCCATACAAAGTGCTGTAATATTCGATATCTTCCCACTCCAGGTATTTACACACTGCACTGAGGGAAACAATAACCCAGATGGATCCAGCACTGTGGAGTGAGCAGTGCTACAGCACAAGAGGAAATAATTTCTCAGTTCAAACTTGCTCCCACTCCTATGCAAGAGGAGGAGGCAGATGGAGATTATTTAAATGATGGCACCAAATCACAAAATGGAACTGTACTGTCCCCATAAAAGCAGAAAATAACTTGCTACAGAACTTAACAGAATGCATATTTTGTCCTTTAGAAAATAAGGATTTTATCACAAACACTTTGAAGCTAAATCTGTTTGCAGAAGATAGTGTTTTTTCACTGGTGCAAAGACAGGTCTGGAAAGAGAGATTGCTGTCAGAGCTGATCCCTTCAACTGTACTTGTGTAACCTTACTTGGGTGAAGTCTACTTTGTGTTGTTTCCTCTGTGAATGAGCTGTCATCCCCCAAAGATACTTCTACATCTCTTGCAGAACTAATACTTTTCTTACAAAAATGCAAGATGAAATCTACGCTGTGTCATGGCAGAAGAAGGAGCAGAGATCAAAAGTTTATGACAATGTCTGAGGTTCTCTGCAGCAGTTAAGAATTTTATGTTAAATGCCCAGGTGACGAGAGGAAGTTGGCCATGTGAAATGCAGAACTTTGGTAGACCCTGCCAATCTAATTGGAGCAGAAAAATCCTTGCCAGCTTCCAAACAGGAAGCTAACTTATCCCCAAATACTAGAAGACACCCCTGGAGCACCAGCTTAGCATCCTGAAGCAAGTGGTCAGTAGCTGTTTCCGGGGAAAGTAAAATACCCCAGAAATAAAGCCATGCAATGGGTGGGTGGAGGAGCAGGCTACAGCAGCCTTTGCAGAGTAGGTTATCTGATTTGTTTGAGGCAAACAGATCTTCACTCAATTCTATTTTCTGACTTCTGACTCATCAAAGGTGAATAAAGCCAAGTACCCTCTGACTGTTATTTTTATAATTTTTCTGGCTAAAATGAAAAAGATGGTTGTGCTGAAATTTTAGTGCATGAATGTTCTGCTCTTACTTCCTTTCCTTTGGGAATAACCAAAATTGCTTTCCTTTGTATGTAGGGTTAAAGCCTGGGAAGTAACACAGAGAATAACATAGAGGCTTTGACAGAGTTTGATGATGTCTGAGAACTGGCTAACCTTGAAGTAGTGGAAAGTCCCGAGCAGTTTATCAGGAGGGATTAGGTAAAGAAAAACAGAATTTATGCTACCAATTAAGGAACAGCTCAAGGAGGGTGTGCGAATGTTTTAACACAATCACCCATGTTAAATTGGCGCTTGGACAATGACTTTGCAAAAAGATTGTTATAAAAGAATAAATTGTGTTACAAATAAACAATTCTGATTTGGACTTCATTTTGAACCTGCATTGGGGTCCGTGCCTTATCCGCCGCATTTGTATTTATCAGATGTGTTAGACACACATTGACAGGATGTTTTTAAGCACAGATGCACAAACTGATGGCTGTGCCTTCCAGACTGAAGTGATTGTTTAAATGACTTAATAACCTAATAACCCTTCTGGCTAAGGGATATGAATGAATTTTCCTTGAGAAAGCAAGAATACAACCATGATTGATAACTGTAGAAAATTAGACTGATTTGGTAATTGCATATGATCTACCAAGACTGCTAGAGAGTCTCATTACTGGATGTGTTAGTTTTCACAGAGTCACGGAGTGGCTCAGGTTGGAAGGGACCCCTGGAGATCATCTTGTCCAATCCTCCTGTTCAAGCAAGACCATCTAGAGCTGATTGCCCAGGACCTTGATTAGATGGCTTTTTTTTTTGACTAAAAAGCAGTTAACATTTACAAATTTGAAGACAGGTTCTTGCACAAGCTACTTGTTTTCCAGCATAATTGTAGCCCAAATGGAAATAGACCCATAAGCTGCAGGAGATGGAATGAGAACTCTCTGTTCCCCGTGTCAGTCACTGCCTTTGTGGTGCTGTGCAAAACTACATGTATAAAAATGCAGAGAATATTTTCTAAGAGATGTTTTTAACTGAAAAGATAACATAGGCAGAAGCTTTCAAAAGCTAAAGCCATCTTAATCAGAGTAGCCTGAGTTCAGATTAAACAAAAAATTAAATTGTTCCGTGTGCATAATTATCTGAAATGCATGAAGTGACAAGTCCTCTTTGTAGAGCAGTTGCATCTGAATGAAAAATATCTTTTGTCCTAGTTAAGCAATGCGTATAAATCAGTTTGGATTTATTTTTTGAGATATAATTGGTAATGTATGATATAATGCCTCTGTAAGCAGAGCTTGAAATAACTTGGAGTTAAGCTGAACGGAACAAATTAGACATCTGTTTTAGATGTAGCACATTCTGCAATGTGCTGATCTTAGACACAACTGTCTTACTTGCTGATAGAAACATATTTTTAATATATATGTTATTTGAAATGCTACATTGCAATGGGCAATTGTCAGTTCTCATGTCCTTACAAGAAGCAAAGAATACGTCTACAGGTTCTTCCTCCAGTCTCACAAAGAAACAGAGTAATTTGCTTTTGCAGCCTTGATCCCAGTGGAATAAGTGGTTACTTTGCTGTATGTGAAGTGAGTGCTAATCCCCATCAGGATCTGAGCTTTGCTTAAAGGAAGATGTCATCTTCTGAGACGAGTATCAATGCTAACAGATAAGCCCTGCCACTCTTTGGCTGCAATTCCGTGTTTTTGTAGGACTGCAAGAGCAGGCCATCTGAAGAGAAAACAGTACTCTGGATTCGTAGCTTCCCAGACAGTGGAATTTTTTAATTGGTGGCATTACCTTTGGCAAACCTCGAGAGGGCAGTAGACGCACAAGGCTTCTGACCTGATTCTGGCCCCCTATTGTGCTGGTTGTTAGTGTAATCGAGTGACTAATTATTCCACTTTTACACCCACATAAGTGTGGGCTCAATGAATGTAGAATCTGAGTTAAATTCACCTTCACTTATGAAAACACTGCAGTATTTTCTTTTTTTGTTTTTCAGTTTAAACTGTAAAGTAAACAACCTGTCGTAAGAATTTTTGATGTTTTAAGAAAGAAGTTAGAAAGACGAGCTAAAATGAACTGATTTAAAATATTTTGATGGAATAAGGTGAAATTACTGTAAGTGTAACAAAGCATCTTCTTTTGAAAAGGTGAACTTGTGAGGTAAATACGCACAAATAAACACAAGTGAGAGGTCTTTTCCAACCAGATGATTCTGTGATTCTATGATTCTATTTAGTAGAATGATCATCTTCTGAACCTCATTGTCTAAAAAGAACACAAAATAAGCAGAAACTAAATACACAACCACCGATTCATGTGCATATTCTTCTATTTTTCATTGGTAAAAAGAGAAAAGCTGGGTGTGATTGACTGAAGGAAATGCGATGTACTGAATTTTTGTGGCTGGACAAAGATTTGCCAAAAATGTTCACTGAGCTGGAACTAATGCAAGATGAATGTTATCCTGGAGGTGTAAAATGTGTGGAAGAATACTTGTTAAATTAGAATTTTTAGTATTGAATTATTATTTCTGATAACTTGAGGTTCATTTACTAGTTGGGGTAAAAACCCTTCATGGAATATACAAAGAATTATTAGATCTTTGCACCTAATCTCCGTCCTAGGTGTTGTTCAAATGAGTTAGGCAGCTCCGCAGGATACTCAGCTGGGAGCTCTCCCATGATGTGAAACAGCTAAAATAGGCAAACCTGAGCAAGTAGGTCCATAGTGTCAGGAAAGAGAAGCAAATGATTTTGGAAGGCTGGAGCAGCCACAGGTGTCTGCAGATGAGGAAGGGTACTTATGAATTGGTAGGCATTGCAGGAGAAGTTTTTACAATGATAAAACTGGTGGCTTTGGTGAGCTGTCTATATCAAATTCATGGCTCACCCCTTGCTTACATAGCAAGTAATTTCATTAGAGAAAGCAATCTGATTGGTTAGGGCTGATCTGCCCTTTGTAAATTTGTACTTTTCCTCCCTGTCTTCTTGTCCTTAATTTGTTTGGAAATGAGAAGGGTTTCATGGTCTTCCAAGAGTTAGCCAGCATTTAGTTCCTCAGATCTTCCTCTGCACCCTCCTTAAAGGCAACTGTAATATTTAGTCGCTTCTCATGCCCTCCCCGGATCATCATATGTTCTGAGAATGATGTGGCTTTACATCACCGATTTTTTTCACCATCCTTCCATGGGTTCTGCCTATCCCTTTAGACATGAGTACATGCAGGTACTCTAAACAGTCCTTAACTCTCCTACTTTAGTGTTTCCTCCTTTCTTAAACTGCCTAGATGTGTATGGAGGTCTGGGAACTTTTTGAAGAGTGAGGCAAAGAAGTCATTGAGTATTTCAGCCTTACTGTATTTTCTGCCACCACATTGTGACCCACATTCAACAACAGCTTCACATTTCCTTCAAACCTCACTTTGCTATTAGCATGCTTACAGAATTCTTTTCCTTTTACCCTTTTGACCCTCAGCATCTTGAGCTCAAACTGAACTCTGTCTTTCCTGATACCATCCCTAATTGCCTAAGCAATGCTTATTTTCCTCCTCATTTGTTGCCTGTCCTTGTTTCTGCTTCTTGTATGTTTTCTTTTTGCATTTTAATTCATTGAAAGCTTCTTGCTTTGCCAATAGGGCCTTCTGCTGAAATTTCTCAGTGCATATAAAATCAGTCCAGTCTTTAATTAGAATTAGAGTGTATTTTGTTATTACATCTATCTTTTTATTATTTTTAGAAAAAGTTCTGCCTTTAGCCAACTTGTAGATCTTGTGACCCAGTTTTTACAACAATCCTGCCCTTCAGGGACCACTTCAGATCTGAATTATTTCCCTCTGTTTCTTTCAGTAATTTGGTGTTTGCCCTTAATGCAACCCAGATGTAGTTAAGGTGACATTCATTTGTAACTCTGACAACATGCAAATGTAGCTCTGATCCAGCTGATGTGTCTTTATTCAGATTATTAATATGTGCTTCTAATATTTTTAAGATGGTAATATCATACATCATGGAATGTGTTTGTTGTACATGCCTACTGCACAAGGGCATGACTTTTAGTGGACTCAGCTTTTGATAAAACGACACTTTTCTCTTTGAACACAATACTTGAGGTACACTAATTGGGACATTTTGTTCCACAAATCTGAGAGAGCCTATTTTCAACTTGGCAGGCTCAGGTCACAAGAACTTCATTTTGGTAGGAGTTTTGTATATGTGAGGTCCTTGGAGACCTCATGAAGTTCTTTCCTTGCCAGAGTTGAAGATTTTTCTGGGGGAGAAAAGGAGGCACTGAAAGTCAGCATGCTGATTAGTGTGAAGACTCATTCCAATACCATTAAAAGTATTGGGGAGAGTGGGCTTAGCAGTGAAAAAAGATGTTTTGCCTGAAGAAAAAATCAATATGAACAAGGTGATAGCAGTAACTTGTAATCACTGAATGAATTTTCCAATTCATTACTATTAGTAAGAATATGTTGACTCTGTTCTGGGGTGATGGGAAATAGATTGCAAAGTTGCTTATTTGTGTTTGTAAGGGATCATTCAAAACAGAGAAACTCATAGAATCATAGAATGACCTGAGTTGGAAGGGACCCACAAGGATCATCGAGTCCAGCTCCTACCCCTCATAGGACATTTCCAACACTCACACCATGTGTCTGAGGTCATTATTCTAATGCATCTTGAATATTGTCAGGTACCTGTGCCATGAAGTTATTGTCCAGAGAGTTTAGGAATCATCTGGACCTGTTTGTCCCAGCTGTATCGTACTCCCAGTTGAAATCTGGCAAATTGAAATTGCCTGTGAGGACAAGGGCAGATGACTTAGAGGCATCCCTTAGTTCTTTAAAGAGTAACTCATCAGTGGCTTCATCCTGGTCGGGTGGCCTATACCCACGATGGCATCTGTTTTAATTATCTGTCCCTTAATTCTTATGCAGAAGCTCTCAATTATGCCATTGCCAACTACAAGCTCCATGAATTCCAGCCCTTCTGCTATATATGGGGCAACCCCTCCGCCTTGCCTGCTCTGTTTATCCCTCCTGAGTAGCCTGTAACCATCCATCGTGGCACACCAGGCACAGGACTTGTCCCACCAGGATTTGCTAATGCCAATAATTTTATATATTTGGGACCATGCAAAAGCTTCCAGCTCCTCCTTCTTATTCCTCATGCTGCATGCATTTGTATAAAAACACTTCAGGTGGGGTTCATTGTGCCCATCCCTTTGTGGAGCTGTCTGAACGTTGCAAGGATGCAGCTCCTCAGACTTGGTGTTCTTTCCCTTTGCTCGTCCCAGACTAGCCTGCTATTGCCCCCCTCCCCCTTCAAATCTAGTTTAAAGCCCCTCCATCTAGCTGTAGTTTCTGATCCACCAATGACCTTTGCATTTTGGCTGTCACTTGGAGTGCCATCCCCCAAATGATGTAATTAAAAATAAAAATCAAAACCAGGCAATGTAAAAGTACCTCCTACTACAACATTGTCCAATGATGACTGTGGTGAGGGCAGGATTTGATTTCTCTTCCCAAGCAGCTTTTGCACACAAAGGTTAGACTGCAGAAGTTGCTGCAGTGGTTCTCACTGTGTGGTTGAATTAGCTGATTTCATGAACTGTGGCTGCAGATGCAGATGCCTGACACACAGCATGAAACGTCTGTTAGAGGGAATGAGCTGTGAACAACCAGCAGAGCTATGGGAACAGGCAGTAAGACAGTATAGTACCTCATTTCTGTTTATTGTATTATATCAAGAGCTCAGTTTGAAATGAAGCTTTTTATATGTTGTTGTTCTGTAGTAAAACTTCATTTGCCAGAGAAAACAAACCTTCTGCAAGCTTACATTGAATAGAATGAATGAAAATTTCAAGACAGCTACAAGGATTTTTCTGCGTCAAGTAAGGGCAACTTCAGCAACAGACAACTGGAGATTTAGTGTGCTTTTAATAAAAAAAACGAATTTTAGAAACTCTGCCATTTGCTGCTGGCCTGCCTGCTATCTCAAGTAGGCAGTGGAGCTCTCTGAGGATTTTACTCACCAGCCTCAGGCTATGGGCAATGCAAACAGTTTGTTGCAGTCTTGGTTGCTGCATTTGTTCTCTGAGGTTGGGCCTCAATGCTCTGATGTCCCTGGTGATACAGTGCTTTACTGAAACAGTTAAAGGACTACAACCCTGCAGTGTGGGGTTGATTTGTTGGCTGTGCAGTCACAAGTTGATCTGAAATATTTTGGGAGATAGTGCTATTGAATGTTCTTTTTTGGAGAAACTTTGAACAATGTTTCTCATCTAGGGAGCCACATCAATCCTTTAATTAAGACGAGCTGAATAACCAAGGGTACCACATTGTCATTGGGGGATCTGTTAATACTCTAATGACCCAGTTTTTGCTTCAGTAAGGAGTAAAACCTAACTTCAAAAGTGGTGTCCTTGTACTGATTTTCTTTTTTTAGTGAAATTGATTTTTGTGTCCTGATTCAGGCTGTAGACTGTTGTAAAGTACTTTCACACTGGAATAACAGCTCAAGGGACGCATTTTTTGTTTTCTTTAGTTTTACCAGTATGAGGTCAAACTGTCTACATCTCTGAAATGTGGATGACATATTTATTGAATCAATTCCTTTACTAATGTGTAAGTAGAAGTATTTTAAATACTTAAACAAGAGAACACTAGAGCTTAAAATGCTGCCTTCTGTGTTGCATCAGTCTACTCTTTCTTTAGTAATGCAAGTGCTAAAAGCTGTCAGAAATCTTTGTTAAATGTGTCACTGTTACTACATTGTTATTTTGTGTAATAAAAGCTATTGCAGAAGGAAAAAAAACCCTAAGTTTGTTTAGGACAAAAGCTGATTACATAAAGGTTTAATTTACATTTCATTTTTCCCAGCAGGTTGTGCAAAATGGCAGTAGCCTAGTCATTTTTGTAATGCAGTAACTCTCTACTTGGACAGAAAAAGTCTTGAATTAGGTGAAGATAAATAAAATCATGCAGGGATAGAGATAGTAGGAAATACTGTAGCTGTATTTTGAGTGGGTTCTACTGCTTTCTGTACAGCTGAGTTCTCACAGAAACAACTTTTTACAAGAGGCCAAGTGCTGGATTTTTTGCACCATCACCATTTTCACTTACCTTTTGAGTTAAATGAGGTTGCAAGATAGCATGATTAGCAACTGGACTGGGAGAATAAACACCTAAAATAGCAGATTTGGTGCTGTTATGGCTCAGTGCCTTTGTATTTGCTATTCTGTTTTCACTTGCAAATGCCACTTATTTATAGTGTTTTGAGAATTTTTGTCTTAGTCACCAGCTGACACTGCAAAGAAAGGATGAGACTCCTGAGCTGTCTCACTGATTCAACACACAGCTGAAAGTAGTAGTGAAACAATAGCTTCCAATTATGATCTAGGTGGGCAGTGAACAGAAAATAAAGAAAATCTCAACATTTGAAGATATTGTAAACACTAATTAATGTGTTGCAACTTCCTTCTGACTGCAGGAAGTGTTTTCCTTCTTCTATCGACAGTGATACTGAGAGGTTAAAAGACTCAATGAGGAGTCTGTCCACCTCCTGAACGTCAGTCTGGCACCTTGAGAGAGCTGCCCCTTGTGTGAGCCAGTTGAAGGGCTGCAAGCAATCCAATTCAACATATTGATACAGAAAGTCATTCCCCTGCAACGTATAATGTTCAGTGCCTCAGCTTAATTCTGGGTCACTACCAATTCTCTGGCTATATTAAGTTCAGGTAGACCTAACCATGACTACATTTCTGCAGATATTTTGTTTCTTGGAATATGACACTTGATATGCTGCCTTTATTTTCAGGTTAGGACAGAGTTACAATCTCATCTCTAAATAACCATAAGGGAAGCAAATATTTAAAAATCTTTCTTCAGACCGCTGAATATCGGCCACTAAAGGCCTCCAGGATGCTAACTTCTCAAGGATGTTTTCGGTTCTTTTGCAGTCAGTGGAAGGTGAGGAGGACGTTCCCTTCAGTGAGGCCTTTGGGCTTCAGTAGTGTTAGAACACACTAGACAGGAGCTTCTATTAATGACTGCAGTCCACACTGTAGTATCCTGAGGTGAGCAGTCCCATGACACAATTGGATAAAAATATAGGTAGAATATTGAGATTTTCAGTCTGAAACAATATAGATAAATTTCTTTTAAAAAGGTTACCTTGTTTATAAACATAAGGTAGATATATAATTTTGTGTGATTTAATTATTTTATTTGCATCTCATTAACTACTCAATAAGCAACTTTTGTGAATCATCTTGAAAGTGTTTCCTTGTCTCCTTTGTTAGCAATGACTTATGCCTAATTTATGCACAGACTATGTATAGTAAACTTGAAAGTATCTGTCGCAGAGGGTTTTCCATTAAGTCATTAAATAAAAATTTGTGAAAGCTACTGTAAATGAAATTTAAAACTTAAGGTGGTACCTATACAGCTAGGTTGTCTTTCATGTTTTTTTCTAAATAATGGTAAAGGAATTATGTGAATACAAATACAATATTCTAACTACTATAATTTTCAATGAGCATATTTTTTTTCAGACTTTTTTTTCTAGAGTATTAAAAAAATGTTATAAAACAAACAGTGGTACTTTTCTTTTGATGATGTGATAACTTAGTTATTGTATTAATAGTCCAATGATCTGCGTACTAGAAGAGAGGAACAAGCTCAAAACAATTACCTGTTTATATGAACTAGCTAAATGGGGGTTGTAATGTACCTGCGTAAAGAAATGCTTTGTAAAGCTTTCTGGAAAAATATAGCCTCAGTAATAGGTGTGATGCAAAAAACAGACAACAAAGAGACAGTGACGTAAAGGGCAAAATCTTGTGCCTGCTGACACTGACAGGAGTTGTACTGACCCCAAATCTTCCATTACCCAGAGATTGAAAAGTGAAATTGACTTGGGCTTTCTTGAGTACCTGGCCACTTCAGGAATATGAGAACTAACTGTAGTGGCTTCTCCTTACACCTTTGGACAGTGAGTCTAAAGAATATAGTAAGTACTTGTGGTGTTAAGAGTATGCTTTCAACTGGCGGAGTCAGCAGTCTTGCTGTACCATCTCTGGTAGCTCAGGAGCATTTATCCTCTTTAAAAATCTGTGGTGTAGACTCCTAGAGAGCATCGTATTAGTTACTAAGGGGTAAGAGACAGCACCTCTTCCATCTTCTAGCCATTAAAATGTACAGAGGGGCCTTTAGCAAATAGCGAAATGTGATAAGAAGCTTCAAGCAACTACTTTGTGTGGAGGAATTGGGAAGGCGAAGCAGCTTGTCAGATAAAGAGAGCTTTGAATAATAGTAATAGTGATGGTGATATATAGTGTGTTTATTTGGGTTTTTTTTGGAAACATGCTGAGACATCTGTTTAGAGAAGCAGTGAATCCTGCTTGATTTGGGAGGCTGAGGGTTTGTCAACATCTAAGCATAGCTTACTTGAGGTGAAAAGCTACTGGTACATCAAGTCTTATGTGTGAAGTGAGGTGGCTTGAAGATACAAAATCAGTAGAGGTAGGCTCTGTTTGCTGTTTTCAAACAGTTGTTCCATTGTTTCTTCTTGGACTGTAGATGTTGTCATTTGCCAAGTGATATGTTGTCAGCTTCTTGTACAGTAAAAAAATTCCTTAGTGTATACCACCTCTTTACACAAATGCGATCTTATGTTGAATTTAAGCATTCCATGTGTAACTGAAGAACATAGCTGGCAAAATGAAAATGCATATTGAGCCTTTAGCTTTGTGATTGCTGCAATGTGCATCATAGCTGTGCTTAAAATATCATTGCTCCTGAGCTGGTTGATTTGTAATTACAGCTGACCAACTGTACCCTAAATCCTACCCCACTGTGGGTGTTGGTGTTTTGCCATGTAGCACCACAGAAAGTCTTTTGTAAAACTCCAGTTCAGATTACCATTAACCTGGATCTCTTATACTAATCTGCTGCTATGTATCAAGCCCTTTCATTTTATTTCTTTTGCCACTAAGAATTCCAGTAGTCTATCAAACAAAGCAGAGTCAGTGCATAACCATGTTCCTACTGTTGCTGAAAAGGTGCCTTATTACAGTTATTATCTTTACGCAGTTAGTGTAACAGCAAAAAAGTCTGCAGCAAAAAAGTTACGTGCCATAGCCTATCTGACAGCTAATGACAAGTACAACTACTGCTGCAGTTGAAGAATGCCCTTTTTGAAGCTCTGAACTTTTGAAGCTGGACAGAGATAAGCAGCAACCACTCCTTTCATTGGTAAAATCAGGATATATTTTAATTATCCCTGAGTTCTTAGTTGAAACTTACCTGAGAACCTGCACAAGAATACCGTTGTTTTGCCAAGAGTGTTTGGCTTTTCCATTTGGTAAAGTTGGCACTTATCAGAAGGTTTCGGTGAACCAGAGAGACTGGTAAAATAAGAAAGCTGTTAAGAAATTTAGTCAAGTGTAAATCTGCGCACTGTAAAGGCAGTGTCAAAGCAGTGTCAAACATCTAAGGAGTGTCAAACATCTCTCTGCCTATAATGTAGATATGCAGTTTTGAGGAGTACGTGATCTTAGTGTGCGTCTTGAAGAAATTGATAATTATGAAATATCTTTAATTTTTCAGCAGCTTTATCAGGCTTAGTATCTACTGAGAACTAATTAACAGTATCCTCAAAGTCCTTGACCTGCATTATTCTGTTTTTCACATAATGCTTATTTTACTTGTGTCTAAGCTCCTAAAAAGCAAGAACATGACAAAACTGCAAGTGTTAACTTGTCCTCAGCAAAAAAGTCTTTCTTCTGGATCCTCTTATGCAGGCATTTGACTACTCTAAACATTGGTTTTACGCAATCAACTAAAAATTAAATAAGGAATAGGGAAACCTGTTCCTAAATCTATGCTACTACTATCTGCTGGCTTCTCTAGGAGACTAATAGAGGTCCCGCAGGACTAGAGACTATGAACACAGTTACTCAGAATTCATCCAGTCCTGTGAGACCCAGCACTCGTGATGCAGATGAGTGTTGAGAATGTCTCAGAACATTGAGTCCCAGGTCTGAGACTGGTGTAACAAAGACCTTATAGCTCTAAGTGTGCATCTATACATCAATGTGGTAAAGGATTTATTTTCTTCTTCAGGCTGTCAGGACACACAGATAGCTGAAGATGCATGCATGAGTTTTGAGTGGCAAGTTGCATCCTGGGTATTCCTACTATGTAGGCCGTAACACTTGGATTTACTTTTATCCTCCATAAAGTAGCCGGTTGTCTTAACACTTTTCCCAGCAGATGTGGTCAGACAAATCCCAGTCTACAAAGATTTTTGATATCCCTTTTTCCCTTGAGCTGCAAGATCAACCATTGCTGTCTTTTATCTTAAATATGGGAAAACAAACATATTTCCTTGTTATCTCCTTTAGATGCTTCCTGAAAGTTACAGAAATTGTGTGACTATTGGTCCAATACATGTGTTGTAGACATGCAGAAAGGTGCAAAAAAATATAAGACTCTGGAGAATTTGAGTACAATAGATTTATTTCCCCTCCAGCATCAAAGAGGACAACAAAAGCTGTGGTTCACAAATTAAGTACTGCCAACAAGGAGTGAGGCTAAGGTACCTAGAGAACAAAAGCATCTGTGGACTTGGGGAAATATGCATGAATACATGGGAAACATGAGTCAAATCACTTCATCTATCCAGGCAGGATGGGAGGCTTGCCAGTTTAAGCAGCCTTAGTGTTCAAAATCAGAAAACTGTCTATTTTAACATTAGCAACTATTTGGCTTATATGTCTTTTTGTTTAATAACTTTATGATTGCGGGGTACTCAAAAGGGGCTGAGAGGAAAAGCACTTTATTATCTAAGAAGTGTGAAAATAGAGTATGTGAGCAGAGAAAAGAGTTTGGCTTAAAATATCTTGAATGTTAGAATTTGTTGGACTTTTTAAAACCTCCAAACTTCTGCTACTCTTTACAGTCTTGGGTTCCAGAATGCAAAAAAAGCATCATTGTTTTAATATGTTTTATATACCCTGAATTACTATTGCTCTGCAGCTCTTGAGTTTACTGATACGTGTGAGTCCAGGCGACAGCCCAGATTAAGGATTAAACTCACTGTGTTGGGTGTATGAGGTAGTTGTTCCCAGTGCAGCATTGACAGAGGCACAAAGGATACTTTGGACACAGAAACTCCTCATAATTGTGCTTCTTTGCTCATGTTGATATATAGCCTGTGGTTAACATTGGTGAACTTTTTCAATCTTCTTGTACTTAGAGAAAACCTCCCAGAGAATAGGCTGAAATGTTATGTCAGGCCTCTAATGTTCCAACTTCAAGTCTGGACTTTGATAGTTAGGGAAATTCTTGTCCCTCCTGCACTCTCTCCTCTTTTTCTGTTTCAAAGTTTTTGGGGTATATTATCCTAGCTGAAGTCTTCTTCAAGCAAGATTTAACAGCCCTTGCCCCTCAAATTGTCAGTTTTATCGACTTTTTAATACCCAGCGTGAATGTTTCCCCTCACAGTATCTCTGTGGCACAACTTACTCATTAATGAATTCTATAGGGCCTTACAATCTACACACACAACCATATTATAAAATCCACTCAAACCTGAGAAAGTGAGCTGAGAAAGTTTAGAGCTCTTATTGATTAGGGAAGGGAGATAATCCCTTCTTTAAGAGGAAGCAAACAACTGGTGTTTGCTTTATTAAAAAAGCTGTTGTTTGGTGATGTTGATATTCTCTGCAAAGGCAGTCTGCTTTCTTGTCCTGCAAACTCATGGACATGTGCAGGGCACAGTTCCTGCTTCTCTCTCTTCAGGTGATACGTCTTGATCCCGTGAAGACTGTGGTCTGAAGAAGGCCTTCAACTCCCACAGTGAATCAAATCTAGCTTCAGTAATAAATGGAGCTACAAAAGATTATTGAAACTAACCACCTGTAACATAAGATTGTCTGTGATGCATTCCTTTGTTACAGTTTCTCTTATTCTGCATGGATTTTAAGGGATCTGATTATGGACCTGACTCCTTGTAAGTACTGAACGAAAAAGGACATGCTTTTCTTTCCAGAAAGTTTTGACTGAATTAACAACTGTATCCTAATACCCAGTTAAGCATAATCTGATTTTTTGTTTATTTGTTTGTGATGCTATTTAGTTCACTCTACGTTTTGTGATAATAATTTAGCCATACCAGGCCTGCACTAGTGAAACCACCCAGTGTGTGTTGCTTACCCAGTGTTTTGGGGCTTGTTTCAGTGAACTGGCTCACAAGTTTAGTTATGCAATGATTGTTTAGATTTAGTAGTTCTTCTCCATATATGAAATGCTGTTTTGAACTGTTTCATAGTATGGCACTAGATGTGTGTGACATCTTCAAACTCCTGATAGAACCCCAAAATACCATATCATACCTCTATATACATTTCTGTTAAAGAAAAAATATTATAGTTCCAAATAACTCAGTAGTCCTTGAGTGTTTTTTTATATGGTGAGAGAAGCGTGAGGCCTTGAGCAGAAAATGGATAAAATAAAGACACTGGCTTCTGGAACACACCAACATAAAACCATTTTGTTTTTTTAAAAATATTTATTACAAACACAGCTGGACAACAGTGGACTTGGTGGATGTGAAATGCTTTTTCAACTTTTATATTTTTGGGGGGATTTTAAGTTACCTCTAAGAGTAACAGATTTTCTATTCAAATATCCTTTGATCTTCAGCACACTAATTTTGTCTTTCCAACTGAACTTTCCAGAGTGTGGGTGAGAGTCTAGATTTGTTTTTTGTACACTATGGGCAAGGATCCTGAACTGGAACGCCATCCTCTGATACTAGTTAAAATAATCTGAAGATTACTGCAACTTGTGCAGGGATTCAGCCAGGGCTCTCCTTTTCACTACTTGTTACAGATGAGATAAGGTGAGGTAAGATTTGTGTTATCATTCATACCAACAAATCCTCCAGGACCACTCTATGTTGCTGCCATGTTTCTGAACACTTGTTCTTGGTCTATTATGCAAGAGTTTCACTAATGCTGACAAAATGAAGAGCTGTAATTACTGTGTTCAAATATAGCTCGCTTTTCTTAAGCTCACCAGACTCAACTCTTTTCCTACCCAGGCTTAGCTGATTTGCTATTTAACATTTTTATTACTGCTCAATAACAACAAAGGGCACTCAGTGATATGACATATGAATACATCTCTGTGCATGACTCCGAAATCTTACACCAAATTTCAGGCTATGACTTAAAATACTCAAGTAAGTTCTGAAACTGCTTAAAATAGTAACACTAACTGATTCATGACAACAGTTCTGTCATATAAGCTGTTTGGTGAAGTTTTCAGTCTAAAGATTTAGTGAGTGAAGCAGACCTGATTATTAGCTAATCCTATGATAAACTGCAACAAAGATAGGAAATATAGATGACAGAGTAAACTTTTCATGTAAATGCAGTATTATGAAACTTCAATTATAAAAATGTATCTAGATCTAGGACAGTCTTGTTGCAATAAATAACAGTAAATTATTTCTGTCCTTATAACTCTTTCGGCCTTCAGCCAAATCCCTGTAAAAGTTATTTTCCTTCCATTTGGCTGATACAGGACAGATTTCTGACCATCTAGGTAGGCTGAACTGATGTGTTCACATGAGGAGTATGGGAAAATCTCTTTGTTCTTAAATGTTGGCAGTGAAATGACATTACCAGACAAGATAGGTCTTCTACAGCAATTGCCCATGTACAAGTTCCCACAGGAAAAAAGGCAGCAATCTTCACTGTGTGCTGTTCAGACTGAGATCTAATAGATTAGGTCTTTAATTTACTATATTGACTAAACTGATTTAATAATGTTCTTTTCACTCTTTCCCCTCTTCCTATCAGCTCTTCTTTGTATCTTTAGAAATGGGAGCATGCTTCTAGTCACAAAGTACACAGAGTCAGATATTAATGAAGTACGCCGTTGAATGGAACTGGTGCATTTCACTGGGAGACAATTACAGTGATTGGGAGATAGCTCAGCGACAGGCCCAGCACTAGAGAAGTGATTTTGTCAAGTAGATTGGTATTGTAAGTAGCATATCTCTGTTAATTAATTTACAAATGATGTATGTTATAATGAATTTGATTCTGGTACTAGGAAGGATTTTAATTCTGCAATTAATTTTCTTTGGACTAGGACAATGGTATGTTTTGTCTGGCACTGGTTAAGAACACATTCACAAGGAATTAAACAGGAACCCTGTTTTTATTCTTGGAAGTGTCCTATAATGCTTATAAATATTCCATTTACTTTATTTTAATAAATTGATTTCAGATAGAACGGAGTGGGACATCACGTTAAATAATAAAAAATGTACATTGTTTTTCCGTCAGTTTTCAATTAATATGTACAGGAAGTATTACTCAGCCTTCTAAGGAACAAATCTTGCAGCTATGTTATCCTTGATGTAGCTGGTATCTGTGTGTTTTAGTGGTTGACTTCTCTTTAGGAGGTTTCTGGACAGACCTTTATGGACTGGTTCAGAAGCTGGAAGACTTCCAGGTGATGAGGTCAGACTTGGCACCTCCAGCACCTTCAACTTATTTGTAGATGCTGAGTTTTCCACCTTAGGTTTTAAATTTAGTGCTTTCTCATCACCTCATCAAAGGAGGCCAGTTGTTCCTGCTTATCTGCCTGACTGGTTTCTCTCCTTGCTCCCTGCCCCTGCCATTCCAGTACTTCCCTTTAAGAAAGAAAATGAGCTTTTTATTCTTACCCTCTCTTCCTCTATTCAAATTAGTGCTCTCATCATCTTTGACATGTGGTTACAGTAAATATGTTTACAAAACAATAAAGATAATCACAATTTTCAATGTGGCTCGGGATCACTCATTTGAAACACACCTCTACCCCTATTTATTTTTTTACCCTGTGCAACTTCACTTAAGAGCAATGAAAATTGGGCAGCACTAATTCCATGCATGTCTGTTTTTCCATTTTGAGATGGAAAGTGGAATTCTATGTTTATTTCGCTCACATAACCATAGAAAGTGTAAATGGCTTATTTCTACCATACTAATCTTCAGGAGAGTTTCCGATTCTATTTCCTGCCAGGAATGGAGATGTTTGCACTTCACTATGCAAAGTGATATTATTATTTTTGGGAGCAGTAAGTAGCGAAGGGGGAGTGGAAAGAGAGTGTAAATAATCTCTACGTGCAGGTTTAGCTTTAAAATAGCTTTTAGGGAAGTTGGCATAAGAAGAGACAAACTTCTTGAACTGGTTAGAAGGAAAGGAAGATGGAAGTGTTTAATTCTTCTGTCCACTCATATAAAACTTCTGAAGCTACATTACCTACTCCTTAGTTTTCATGAATTTTTATTTAGTTTTTAGCACAATGTCTCTTTAAGAGTGATTTTTCAAGGTAGCTGCAGAGTATTGATGCAATAAATCTGTTTGGGGTTTTTTTTGGGGGGGGGCGAGGAAGTGCCAGTACAGGATTGATATCAGAAGAATCTCCATGGATGAGAGATTTCCTCTATTAGACAGGTGACACCGGGCAAAATGGCAAGCAACAGGACAGTGGGCAGGAGTGCTTAAACTTTGAGAGCCACAGGAGGAAAACTTCGTAGGAAACACTAAGAGAATTGATGAAGAAATGGGGGTTGTGATATGTTTGATGAGCTACTTATCCCATCCTGATACAGATGGTGTTGGGATGGAAAAGTAATATGGAGAGCATTGTAAGGCTTAGTTGTTGAATGAGTGTATGTTCTGCCTCCTGGCTGGCATTCCTTGGCCCTTTTGCTGAAATATTTATGTTTCTCTCTAGAAGACCTGAAAATCAGGTAGATGCAATGTAATTCTTTAATGACAAAAAAGTTCCACATTTATCCAGGGAGTTGTAACTTATGCCCCTATGCTCTTTAGTAATGCTCTGCATACTGCCTTGAGGTGATGATCTTTGTGTTTTGTCACCTGTGCAAAGCCACCTGCTTTGGTGCATTACAGGAGACTGGGGCTGCTTGAAAGGTTAGACACAGAGAAGTGACTGAGGATATGAAGCACTTGAAAGACAAGTCTTATGATATGTTATGAGCTCTGAATAAGAGAGAGACCTTTTGAGTGGTCTCCCATTCATTGTAATGATCTCTTGATCAGACACACCTGCCTTAATTCCTTGAGATTTTCTGCACTGGAGTCAGACTGCTGAGCAAAACAAGGCAATTGATGAAATTGTTCATCCAGGTCTTTTTGATTAGAGCAATCGTGGCAGAACTCTTCATGGAAAGGGAAGAGAAAATCACTGAAAAGTTAATTCCTCAGGGCTACCCAGGTCAATGGAAAACCTTAGCATCATGTTAGAGGCAAAAAGCCCACCCAAACTCCCTTCCACATCACCAGCAGAACAGCCATTTAATTATGATTCAAAGATTTTGCTGTGTGGGGTGTCAACAGATAAGAAAGCCAGATACTAATGTTGCAGCTCATGCCAGATTGGATTGCAATTTAACATTTAAATGGGTTAGTCTGTCTATAAATCTACTTGTGGTTATTTCTGATACTCCTCTGAGAACAGCAGGGAAAAGCGATCTATAAATCATGATGTTACAAATGTCTTTCATTTTCCTGATTGGTTTTAGGAAGAGAAATCGTATATTTGTTTCATAATTTCCCTTCACTTATGCTTAAAAACAGCTTTGATTTTATCTTTGTTAAACAGAAACGACCAACCAGGCTGATAATGTGTAAGCATTTGGCAACGACTGCACACTGTGCAGACTCTGTCAGAAGTGGGTAGGTCTATTCTTTCAAAACACCAGTAGAAATATAATTGCACATTTGTGTGGGACTGTGGAAGAGCAGGTGTGTAGGCTTACCTGCTTTGTTTGTCGCAGCATTGATGAATCTGTGCTCTGGGGGTGGAGTTCCTGGGGCACTGGGCAGGATTGACATTTGCCTCCCTTACCAGCTGCCCTCCATACTTTCCAGAGAAGTGGGTTGTTTTATGTTTTCTGTGCATTCTTATTCCTCCCCTTCTGGCATTTAGTAGCACATTATTCCTTCTGCCTTTTACAGTGATCAGTGTTAAGAACCTTTATTATTACTGCATAGTGTTACAAAACTGCTTAATTTAGAAAACAGAGCTGTGTACTTGGCAGAACAGATGGAAACAAACTCGAGTGCAGCTGAGAGAGATGCAATAAAATCAATATTAATTTGTTTAAATTTACTCAATGCCTCAGCAATGCCAAGCTATGACAGGTTCAGATGTACTCACTCCACCTCTTCTAGTACATCTCTCCCGCTTCCACTGTGACCAGTTAGAGATAGCTGTCTGGAGCCAGGAAACCTTACATCAGTAGCTGGTGGAGGAGAGCCTGTCAGATATATGTGCTTCCCAAACATATTTTGCTTTAATTTTCAAGCCTTATTTATGTTTTTTGAAGACAGATGGCAGGCTTTCTTTCCTATGAGTGGGTTCTGGTTTTTTTCCCCCATTTGTTTTAGGACAGAAAGTTTCCAGGTGCTGGTGGGAGGAAATAGTTTATTTCTCTTTAAAATTCCTGTTAAAAGGAGAATGTTCTCTAAACTTTGTATACATATTCCATGCTGGCATTTCAATGTATTGTCTGGCCAGTGGCTGCGCTTAGTCTCAGTAGAAGCATTTAACTAGAGCTTATTATACTTTTCCTTGGATGAAGTAGATTCTTTTGTTTTGGCAGTGTTATTTGTTTTGTAGGTAGTGAATCTGTTATCTTATAGACAGATTCTTACATGTGCTGAGATTATGCCTTAAGGCTTTCAGTAAATTAATTCAAATTGTTATGTGTGGTTTTAGGAGTGCTTCAACAGCTAAGAACTCAATCTATGGAGAAAAAGACAAAACAAACATATGTCTTTGTCAGGTTTCACAAGAACTGTTGCAGTTGTGCATGGATCAGAGCAATTGCCTTTACTATTTTCATCAGATCAGCTTGTTATCCCTTAAAGGAACAAAGTTCATGATATAGATGAAAGAGGAGGAAATACAAGGAGCACCAGAACATGCAGGTTGTCATCCTCCATTTATAGAATCATCTGCTTGGAAAAGACCTGAGATCATCAAGTCCAACCGTACCTGTCCCTGTACTAAACCATGTCCCTAAGAAACTCCTCTACCCACCTTTTAAACACCTCCAGGCATGGCGTTTCAACTACCTCTCTGGGCAGCTGTGCCAATGCTTGACCACCCTTTCAGTGAAGAAATTTTTCCTGATGTCTAATCTGAACCTCCTCTGATGCAATTTGTGGCCATTTCATCGCGTCCTGTCGCCTGTCACTTGTGAGAAGAGACCAGCACCCACCTCGCTGCAACTTGCTTTCAGGCAGTTGTAGACAGTGATGAGGTCTCCCCTCAGTTTCCTCTTCTCTAGGCTAAACAAACCCAGTTCCCTCAGCCGCTCCTCACGGGACTTGTTCTCCAGCCCCTTCACCAGCCTCGTTGCTCTTCTCTGGACACGTTCCAGCCCCTCAATGTCATTCTTCTACTGAGGGGCCCAGAACTGAACACAGCACTCGAGGTGTGGCCTCACCAGTGCTGAGTACAGGGGCACAATCACTTCCCTGGTCTTGCTGACCACACTCTTTTTGATACAGGCCAAGATGCCACTGGCCCTCTTGGCCACCTGGGCCACTGCTGGCTCATGTTCAGCCAGTTGTCAACCAACATCCCCAGGTCCTACTCCTCCAGGCAGCTTTCCAGCAATTCTTCCCCAAGTCTGTAACACTGCATGGGGTTGTTGTGTCCCAAGGGCAGGACTCGGCACTTGAGCTTGTTTAACCTCATCCCGCTGGTCTCAGCCCATCAATCCAGCCTGTCCAGATCTCTCTGCAGAGACTCCCTTCCTTCAAGCAGATCAACACTTCCACCCAGCTTAGTGTCATCTGCAAACTTGCTAAGGGTGCACTTGATCCCTTCATCCAGATCGTTGATAAATATATTGAACAGGGCTGGACCCAGCACTGAGCCCTGGGGAACACAACCCGTGACCGGCCTTCAACTGGATTTAACTCCATTTACCACCACTCTTTGGGCCCAGCCATCCAGTCAGTTTTTCACTCAGCAGAGGGTGTGCCTGTCCAGTTTCTCAACTGGCAGCCAGTTTCTCAAGCAGAACACTGTGAGAAACGGTGTCAAACGCTTTACTGAAGTCCAGGTATACCACATCCACAGCCTTTCCCTCGTCTATTAGCTGGGTAACCTTGTCGTAGAAGAAGATCAGGTTGGTCTGGCAGGATCTGCCTTTCATAAACCCACGTTGACTGGGTCGGATCACCTGGCTGTCCTGCATGTGCTGTATGATAGCACTCAAGATGATCTGCTCCATGACCTTCCCTGGTACTAAGGTCAGACTTACAGGCCTGTAGTTCCCCGGATCCTCCCTCCAACCTTCTTGTAGCCTTCCAACTCCTTCTTGTAAATGGATGTAACATTTGCCAGTTTCCAATCATTGGCATTTCCTCAGTCAGCCAGGACTTCTGGCAGGCGAGGGAAAGGGGTTTGGAGAGGACCTCTGCCAGCGCCCTTAATACCCTTGGGTGGATCCTATCTGGCCCCATAGACTTGTGTATGTCTAATTGGCCAAGCAGGTCTCTAACCAAATCCTCCTGGATCGTTGGTGCAATCTGTCCATATTGCCTTCTAGGAACGGATCTTGGCATCGATATGGCAGGGTAATGACAAAGCAATAGGGGCAAGCTGCAGTTCTGTAAAAGATCTTGTCCTATGGACTTATCTTCTTAGAACTCTGTAACTGAAACAGACCTGCAGAATGTCTCCTGCAAGGTCAGGCTGCCAGAAATCGTCTACAGCTCCTGAGGCTTTTGTTTGGTCCATGAAATAGCAAACAGTCATACAACAGTGCAGAAGAAATGCTGTGCTATTGTTGAAAAAATAAACTGGTGTTGAGTACCATAGGCTTTGATCGGCTTTTGGGAAGTGTTGTTTGCCTATATTTCCTCATAGAAACAAACGCTTGCCAGCACTAGAAGAGAATTAGTAAAATACCAATAGATATCAAGTGGCAAGGATGGAAAACTGGTTCATGCTGTCAGTGGGAAGGTTGCCTTCTCATAGGTGTGATTTGGCTCTCTAAAAATTCGGTCACAGATACTACAAGATCCATTGCACACTTTGTATCAGAAATGTGTTGAGCCTTGTTGCACATCTTTTCTAGGGCCTCTATGAAATTACAGTGTTTTTCTTCTAAATTTTTCCCCAAATTTTTTTTGTTTTAAATCAGTATTGCATGTTGCTTGATTTGTTAATTTTCATGGAGTTTCTAGACACGTTTACAACTTGAAAATACAGACTCATAAACAAAAGTGCCATGAAGCAGTAGCTACTCAGTGAGGCACTGTGAGGGTTTCAGCTTACAACAGATGTTAAAAAACCCTATTGATACGAGAATGTTTAATAAACTGATTAGTTCCTAGTAGTTCTCATATGACTTTTTTGGGAAAAGTGAGTTCTGTTTTCACTGTCAACATTTCCTAGGTAGAAACTGAAATAGGTAATGGACATGATGTGTTTGTTACATAAAGCAGAAGTCTTCTAAAAACATGGTGGGAAGATGTCTAGCCTGAATCCCAAAATGCCGACTGCTTATGTGCACTTAAAATTGCTCTCAATCCCACTTGGCTTTCCTATCTTTTTCTTTCAGTTAGTACTCTTGGCTGTGGTTGTGGTTTTGTGTTTTAAGATCATGCCTTAAATTCATAGTACAATTCATAGCACAATTCATAGCATAAGCTTCTATTGCCCAGGGACCTGTGAAAAAATTGAAAATCCTGCTGAATGAGTCAGAAGGTATGAAGCCAGGGAATCATTATTTCTCCAGTTTACATTCCCTACAACTTTTGTTTTTGAGTGCCAGTGTCTGAAATCAATTTTTTTCACTTGAGGAGGAAATAGTTGTTGTTTTAAAAAATAAACCAAAACTTTTGAGATATGAAAGAGAGATTAAAGCCTGATGACCTCTAACTATGAGAATGCATATTTCAAAAGTTGTACAATGAGACCCATGATGAAGCATATCTGCTAAGCCAGAGAAATTTACAATAAATGAAACTGCACAAAACTGGAATGGGAACTGAAAGCAACATAACTTCTGGACCAGTATAATATCTGTGCTAGTTTTTGCTATTTTTTACCTTCATATGTTTCCTTCATAGTCTTGATGTTTCTCTAATTCTGGAAAGATTAGTAAATGCGTGACTTGGACTACTCCGTTCTTATGACACGATGACTCCTCAGATGTCCCTGAGATTGATTTAGATTTCCTTCCAAAATAGGTCAGGGAGGAGAATTGAATGTATAACAATGTTTTGTCACTGAAACGGGGTATTTTGACTTAATATTGGTTTGAGTTGATATTTTAGAACCCACTCAGATTGCATATGTACTATTTTTTCTTAAATAGAGTGAGGCTTAAGAAAAATAACTAAATCTGCTTTTTTTTTTATTTGGTGGAAAGAGCTTGCCAACAATCTCATCTCAAATAGCCTGAGGGTTAATCTATTGTTTTATGTTTTCCCTAAACCCAAGGCCATACATTGAAAACACTTGACCTTATGTGTTCTCAGGACCTAATGGTTGGATAGAAGAGGACTAGGGAGTCCTGGATGGCATTGGTAAAGGTCAAGGAGCTGTAGTTTAACGACTTGCAAATATCTGACTTGCAGTTTAATGAATAAAACATCCGCTATTACTGACACATGGAAATTTAGATCTGTTTTGTTAATGGTTGCAATAGTACAGGAAACCGTAAATATTTTTCAAACAACTTCAAGGCATTTTGCTAAGATAAACTTTTACACAGATTCTAATAGCTTATGACTTATCTACTTATGACAGTTATGCTCCCATTGCTTCATGGTGGCAACAAAAGGTCCATACTTCTACAGCAGTGCAAGTAGTATTATTATATTTCTAACTTTCGCATGCTGATGGACTAATAATGATGAAATCATGAGTTTGTTACTACAGTAACTGGCAGAAGATGCAACCAAATTTGTTGTTGCCAACTCTAAAGAACTTCATTATCCTCATTATCTGATGTAGAAGTTCCGAATAATTGTTTTTGTTTGTTTGTTTGTTTGCTTGTGGCAAAAAGTGTTAAAGTTAGCATGTGCAAATGCTGTCTTTTGCCTAATATGGTGTGGAAAATCTATTTTCATTAAAGAGAAGTAAGTTCCAACTTCCAAATGAAATGTGCCACGACTCCATTGTGGAATGGTCAGAAAAGTAGGACTGTAGAGGTAGAGGCACCTTGCTGTAGACGTATAAGAAAGTGTGAGTAAGAGTCAGCTGGAATAACAAAGGAAAGGAGAAAATTTCAAACACAGCTACATAATCCAGAAATTTTGAGAAAAACCTCGGTTTTCAATCTTTAGGATTAGATACTGACTAATGGAAGAAAGCTGAAGATGTGCGAAAAGACTTTTTGTTTCCTATTGATTCCTTGTGCACTCTGAAGAAACAGAATTTTGTATGTTCCTTGGAGATAAATATACCAAACATTGTGAATGTCTTATTTTAAGTAAATTCAACCCATATATCTTTGTGACTTTGGTCAGCTACTTGGGTCAGATGGGTTACAATAATTGTGGATATTTGCTCAGAAAAGCTGCTTTGCTTGAAGCTGTACTACTATTTCAATGTCTCCACTTGTTCTGGAAGGCATAAAGAGAAAACATTAGTGACTTCTAGTAAATCTGTCACTTTATTCTCTAAGCATGAAATGGACAGAGATACTCACCGTGACAAACCTAAACAAATAGTCCCTCAAATTTAAGGCAACCACATCAGGAAATATTGATGTTAAGTGTATTATTTCAGAGGAAAACATGAATAAAGGGACAAATCTTCAGCTATATTAAAAGAAAAAATGTATTACAACAAAGGAAATCTACTGCAATCAGCAGAAAATGTAATCAGGAATTCATTTTTGTGGTGAGTTTCTTATATAGAATGGGAATAAGCAGTTATTGCCTGGAAAAATCAATGATTCACAAATATATGGGTTTATGACATGGGGAAAGGGACATTTATCTGAGGGAGGCCCTAGTATGACAGAGGAAGACTATATAAAGGCAGTGAAAAAGCAAAAGTCACAGAGAACAGCTCTGTGCTTCTTTAGGTTTGTGTTTAATATATTTACCATGTATTTAATACAACTACTTTTCTACCACTTTGTAAAACTACTGTTACTAGCTGTGTCATATTGCCGTTCTCCCTTTCAAATCTCAGCCAGGGGAGGTTTAGACTGGATGTCTAAATATAGTCATATAATACTTCACCAAAAGTGCTGGCAAGCACTGGAACAGGCTGTTCAGGGAAGTGCTTCAGTCAACATCCCCGGAGGTGTATAAAAGACATGTAGATGTGGTGTCTTAGGCATATGGTTTAGTGGTGGAGTTGGCAGTGTTAGGTTAACGGTTGAGCTCAATGATCTTAAAGGTCTTTTCCAACCTAAATGATTCTATGATTCTATTCTATTATTCTATGAAAATCCTTGGTTGAGAAAACAAGTCATGTTCGGTAAAACTGCAAGTGATCAAAGCACCCTTCTTGAGTCAGATAGTATTCATAGTTGCAACCCCTCTTCCCGTGCCCATCTAGGAACACACTATTCTAGCAGGGCAAGGTCAGGAGCCAAGAGTGGGAAGGCTTAGTTTCTGCTTTAAAGTTCACAAAGAGCAGCGATGCTAGACCTGTGAGCCTGAGCTTCCTGTGTCTTGGAGCATGCAACTGTAATATTAAACATGGATTCTGTCCAACTTCAGGATTTGTGCATGGAAAACTGCTGCCCTTGCTGCAAGCTATATAATTTATTTTTGAATATGTGATACAAACAATCGTTTTCGCTAGTAGAAGAAAGAAGAAAGAATATATAAATTGTTCTTCACCACATGTTCTTTCCTATGAATGCAATGAATGACAGTGCTTTGATATTGCAGTAATTTCTACTACAAGATGCTCAAAGGTAAGGGCTTGATCTCCTGCATTTTGCATGTGCTGTTTCTTGTGCTGTTCTTGAAGAAGCTTGTACACATACTGTTTTTGGCTTCTGGGATATTTCTTTACCTTTACCCCTTTGCAAAATGTTTGCCTGGATGGTCTGCATAATGCCAGTAAGAAGGAGGACTGAAATATCACATTCTAGCAACTTGCAGAAATTGTACTTTTCAGCAGGTTCTCCCTCCTGTCTTCTTTTTTTTTAATTTTTTTTTCTCCTCAGAAGATAGTGGAATTCTAAGGGGTTTTTTTCAGTGACATAAAGAATGGACCAAAGTTGTTTGCATAGTGTGCAAGCCATTGAAATTACTGAGATTGAACACAGGGCTGCAAAATCAATCTCTTGAGCGTATTTCAATATGGGACATGAAGATTAGAAGTGATCAGTAAAATTAGTAAGCAGAAAAAGTGACATGATATGAACTTTCTCAGGGTTAGCGATTCCAAGCCAAGAACTTGTGTCTTGAAAACACGTATTAACTCCTTTTCTCAATCCCAAGACAATATGATGGTTTGGGATTTGTCCAGTAATTGTTTATCCGTGTTGAAACTATGAATGGCTATGAAATGTCTGTGATGGGTTCTTAGTTCCAGCGAGAAAATTGAAATGAAAACAACAAAACCCTTAGTGCTACACTAAGGAAGCTCAAATTTGTTTTGGAATTATTTGTAGGCTGAAGGAAACTGTTAGATGGTAAAAGGTATTGTGAGCTATTAAAATAAGCAAAATTGTATAAGCTATTGTACTGTGAATCTTGGATATAGATTATTCTTATCCCTGACCTACTAGATCATCTTGAAATGTTTCAAACCAGTGATGCTTACACTGGCTTAATAGGATGTCTTTTGCTGTTATAATGGCAAATGAAGAGAGCACACTTGACAAATACATGTGGATGTTTCTCCTTTCTTGCTTAATCCTTCCTCTTCTCTGTGGCTCTGGCCTGCAGATTTCGCCTATGCAAGTATGAGTATAGTGAAAATGATGCCTTGTGAAAGCAGCCTATTCAAAATCTATTTGTTGACAGGAATGGAGAAAGTAAGGGCCAGTACAGAAACTTGGTTTTCTTCTGAGTTCCTATTCGATAGGACATGGTGACTGCTACTTTATTTGTTCTCTTTGGGCATGGATGAGGAGAAGAGAATTCTGCTGAGTGGGTAGGGTGCATTTTGATAATGTGCTTCTAGGGCAAGGAAAGAGGATGCAATATTGTAGATGAAGGCATTCTGGGCAGGTTGCAGAAAAGGCTCCCTGTTCCAGATGAAATCAGAGGCACTAATAAGTAATACAGAGAAACTTTATTCTCTTTTATCCAAATGAGTCACTGGAAGAAGTCTCTGACAGAATCCTGTGGTTCTCTAATTTTCCTCTGCCAACCCATGGCATGTTGTTCCCTGGTTCTGGTCTAAAATGTTTGTTAACTGTTCTCACAGTTCTCAATCTCTGCAAAGTTCAAAAACATCCACGTGTTTTTTAATCACTTAATACAACTTAATTTACTGATTCTGTGGACTGAACTGTACTTTGTTATAGACATTACCTTTGTGAAAGTGAATTATATTGTTTATCTGTTTATTAATTTTGTAAAATGGACTGGAGAGGAAGGTATATTTTTAGATCAGTCATCCAGTAAAATTGGACTTGTGAATATATGTTATTCATATAATATAAGAAAAGAAGTAATTGGACTGAATAAATAAATCTGCAGTGAACAGCTGAACTAAGCTGTCATTTACAGATATTTAAAGCTTAAAAAAGCATCAAAGAAGTTAATCTCCTTTACAGAAAACAAAATAACACCTACATAAGTCTCATCAGGGCATCATGGCTTGCAATCTTCAGACATTACAAGCTTTCTTAGCATTCCTGATGTGTTGGGATGTGTGAAGCACCATTTATAGGATTTCTGTGTTTAGACAATATATATAGGTAACTTTAGTTTAACTGCATTTTTAGGTTGGATGATAACTAATTACTTTCTGAGTCATATTTTAATGCCACAGCATCTATAAAACCTTAGATAATACTTAAAAATACTAAGCAAATTCTATTTTAAATGCTGTTTCATGCCCTGGCTCTCACAGATGCAGAAGCTGGAGTAGGCTACGGTCAAATATACAGCACTGGCATATTGACATCAAAGCTGTGTGGGAGGAAATGCCATCCTGTGTCAGCCTTTCAAAGATGTAATTTCCTGCTATCCTGCTGCTAGCTGGAGCATAATTGCATTTTCAGTGCAGTCGTTTGCATATTCGTTCTGTGCACTCTTCCTTACACTTACAACTTTTCTGCGGAAGGGGTGAATGGTGGTTCTCATCCTGAACTTCACCACTCATCTACTGTTCAGCTACTTTAGTTTAGGTCATACACATTGTAGTGCTTTAGTTAGGTAGCTAGAGAAAGGGAAAATCTTGCTCTTCCTGTGCTTCTGCTCTCTGTTGGCTGCCACTTACAGCTGAGATAGATAAGATGGGAAAAGCGTGAATAATTGTAGGGCAAGAGATAATTGCATGTGGGAAAGGATATGTCGCAAGGTTCACTTCTAGGAACCAAGACAAATGTCAAGGCAGAGCAGGCAATGCAAATAACATTAGTGTCTGTCAGTGCCATATTTGGAAGATCCTGACCTGCCTGAGCCCTCTCTACAGTCTGTCCAAACTCTAATATGTAAACGGAAAGCACTTCTACAAGCTATGAAATATTGCCTCTCAACAAATAATTTTTAACAATATAAAATGCATTGTTCATTTGAACATTTGTTGTAAGTATTATAAATGGGTCCAGGCAGCAAATCTCAAATCCTGACCTTTATTATCTATTAGAAAACCTGGTTTGGCATCATCCCTTGAAAGCAATGGTAATATTTGCATTTTAAAATGACTGTCTGTTTGGTGAACTAAGGCCAATTTTGAAACTGCAGCCAAAATTCCTCTCACAATGTTTTCACTCCCCTCACCAAAAGTGATCAGCCAACTGATCAAACCCAGAAGTCATTCTTTCCTGTGCCTGCGATGTTTTTATTGAAAGAAAGGTTTTGTTTATAGCCATGGTTTACTTTGCATTCAGTCTGTTATTGTAATAGCTTTTTGTTTTAACTTGCATGTTCTGATTACTTATCTTACCTCATTGCATAAAGGTACAAGAAAATGCCATCTTTCCCACAGTGGGTAGCTGATAAATCTTTCAATAGCTTTTAACAATAACAGCAAATCTGCAAATATTGCAGAAGTTCCTGTTCAAAAAAAATCAATTGTTACACATCTACATCCTTCTTCTGAGATCAATAACTTCTCCTGAGTACTTTTGCATTCATACTGCCTTCCATAATTTGCTATTCAGATAACCAAAGTGTACCTGCTGTAAGTGAAAGCAAATATTAACACTAGTGTGGTAGTTTTCTTTTAAAATAGCAGAGACTCAAGCTCCCTTTTGTCTGTGACCTTTCCCATAGCCTTAAATAGAATCCAACTTTTTCACTGAGTAATCCACATGAAGAAATAATAAGGCATACATGAAGAAGTTAATATATTAAGGAAAAAGACTTTTCATCATAGCGATTGACAGTGATATTGTATCATATGAGTTAGAAGTCTCTTGAATGTGTGTTTGTTTAAATAAATTTATTGTTGTGTGCTTACACATGACCCACTTGGTGCTAGTCAGATTGAGCAAAGAGTAATTTATAACCTGAGTAGCGTAGCACTAATGACATTAATGAAAAATTAATTGTGTATCACTACCTATACTGTATATTTTTTCTTTCTTTCTTTCCCCCAAATCTAGTTGTATATTGAAAAACCACAAAATTAAATCCAACAAAGCTTCCACAATTTCCTTCAATGCTTGTTGGACTGAGGTTTTGTCCTCCCCTTCCCGCCTTCCTCAGAAACATAATTATTGCAATTCTTTCATGATTTTAGTCCATTACAAGGGCACTTCTTCCTGTCTAGGCAGAACTAAAATAAATCCTTCAAAAGAAGAATGGGGAGTGAAACTAGTGGAGAAATAGCGAAAGTAAGAAAAAAAAGCTCTGCTAAGAGAAGATGTAGGAAATGGTCTCTTTTCTGTATGTGGGAAAATATGCTCTGCTATGTATCCAAGAACCTGTGCTTGAATAGATTCTTGGATATGTGTAGAGTCCTCTGTCCTTGCAGATGGGACTTTCTCAGAGCCCAAACCGCTGTTCTTTACTTGTGCCTTTTTTTGGAGGCCTATTTTCAGAGTTTGATTAGGGTGATTCCTGCCTTCTTGCATAGTAAGGATCAATTTTCACTTTTTTTTACCAAAGTTGATTTTGTCTATGTTCACAGGACTTCCTGCTGATAAGCAGTGGAATATAAGATACCTGAATTGGCGTTGAGTGAGGCTGAACCCAGCGGTGATGTATTTCAATCAAGGCTTCAATCTAAACATGATGACTATTAAACTCCTCTTGTTATTTTTGAGTATGTCCTTTGTCAGAGTACTTTCAAAAGTCAACAAAGCAAATATATTTCCAGGTTTATTTTGTTGTGTTTGAAAAAAAAAGAAATCACATAGATTGTTCCAAAGAGAAGTGAGCTAATTACTTAATTAGAATAGATTTTTTAATTCCACGAAAGTTTATACATTTCCAGACCTTACAATTAAATTTTAACTTTTTTTTAATCCCTTTTTGTTTTCTCATAATAAAATGAGACATTGTATGTTGCATATGGCCAAAGTAATATCCTAAATAAATTAAAAAAAAAGACAAAAAATAATTTTAATAGTTAAAATGATGTATTCAGTTACTTTTTCATTATTTTGTGTTTTTTAATTTATGTATTTAGCTAGACAAACTATTCTACTTATGTACCACAACTTTTAGACATCACACATTTGCTTGTGATTTAAATGCTGTCTCTCAGTTTTGGTTAATTATATTGAATGGTTTTCCTTTTAGCTTAACTGCTTCTAGTTCTCTACTGTAGAACTTATTTATTGTGTCATCCCTCTCTCTGTCCTGCAAGGAGTGTTCTTGAAATTCTTTTTAGTGTAATAGGTGATTTTAAAAGTTTTTTTCATTTTAATGTAAGTTAAATAGTGTAATACCAAGGAAAAGTTTTAAAGATTTAAAGTTTTAAAGTTTTAGCACCACAAAGAGAGTGATCTAGATTTTGTGCAACTGAAAACATCTGTTTGTTACTGTAAATAGAACTATGAATTTCTTAATAGTCCTTAGCCTTTCATTTTAAAGGCCTTCTGGAAGAAAATAATCAAAGAACATTCTTTATATCCTTTCCACGTTCAATGCATCTGATCATCCTAGCATATATGCACTTATTCTGTCCCCCATCACCATCCATGGCAATTTTGTAGTGGGAGTAAATTTCCAGCAGTGCATGATAAGCGAGACTGCATCGGGGCAGCAGTTGTTCACTCAAGGGTTCCCGGTAGGATTATGAAAACACCCAGGATACAGGTTCCAAGGCAGCTGACAGTGATACACGATGAACCAGAAATGAAACAAATTTTTTGTGTAAACCTGAAGCATGATTTTTCATTTCTGTTGACCATCAGCAATTTCAGGAAAATCTTCAGAATTGTGAATACTGTACATTTTTGTCTTATTAACATTCATAAGAAATTTTGATCACAATGTAATATCTAATAGCAGAGATACCCAGTGTGAGATATGCAGGTCTTACATTTGCTTCAGACTTCCTGATGTGCATGACACATGATAGCATGTATTATATTAACTTCAGTTTGGAACATATATATATTGAAATTTTCAGAACTGTGTCTGCAATCACGCTCTTAGACAATGAGAAGAATACTTTGACTTCAGCAGCTTAAAGTTGGCCTGGATTAGCTCTGACAGAGGCAGAAGAAGAAGCTGAATTACTCTAACCATAGAACCAATTTGTCTTTTTGTGAGCACACTTACATTATTCAGTCTGCATTTTTTGGTTTATGCTTTAAAAAAAACACAACAAAAAGAGAAAGAGAATTTCCACAGACAACTGTAACACACTTACTGTGATTCACCATTTGTAGTGAACTCAGATTTAAAAGGGCTATGTGTGTATGGAGGAGGCGATGAACTTCTGTTTTATTGACAATACAAATGCTAGTATTTTTGGGGATCACTTTGTTTGACTTTACAGTCAGCGTTTTGCTGATATATGGGCCTTGTGTTTTTCTGGATTATAAACAATTAGAAGGAAATATATCGTGCATCTCTCCAGCACCTTACTGAAGACTTTAAGTTGCATCCAGAATCCTGGACGCATATCTAGATCTAAAAACTTTCTTAAAGAGCTTTTATTCTTCATGTACCTGCAGGCTTTCAAGGACACATTTTTTTTAAGGAGATAAGAGACAAACTGGAAGACGAATCTGTGGAGTTACAAAATGTACAGAAACTGTCTCTGGTAGAAAATCTCTGATCCATAAATTGTTGGGCCTGGGTCAGTGGGAATATAGTTAAGCAAAGATAGTACCCCTGTTTCATCTTCTCTCCATATTTTCCTCAGTTCCACTTCTCTTGTTCATAACTTTCATAGTTCTTAATTTAATCCAGTTTTAGTCAAACTGGTCATGTACCCTTACTACAATCCAGTCAGAAGAAGGCTTATTTTCTCTTATTTTTCATGGTACATGCCACAGTAACTGCCATTAATTGGACTAAAATATGCAAGGAAAAGTACAGTTCTCGCATTTCTGAGATGCTTGCATCCTTCGAAAAGATGACATTTTGCTCTGTGAAGACGGCACATGCTGATGCACAAGAGTTGTGCAATTAGCAGGTTTTTATGGTAAAATAGGTAACTGTAAACAAGAGGAACATCTTTTGGAAATATTTCTTTCTTCAAGGCAAGGCAAGGCAAGGCAAGGGGCTAGCATTTTTTTTCAGCACTTAATGCTCAGGAAGCATATCAGCATTGAAAACAAGACCTTCAGTTGGGAACCCTGAGGCAAGTTTTCTAGAAGTTACCCTCTCTGCAGTACCCAGACGGGAACAAACACACCTGAATAGAAGTGATTGGTAATGGAAATTTAAGGGAAATGACTGCTCTGCATTTCAGGAGGGGAGGAAAAAGAAAAAAGTAGAAAAATATCTGCAACTAGGGGAAAAACTGAGGAAATTAACAGAAGAGGCACTTAAAGAGGGCTTAAAGAGAAAACAAGGAAGGAAGCACAGCAGAAGTTTTGGGAAGGTTGAAGTGTTTGAGCACTTCCCAGTGTTTGGCTGGGATTGAGGAAGCAAACTGCCGGAAGCCCAGTATTCAGAAGACATGCAGTTACTTGAAGCAGGAGGCTCCAGCCTTTGGTTCCAGTCCTTCATTGCCTTTTAGCTAGCTCTTAATCTGTGAAAAAACTTTCCTTTTTGTCCTATGGTATCTTTACATTTTTTAAAAACCTTAAGGAAAGAAATTCACAAATTTCTTGGAAAATATGCAAAGCCTATCTGCATGTACCTTTCTGTGCATCAGTCAAATGCTTATTTTGAGCTATATGCTAGTAAGCTTGTACTTTTTGTGCTTACAAACCTAAATTTGCATTATGCCCCTATTCTTTGAGCCCAAAAGCATGGGGAAATTTACATTTCAGGAAAGCATGTGGATGGGAGTAACTTGATTTTTCTTGGAACTACTACCTGCAGTGCAGAGGGATTGGGCAGGACACATCCATCTAGTGTTTCTCCTTTTTTTTACAGAATGGATGGGGAAGAACCTCTTGCAAGAGCAGAGGGTGCCCAAAGTACTGAATGACCCTGCTTGCTCTTTTTATAGATCTAGGTTGTTGGGAAGAGGTAGAAAATGGGCTTTGGGATCAGGAGGGAAGAAAGAACAACTACCTACTCTCTAATACTTCTGACAGATTCAACAGGCTGGGTTTTTGCATCAGGTCTTAGGAAATATAGGCAGGTACTGCTGCTTGTCACTGTGTCAAGGAATAGCTGCTACTAAGACTGGACAATGTAGCTGACTTGCTCGATTCCCCTGAATCCTGGACACAGACAGATACTGTCAGATAAGGTCAGATCACCTTGATAGGACAGAACAAGAGGGAGGCTATGATAGAGATACATCAAATTAATTTCCTGAATGTGGAAGGGAGGGTATTTGCTCATTTATAAAACACACAATGAAAAACCAGGTTACTCACAAGGTGAGTTAGCAGTCTGCTGTGCCAAAGGCTGATGAGGGGCAGGGGAGAGGGCTGGGTACGGGTGTAAGGAAGCAAACTGCATAAAGGGTGGCAAGAGGGAGGGACAAGTTTGAAAGAAGCAAATACACATCACTGGGTGGAACTAGTGTGGCTAGGTCTGAAAAGTGCTTTTTTGGCTGTTTCACTAGCAGGTCACCTCTGCTTGTGTTTCCTACAGCTGAAGAAGAGCAGCCTATTGTCCCAGTCTTAGACATCTGGCAGCTATGAATGCAGGAGATGAGCAATGACTTTGCACATTTCCAAGAAGAGAGCTCCTTTCTGACTTTTTCTCATCATCTGTGTATTGTTGCACAGCCACTGGGATTCATTTACAGAGGGAGTTTTTGTATTTGCAAAAATATAACATGTTTTTTAGTAAAAGTAATCTTTTTTTGTGCTGGTTCTATGCATGTATTCTTGCGTATTGTTGTAAAGACAAGAAAGCACCTACAAGAACATATTTAGAATTTCTTTTCTTTAGTGAAATTTGCAGTGCAAAGAAGAAACAGCCTCTTGAAAGAGTACCTGGTAGTAAAAGCTGTTGCCAAGCTGAAAAAGGAATGGAATTGTAAGCAATAAAATTCTTCAATGAGCTTTCATGGAGGAGAAAGGAAGTTGAAAACTAATCAATGTAAACATGTAACACTTCTTAAGAGTTTTGGTTTTCCTCATCAGAAGCCAAATTGTGGCTCATCTAATGTGTGAAGATCTTCAGTTTCTCATTCTCTTGCTTCTAGGCTGTGTATATCATCTAACACATCCAAAAGAAACAATCTGATGGCACATTAGGTTCTGTGAAGCAGTTTCCCTTGTGTCAGCAAATGCAGTACTTCATAGTGGCTGTTCATGTGCTTTCTCTAGTCCTGTTTTGGTTTTCCTGTCTGTAATTAACTTAGAGATTTTCAATTAAATACCTGACTTTGTGGACTGCTGAAAGAGGACAGCAGGAGAGCTGTTGTAGCCTTCTACATAGTAGTGGAGGGTTTTGTTTCCCTCCTCTCTTCTATTTCCAGTCTCCTGAGGTAGACAAGAATCTCTCTGCCCCCTTGTCTGGGATGAGCGCTGTGTTTCTGAGCTATCAATTAACTTCATCTCGTGCTGGCCTTTGATTTTCTCCCCCTCCTGCAGAGCTTTCTGGCAGTCAGCTGGGTTCTGCTGCAGCCTTGTCAGTGGCATTTCTATTCTTCTTACCTACGGGGCATTTCAGACAAGTTCAAGGGAAAAATGTCAACTGAGAAATGAATACTGAGCTGGTTAGAGAAACTGTCTGAACTTATGTGAATGTGAGGCCTCTTTAGAGCAGAAAATTTCCATTGACCTTGTATTAAGAAGAGTAGAGTCTGGCATTTTGTGTGTGAATATGCTATGGGAAATTGATGGTGACAGTCTGTAGAAATCCAGCTCAGATTTGGTCCAGAGCATACGTAAACATACTGTCTCTAAACAATTAAATCAGTGCTCATATGCTCTTTTTATGACAAGCAAATTTGTAAATATTGATAGTCTATTATGAAACAGTTTCAGAGAAGAAAGACATGCTGGCATAAGTCTCTTGCCATTTCACTGGCAGAAATAATTAAACATTAATTATAATTTAAATTATTCATAGTTATATTTTCTACAGGATTGCTTGGGGCAGTATTTAAACTTTAAAAATGTTTGATGTTTCCTGTTTTATTTGATATGAGTCACATATTACTGTAAAAAAAATGAGTAATTAGTTTTGTTTATGTGATGTCCCTTAAACAGTATGTTTGAAACTAATGTTGACTAATGTTATAGCAATACTCATAGTAGTATGTGTCAACTGCACTGCACTCTAACTAAACTTAGAAAAATTAACAAATATAAAGATCTGATAATCTTCAATGATATTTAAAACCAAACATAGACATAAGTGACTCAATATTGATGCCAGATATACAAAATAAGATGAAGTTTAATAAAACTTTAATAACTGAACATGTTGTTACTCTCAAGCATGGTTACCTAACCGTGCAAAACTGGAATGAAAAACCTCCAGACTGGAATGTTGTGCAGTCATTCTGATCGAGGTTAATATGTTTGTCTGTGTGCAGTGCAAGGTAGTGAGACACTAGTGAGCGAACACATTGCTGGTGGTTAACATACTGACTTAATAACATTTGCTATCTAAGTGCCTTTTAACACTTTGTGTGATGGAGGAAGAGAAATTTCCTTCTTTTGACTCTACAGATTTGAAAAAAGAAACAGAGGGCTAAAGTGAGCCACATACCAAACACTGGAAAAAGAAAACAAGCCTTGTAATCCCTAAGAAGACATTACATCCAAGAGCTGCTGAAGAACTATTTCTCCTTTTGTGGAGAAAAATGTTAATTGTATTAGTAATTAGTTATAATTAAAAATATATTTTTGCTTCCTTTCCAAGTAGTTCACAGTTCTTTTGCTGCTCCCATATCACACTGTCCCAGCTCTGTTCTGAGCTGTTTAGTACCCTGACGATTTAATCTATTTCCTTACTTTATTCCCATCCACCATCCTACTACTTGTTCTCCTTCTGGGCCACACAACCTGATGTCCTCCTCTGGGATGAGTTTAGAGACTTTGCAGTGCTGGTTCTTGCAATGTTTGCTCTCCTTACAGACAACATCAAACAAAACTCATAAAGGTCAAGCAAACCATAAGGGAGTTATCAGAATGTTCAGACAATACATAAAATTTAGTCACAGTCAGTCATATCTCCTTCTTGTGGAACCTGCTTATTTACTGGTTTTATTCAGCTGTACTTTGGGCATAAATCTCTAGGTACCCTCTTCATGTGTGCTTTCATACTTAGGGAAGAAATTTTGGTCACTTGATTCTCTGTCATATCCTGGAGGTACTGTCAAATGCTTACAGAAAATTTAAATGCATATCTAAAGCTTTTAACATTATGATCCTAACTGCTCAACATTATAAACATCTGACCCAACTATTTTTGTTAGAACACAACTGCAGACGTCTAAGATGGTAGAAAATGCAGACTAATTTGCAGAACTGGGTCTTGCTTCTCAAAGTTCACTTTTAAGGGATACCAGTTAAATGGATGCAGATTTAACTCGCATAATTCTCTGCTCTGGGGAGAATAGAAGTAATTTTTATTGGAAACTTAATTTTCAACTTTTAAACTACATTTAAAGTACTCTTCCCTCACATAATTACTGCTTAAGTTTTGAAAGGCAATGTACAGAAAGCCACCTAACTCAATAACAAGAATTTAATTTTGTATTAACTGTAAATAGAACGAGTGTTACTTGAAACTTGTTCACTAGCACAGATTCAGATAAAATTGCTTTTCTTGCTTTCTCTATATTCAAATTCCCCAAACTAAATCTGTTGTAAAACACAGAGCTGCTAAAAGGCAGTAGGACAGATACACACTGTGAGGTTCTTCTGCTCAAATATTTGGATAGGCAGATACTGGAAAGGGGAATGAAACTGAACTATCTTTAATTTCAATTGTCATTTGCTGTTGTCCTTTACCTCTCAACTGTTGCTGTGAGGGGAATATTTAAAAACATGAATTAAAAAAAAAGCTCAATCAGATTTAAGCAGGATTCTGCTAAACTTCCCTCTACAACTTAGCACAGACAGTAAATACATCCCAGTTAGCACACGCTTTTCTAATATTGACATAATTTGAAAATAGGATGAGCAAAATGAGGGGTGGCAGGTAACTGCAAGAACCTCTGTAGAAAGAAACTGAGTCAGTTCCCTGCTGATCTTTTAATTTTGGTCCCTGTACTCCTTTTGTCATATGTGAGTAAAATGAGCATTTCTGTTGCATCTATTGACTTTACTCAGAAATATGCAGTATCATACTGGTTTTTTAGTTATCTGTCTCACTCTCTGAAAGAATTCACTTTTCTCAGCATCCTTACCCCCCACCCCTCCTTTTTTTCTTCCTGTTTGAGGGATGGAGATTTGTAGCAGCAATATTTGAGGCCAACTAGACATTTTAGAGAACAATAAACTATGATATGAGGGGACATTATGATTACTGTAATTGCTCAATATTCTATGTTGAAATTATGTTCTACATACTTATCTAGGAGATGTATCTCCAGCAATACAAGTTAGCATTGTGATGTGGGTAATATAATAAATATCTTAGTCCTTTTCACAGTTCATTATTTCATTACTTCTTGAGCAAGTTTCCTCAATTTGTGAATACTTACTATTCCCTCCAGATCCTCAGATTTACTTATTTACTTGTACTTGAATGAATTAGAGAGATTTTCAGTGGAACGAATTATGGATGCAGCATTTTTAATTTTTGTAAATAGGATCAAATATGAATACATTATCCTTAATTTCTTTCCTGTAGTTAACTAGATGAATTTACTGGGAACTGGAGCAGGTCAATGAGTGAATGTTAGACCTTTGCTTATTCTCAAAAGGCACAACAATAAAGTATGTAACTCTTGCCTCTATTAAATCCCTGCAAACCATAATGAATACTGAGAATGTGCAGAGTAGAAGAATCAGTCAGCAGTTATTTGCATCAGGTAAGAAAATGTTAATTAGATTTTTGCAATCGCACATAATCAGATATCTTTGCTACAAATAAAAGCTTCTTAATTAAGCATATTTCAAAACTAGATCTTTTTTATTGAGTAGTCTAGTGCATCTACTTAGAACTGCAATAAGAAAAAAACAAGAGATTAACTTCATACTTTCAAATAACTGGGCATTTTTATCACCAGAGGGCACTATCCTTCCAGGCTAAGATCAAACTATTGTTAGATGGTTTACATCTTGGAAGTTTTTTAGTTTAAAAAAAGAGAATTTCAGGCAAGAATTAATGATTGTTTTTTCTTACTTAAATTTTCATTTAAATAAAGACATTCTGATCACCTTCTCCTTTCCCTTAGGTTTTCATATTTTTATAGGAAGAATATCCAGAATGATTTTAGACTAATTTTTAGACACCCCAGACAACTTGTGCAGCATGCAAAAAGTAAACATTGTTGTATATTGGCAGATTCCTCTTTGTCGCAGTTCAGCTGCTATTATTGGAAAAAACTTACTTTTGAAAATCTGCAGTTTATTCCTTCCTGTCTCACTCCAGATGGATTCTTTCAGAGTGCTGGTCTGTTTTTATTCATACCCACCAGCCTGTGCTTCAGTAGCTGATAGTGGAGGTGGCTTGCAAGCCGTACTGATCACAACCCAGCATGAAGCATTCCCTTTCCTGGCAGCTTCTGCTGGGTTTTGTCCTTTGCTGACTGCTTTGTTCCAGTGACCAGTTGTGGCACTGCAAGGACTCCAATCGCTATTTGTCCTCCTCCCACCAAGGGCTCCTAAAGCCAATATGGGAGAGAATAAAAGTAACATTTGATACAGTGGTGGCCATGCAGCAGCAATAGGTTCCAGCAGCACGAATCCAAGCCATCATTTCCTTACAGCATGCAATGTATTCTGACTTTTTATGTGTAGCATTATGCACTAGAGTCAATCATTGATGCTATGAATATATACAACATATCTTTAAATATTCTGTTTGTACATGTCCCTATCTCAATGTCATTCTCTTATTAACCAGAGGAAACCTTGATTAGTCCTTTGCACTACAGATGCCTTCCTCGTTTGTGTCTTTACTAGCTGTTGGTTCCTCTCAAGTTTCGTTAATTCAGTTGCATAGGTATCACAATAAGACACCACATCCCTTAGATGTGTGTGCCTTGCATTAGCTGTGTTACACGCTGGACTGAATTCCCTTCTCAAATATTCCAGAGATGATGATCTTGGACTGAAGACATTAAAGCTGGCCTCGTTGCTAGCAATGATGAGCAACCACAAGCTCTTGCTTGTAACAAGATACTCGGAACTGTCAAGTTATCAATCCAAACTTTTGACTGACAGAAAGGGGGACAAGACTGCCAATGGTTCAAAGTTCTTTGTTGCCTCCCACTTCACTATTGTGCAAAATTCCAGGTACTGACAATAAACACTTCAAAAGACTTTAAGAGACCTCAGCTCTCCAATACTATTATTTTGTGTTTTGCCTTTAGCAGCCAGCTACATATCTGGAAGGAGTTCTTGGTGTAGGGTAATGGGAGCTTTCACCAGGGTGGTGCCACATGTGGGATGGTTGCTTTGGTTTCCAGTCTTCTTGTGTCTGTTCTTGATATGGATACTGGTGACTTCAAAGCAGGGACAAAGAATGCTGCTTTTGGAGCTTTCTGTAACTACAGGCCATTGTCTAGGTGAAGAACAGACAGTAAGAAATACGTTGCCTTGGTTGATTACAAATGTGGTCCTTCATTTAAGGACAAAAGAAAGATTTACTTTATGGAAGGAAACTCAGAAGGAATCATCTGGAAGGTAAAATCCTCCATAAAATGAAAGATAAGAAAAATGAACTGTAATTAGCCCCTGCTGCCCCATAAAGTTTCCCATGGTGTTCTTAGTTGTGTCTTTCAGTAAAGAAGTAAAACAGAGCAGGTAAAACTACCTTTCCTCTCTTCTCTGGATATGTTGTGTTAACATCAAACCTAGACATGTCTCTTATTCCTAGTGGGTTTCTGTGACTGACCCTCATTTCCCTTGACCTACCTGATTTGCTTTTGACTGGTCAGAGCAATAGCTCTGGTTCCTGTTGCTGTAGCTGCCATGAATCACCATGTACAGTCACAGGGAACCACTTGCACAGAGCAGCCTGTTATTTGTTTTTCCGTAGCAGTTTTGCAAGCAAAAAGATTAAAATAACAAACCCTAGACACACACAGTCTTATCTAAATTTGGCTGTTCTTTGCAAGTTTAGGCAGATCCTTGCTGCCCATTTACAATCTGCTTCTCTGCAGACTCTCTTTTTTTCCATGCTGTGGCTTTTCAACTGTTTCCAAGTTCTGTTTGAAGTTCCTGCCTAAGATTTCCTGTACAGGAATTTTTCTCCATCCTCTTAATCTCCTTGAAGAAGAAACTGTAGAAAAGCATCAAAGCACATATAACCTCCTTTTGCTGCATCATTACAATCCCTCTTCACCCAGTGGCTTTTTGCTGCCAGCTCTCCGAAAGTAACTCAAGATGATGCAGCTCCTTGGTTAACACTTACCTGATTACTGCAGTCACCAAACTAGCGTAGATGTAACACTTGTTGAAAAATGAAGCTTACGTTTTTCTTACCTTACCAGAATAGCAAAACCAGGAGGCTGTTTTTCCGGCCCTATATTGCCAGCAACAAATGTCAAAAATATGGTCAATTTTTATTCAAGAAAAGCTCTAAAGGATTTTCAAAAGACCTTAACATCCATTTAGTTCTGCTATGAATTAAGCCAGTGGCGTAATTAATTTCATTTGGAGAGGGGAGAGTTGAACAAACTATAATCACTTCTGAAAATCCCACTCAGTTTCTGAAGATCTTCAAAATAATGTCAAATGCAAATATTACAGTGCCTTACATAATAGCTTACAATATTAATATCCCCAAAACAGAGCAGTTATTGGTATTTCCTCCAGTGAGGATGACACTATCTTCTTCTGAAAAATATCTTGTAGTTGACAATGTGGGTGTTTAGTGTTTGAGAACATATCCTTTCTGATGCATAGTAGAACTTGCAAGATCTTACTAAACTGACGAGACAACTTTGTGTCTTTAAAAAAATAAAATGGAAGAAACCTCTCCCTTGTACAAAGGTATTCTTGAATTCTGGTATCAGTATGCATCTGGTTACTTTTCAGTACAGTTGTCTTCATGCTATTTGCAGCATTTGTCACTGATTTCTGAAGCAACTAACCTTCATAGATGCAACTGCAGTCTCTTTCATTTTATAAATATATATGAATGTATGTGATATGGTGATATATATATATATGCATGTAGATGTAATAAATTACATAAAAATTATCTTCCTCGGTTACTGTATGTAGCATCATAAAGCTACATGATTGAAGAAGTGTTTGGTGAAAGTCTTTTTATGTTTAAATGTCTCACTGAAGTGGGCAGACTTTAGAAATGGAGTTCAACCCTCAGAGACAAAATCAAGTCATTAAGCACTATCCTTACTTTTCTTCCCTAAGAGGACAGCATTGTTGAAGCCTGGTTGCAGTTCTGGCAACACTTTTGTGTTTAACAGCTCAACAGTACAGTTTCAAGTAATCATGTGTGAGTTCCTAGAGTGACCTGGCTTGTGTGTGCCACAAAATTGTTAAGGATTTGAATACTTAACGATGGAAACTTTCTTCTGCCTTTATGGTTTCCTGCGGCAGTTGGATATTGTTAATATATAATCCACCCAAGGAAGAAGCAGCTGAGTCTGAGACTGTGCAGGTTTCAGGTTTCAGTGTTGTTTATAGATGCCCACTCTAGTTTAAATGAGGTAACAGGTATTTGTAGAAATCTTGCTACAGCAGCACAAGGCTTACCATGGGTAATTTGCTTTTCTTGGAAGCAGGATAAATTACCCTCTGCTGACCATAATGTCACCATAACTGGACAGATTCTCATACACAGACTTTCTTGTTTCAAGCTTGCTCAAATCCTTACACGACATTGTAGTCTGAAGAATAGCTATAGCCCTTTGAGTTGAATTTTTCTGCGAACAAAAACTGAATACTGGAAACACATAGTTTTGAGTAACGGTCAAAAAGCAGAATCTTAGGGATTACTGGCAATGAGCAGACACTGAACAAAGCTTCTCTTGTTTTACAGAAATTCTCTTTCTGATGGGCCTATACATGGAATAGCCACTTTGCGTGTGAAAGGCATAAGAAAAAACTCTGGATAATCTAGCTTAATTAGGAAAATGTTTAGCTAAAGTCTGACTTTTTTTTTTACCTACCTGGCAGTTTGTTTATGCAAGCTTAGGGGAGATGGCTTGGGTCAGAATTGCAAACTGAAGTAAACAATTAAGGTTATGGAAGCTGAAAAAGGAGAGGAAAAACCCCAGAAATGCTACATCTTCCAGCTAGTGCAGAACTCAAGCTTGAAAGCCTCTCACCTTCTGAATTAGCATTCATATCTAATGTTTTATATGTCTGAGTTATTCTCTCTTGTGCATATTCTCAATTATGTAATAATAACTATTAGATGTGATCTGCACAGCTGCACAATCAGCAGCTGAACTGAGTTTGTCCCACTTCTGTGCAACAGGTTCATGTGCAAATGTGTGTACTGTTCATTCGACTCTCCTGTGGTATCAGTGGTTACTGTGTTGCTCTTGTGTTCTGGGCAGCCTGTGTTTAAGAGAGAAGTACTGCAAGGGGTGATGTAAGTTCTGAGAAAAAGTTCTGGTGTTCTTACAGGACATGCTTTTGTGATTTATGTGGATCAACATGGTGTTAATTATTACTTCAACAGCTTAGGTGAAACAAAGTGAAACACCAACTCTTCAGAACATTATGGTTCTTACATTTCAGGTGGCTGCACAGCATCAACAGTTACATTCAAATCTCATGGAATGGATCTTGAAATGAAATACAATCTTAAATATCTTGTGAACATAGAAACAGTTCTGCATATGTTCTCTAAAACAAGCATTCAAATGTACGGGGCCCTGATTCTTCCCTGCCTCCTGCACACTCAGTTGTTTATGTCTGTATGTAGAGAGAATATCTAGTAGTATGGGGTAGCATTTGGTTGACTACCTGTCTAAATGATTACACCACGTGGGGCTGTGGAGGCTCAAGCTTGTGGCACTTAGGTAGAAACCTAAAATTTTGGAATAACATTTCTATGACTCATCATTGCAACTGCACTTCCTTCAGATCGTGACATATGCGAGATATTTCTTTTCTGTATCTAAAATTAGAAAAGAATATGTGCTGAATGTCAAAAGGTTGTAGAATAACTTCACTAGAAAGTTCACGGTGAGATTTACAATTCTTTGACTTTGCCATACTGCCTCTATTCCAAGGGCTGTCTACACAGTGGAATTTATCCTCCAGTGAACTTTTGAATACAAAATTCTTGCCTGCACTGGGAAATTCACTCATAACGTAGTGACTGATGCCATTCTATCTTGCTTGGAAGCAGCACTTAACTCTATCTTGTGATTTATTATTGCATGCTAATGTTGATTTGCATTGCACAGTGCATTGACAGGACTCCATTTGCTCTCCCATGTTGCTCAGGCCACCTGGTCTGCTACCTGTGTGCCTGTAGCTGCTCTGCAATCACACAGATAGAGCATTTTTTCCTTGTTTTTAAATGCTGGGGAGCAGAAATGTTCAGTTACTATTACCATGGGTTTGTTTTCTACTCTTCTTTTTTTGGCTTGCATCCAGCTGGTGCAACAACATCAACAAAAACACCCCCAGAGGACAGAGTTAGTAGGGGAAATTGTTCCCTGAGATCCAGACATCATTAATGCAGAGAGGATGCCAGCGTTGCTAGTGGGAATGGTGAAGGAGAGTCATGACTTCAGTACATATGTGTTACTGTGTCAGAAATCATGAATGTGAAACCATCTTGCAGTAAAACTAGACATCTACAATTTGGAGAGCTGGAGCAGTGAAGTGTTCAGATTCTGCTGGTGAGGAATTAGTACACTTTCAGTGCTAGGCTCTAGTAACTGACTATTTAACCTTTGACATGGCTGGTGCTCAAAATAAAGACAAGGGATATGGCTGAGGTCATGATTTTAGATCAAGTTTATCTGCTAGTCAGGCGGCAGCCAGTACCCTAACATCTTGTCCATATCATAGCCCAACAAGACTGCCAGCAGGCTGACAGAAGGACCAGTAAGTAGCATGGCACTGGCTTCTTCTGTAAGTCAGTCTTGCAATGAACAACTATACATTCTTCAACTTTCTTCCTAAATCCAGGCACACTGGATTGCCCCATAATGGGCCAAACAAAGCAACTTTCATGCTGGCTTTCCATCTTCTCCCTCCCAGCAAGTCCTGCCTGGCTGTACACTGTGTTCAGCAGCTGGCTGTGCTGGCACTAATCAAAGAAAATCCTGTAATAGAAATGTAGGGGTTTTGAGGGCATGCCTTCCTATAGCTCTGTAATAAAATACATAGTACATGAGGTATTTTAATTAAGCCAGAAATAAATTCAATTTATCAGTGCAAGTCCACCCGCCCTCTCCTCCTTAATATTCTGTGCTCCAACAACAAGGAAACTCCAGACAGGGAAATTGCACATTGTTGTTAACAAGACACTAACACAGTTAACTTTTAGTATGCCGGGTATTCACTGAAAAGCAGCATTTGTTGAACAGGGACTCTTCAACAAACTCTGAGTTTGTTGAAGAATGAGATTCTTACACTCATAAAGGTCTCAAGTTGGCCATAACTGTTCAAGACCAGGGTTCTTTCCTTTTCACATTAGGAAAGATGTCTATCTCCTCCAGAACGTCAGGGAAGGAACATTTCAGTGACTTATAGCAGCTGGCCTCAGTCTTGAACATTTACTTGGGGGTGTCGTGTGTAATTTTCTTCCTTGCTGTTCCTGTTACAGATGACCAATATGTTACATCCATTCACTTAAATTTTGTGGGTAGGAACTTTCTTTACTTTGCTGGCTGAGGACCCAGGCCAGGGATGTGTCCTCTAGTATTAATGGACCTGCATGCAATTAATTACTTGTTTGCCTGTCTTCAGTATCTATGTCACTCCTGATAGCACCATCAATAAGTGTCTTGGCCATGTCCTCGTTAGCCATCCAACACGCAAAGCAGAGCCTAACTGACGGAAAGATGGAGATGGCTTTCTGTGTGGCATTTCTCATGTCTATTCCTTGGTTAGAGGTGACAGGCTCTTCCTGGGAGAGCAGAGTGAGCCTTGCCTTGGATGCTCTGAACTCAGGCCTAGTGTTTATGACTGCTTCATCTTTGAATTGAGCGAGTGGAGGGTTTCTGTTTGAACTACACAGAGGAAAACACTATACAACCTTTTCCATCTAACATATCATTAGCTTAATTCTGGCTAATTACAGCAATATATAGGTAGTTGTGGTTTTTTTATTATTTGTTTGTTTTTTTTCATGGGGGAAAATATTCACTTTCCGGATAAAGAGGTTTAATAAATGGGTTACTGGTTAATGAGTTCTGACTTGAATTAGATAAGAGATTAGGATTGCAAACAAAGCATAACCCTCCCCCCCCAGTTTCACAGCTGTTAATAGAACTCCACAATCATTCAATAAGTTCTATTAAAAGTCACAGACAAGCTTTAGTACTGTATGATTTTTACTGACTGAGCAATTTATTTTGTTTTCATCAACCTAGAGAAACATCAAACAGCAATAAAACCTTAATTCAGCTTTAAATTTAAACATGGCAGAATATATATGCAGCTTCAGTGATCAAAGAAGCCCATGGGAGTGACAGAACAATTAGTGAGTACTTGCTGTTACTATAGGAACCAAATTTTTAAAATTGATGCGTATAATACATGGTGTGCCCAAGGATTATACAAACACCATTGAACAGCAAAGCCAGACAGTGAGCAAGGGACAGGATCTGAAATTGTTGAAAACTCTTCTTTTGTATTTTTTTTCTGATTTTATCTAAAGATTTGTAAAAAAACCCCAGAAAGCTGGAACAGAGAAACAGCTTTTTAAAGATAATGGCTCTGGAAGTTACAGTAATGCAAATATTCAAATCTGACTAATACACCTGTTCTGACTATCACACTGTCACCTTCTACTTGTAACAACAGGGAACAGTTATAGCGATCTGTTCCTCTATCAGGATCATGATTTTTATTCTGAAATATTTTCAGTGGTCTTCAGCTTGCACCCTGACACTCCTACTTATAAAAGCGTTTTTTTTTTAAAAAAAAGTACCTACCATAATTACTTCTTTCTGGTTGTCTAGTTTGAATGAAAATATCATGTATATGTCAAAATGTAGTTTCAACACAGCTGTTAACCTCTGTGTAGTAGTTTATCATAACATGACTACTCTAACATAAATACCGAAAACTATAACATTACTGCATCTGACTGAGGGGTAGGGAAAAAGAAGTTGTTTCTGAATTAGGTTTTCTTAAGAAACCTTGATATCTGAATTTTTTGCACTGTTTTCAAACAGTGTTACTGATGTCACCATTGGCTATTGGAGTTGGTATTTGCCATGATGCTGAAAGCACATAACAGTTTAAAATGGTAGAAGTGAGAGATAGGACAAGATAAAATGGCCTCCAATTGTGCCTGGGGAGGTTTAGATTTTATATTAGGAAAAACTACTGCACTGAAAGGGTTATCAAGCATTGACGTCACCATCCCTGGAGGTATTTAAAAGATGTGTAAATATGGTGCTTAGAGATATGGTTTAGTGATGGAGTTGGTAGTATAAGGTTTACAGTTAGGCTTGATGATCTTAAAGGTCTTTTCCAACCTAAACTATTCTACAAAAATAAAATTATCTATCAGTGATATGTCCAATAGCAGAAGGATGTTTTCCTCCCTGCGTCCTTTTTTTCTGTTTTTGTTTTAAATATAATTGGAGATTCCTGTCAAGAAAAAAATCAGTGGTTTTGGTGTTGTGTATTTTTTTACATACATTTTTACCTGTGTTGAACGTGACTCTGCAGTCCTGCAATAGCACTGCCCTGGTGCTCAGTGAAGAGAGGTAAAAAACTGAGCACAATCTTTCTAGTTTTCCCTTGTGTTGCTCAAGGGCAATTGACTTGATGTGTCCAAAGAAAGATAATTGACTTTTACTTTTTTGTAAAGGACTTTTGACCTTTCCATTTTCCTTGTTGTCCAGCTACTGCTAGGTTGTCCTGCCTCAGACATGACTTCTGAGGTGCTCCGACTATATCAGAAGACATTGATAAGGTATAATGCTACTGCCTCTTTTGTCACAGGAGACAAGGAGTTTAACACAGCTGGGATACAACTAACGCGTCCATGCAGTTATGTTGCAAGCCCCATGAATGTCAAATATCCTGTCAGGTTTCTTTGTAAAACAAAGTAGTTTTTAGGGAGTCCAGCTGCTGTGAGGCACATCCTATCATGAACTTTTTGGTTTTTTTATGAATGTTGTGCTTATTTGTCTGTCTGTGTCTCGGCCTGCTTGAATGTGCATGGTACTCAATAAAACATGCAACTCAAACCTGCACTAGAATAGTTAATATGATTCACTCAATGCAATGCAAATAAAATGAGTTTGTGGCTTTATTCTCCATTTTACTTAAGGATAGAAAGTATGTTGTTTGCAGATCAGTTCTTCCTAATACATGATCTATGCTCTTAAATCTGAAAAAGAGGAGGCGCTAGTTCTGATCTGGCTTTACTAAAGCAAAACCAGCCAGGAAAATGCATTATATATTCAACATGGTTTCTACAGTGAAACATATAAAATACCTTAATAACTGGGACTGAATTATTTTTGTTATTGTGATGGTTCTGTGTCCTTCAGGGAGGATGATGGCAATGTTGTAGAGTGGATGGGGAAGCAAGCCACGAATGCACAAATCTGTTTGTGTGGTGAGGCACATTTTTCAAGTTGTAGCATGTCTCATAAGATGAGCTGCTCTGCTGCTGTTCTTGTTCCATCCTTCGCTCACATGCCTCTCCTGTGCTCGAGAAGCCTCTCTGTTCTCTTCCCTTGCTCTTTGCCAGCAATAAATGTCAATCATTAAGACAGTTTAACCAGACCAACTAGAGTCCAGATGAAGTCAGTTGGTATCAAGTACATGTCTAAAGGCTTGTATGCAACAGAACATTCATTAGAAATTAATTTGCAATGAGTAAATATGATAATTTAAAATATGCTAATTAAAATAATTGTTAATTCCTGTGTAGATGATGCCATTCAGAAATAATAAAGCCTCAATATATATGCATTAATTCACTTTAGTACTAAATAAAGATAAATCTTCAGGTGTTTGATTCTAAGGAACTTGATTCACTATAATTTCTGTTAAATGACTGAGGTAAAAGTTATAAATACACTCCGGTGCTGTGTCACAGCATCCTCCTGAAGTGTACTGTCTTGAACTATTCTGAGTTTGCTAGTCCTTGCACTAGTGTTGTTTTAGGATAATGTAAATCAGTTTTGGGTGTATTAACAGTTACTCACAGCTGCTTATGACCTTTCTGGCATACAGATGTGCTGACTGTGTTCCTGTGTTGGCAGAAGGAATAGATGCTTTCTAAATATCTCCATCTACTATCTCATAAATTTCTTAAAAAAGATGGTGCCTATGAGATTTTTTACCTTCTTTTACGGTATAAAAATAATATGAAAGAGCAGGAGGTGACCAAGGGCTGCTTCCAGAGTGTTCAGCCACTTGACCAAATATGGTTATACAGTCTTCAGAAGGCGTACATGCTCAGGTTGAAAAACTATTCCTGTGACTACTTCATATCTCTTCAGTTAAACCTGAAAGTTCAAACAAGGACCATCCCTGCCCATTGTGATTTAACATAGCAGCTCTTGCTAGCAGTTTTCGGAAATAATCTAGAAAATCAAAATTAGAACTGTAGAAGTAAAAAGTTAGCTCTTGCCCATCCTTTTTTGCAGCTCTATCCAAATAAAAGAAAATACACTTTGAAACCAGCATTTGAGGTGTTCTGATCATGTCAGATGCAAGCCACAACACCAGATGCCTCTGAAGATATATTTATTGGAAGGCACTCAAGTGAATCATAAAACTAGATTAGTAAAGAATAACAACCAAATAAAACTAGAAATAGCAACTCTCAAGGCAGGGTACACTTAAAAATTCTTCATTTGCATGCATTCGATCCAAGAGAAGCCATAATATGGTTGCCTGCAAAAGTATACATCTTTACTGTCCACCAGAAACACAGATTTCAGGTATTATGCAAAAATTAACACTCTCCGTGTTTCTGTTTTTCTCATTTGTTGCCTACTTTGGATGCTGTATCCGTGTTTTGGGATTGTTTCATTCTTGGTTCAACATAAATTTCAGATCCTCTGTATGTGTTTATGTAGAAGTATTGTCAGTTTGGTGTCAAAGCTAAATAGGACCTTGCTTGTTTTGTCTCACTTTTTCCATAGATACTAGAACAAGGTGAAGGTAATTTTGTTAAGGAGCAGAGAGAGGTGCGTGTTGTACTCACTCCTACTACGCCAGCTAGTGCACAGCAGAAAGTGAGATGCAGCAAAGGGCACTAGTGGCAACTCTCATGTAGGCCAGGCAGCATGGCTGAGAAGATAGACAAGACTTCCAGCTCAGGACTGAGCACAGTCAGGACTGACTTCCTGTCTTGTCTATATAAAATGTGGGGCCCAGGGAAAGCATTGAAGGTGATTTAAACTGAGCTATTTACTCTGGATCTGAAACAGAGTAATTGTGTTCACACTACTGCCTGCAGCTAGTAAGTGTTCTAGGAAACTGCTTTTTACTGCTTTCCAGTAGAAATGCAATACCTGATTGGAAGAGTGTGTATGAATTTAGCACATACTAATGCACCAAATGTTGATGCAGAATTGCTGATTTGGGAGGTATGCCATGAAGGAACTTAATTATACAGACAGCATAATTATACAGATGTTACAGATATGCCTGTAAAGCCCAACTTACAACAGAGCGCTTCAAATACATGCTGCAGTTCTTTTTCTCTATACGACTTCTGAATGGAAGGCAGTATGGACTAATCTTGCAATTTTAAATGCTTGGGAAAGCATTTGTCTCTTTTATTTGTCCATTTCTTTGGATTGTATACTTACTCATTTAACTGATTTTGGTGGAAAAGAAACATCCAGAGTTGCAGATAAAACACTTATTAAAGTATATTTCCACAGCGTGGTGCAAAGAGGCCTCAAGCAAAGGCTATAGATGTTAAGTACCAATTTGTAGTGTAAGTAAGTCTCAGAGCCTCTTCTTCCTTTCTGATGCAGACTACCTGCAGTCAGAGAAGGTTCATGCAATAGCATTAAGCAGTGATAATCTGAGTTTTCTGCAGAAAAAACGGTGGGTTCTTGTGATTTAAATTCTTGCAAACTAAGGAAAATTGTCCACTAGCTGTAAGAGCTATAAGGGCTACTGTCATTTGCAGGTCTTGTTCGGAGCAGCTGTAAAGGAAGGGAGGGCTTTGTGCTCCCAGAGGCAGATCCGAATATGCAGAAACAAAACAACACATGGTCAGAAAAAGGACTTTATTTACCTTGCAAGCAACCCGGGGCTCCCCAGCCATGACCCAGTGGAGGTCTACAGCAACCAGGAGATTTTCATGGTGTCACTGAGAAAGACCCATAGTGGGCAGCACTGGGCCTAGCATATATTAGTTTTTATGTGCTATGTGTGCGCGTGCAAGCAGCAGATTGGTCTATTTAATATATGCATATTCATATGATTGGTGAGCAGTGAAACCAGGTGTGTGATGTTGTTTACATACTAGTTGCTGGCTAAAGCAAAATATAGTTCTTTTTGCAGCATGTTTTGTACAAGAGTGTGGGAAGTCTGAGCAATGTACATCACCTGGCCTCCTCATAATTCTTCCACACACTCCATGTCCGTCATGAACATCCCCTGTTTGCTGTAAACCTCTGCTTGGTGAACATTGGGGAGCCCCCAGCTCCTTGTGGAGTGAATAAAGTCCTTTTCCTGACCATGTGTTATGTTGTTTCTGTGTATTTCAACCTGCCTCTGGGAACACAAATCTCCCCTGTCCTTTAAAGAAACGGTTCATCTGTGGGTCTGTTACTCTTTACTTTTGGGGTAGTAAAAAAGTGCTTTTACCCAATGCAACTTCCATCTGTTCTAGAAAGGTGTGCAACAAACATGCGTACCAGGCTAAACAGTGGACCAGGTGTCATATTAAATTGAAACCAGGAATGGGCTTGAGGAGGTATTAAGATGACAGGGTGTCTTCCTAATATTACAGAGATATTTCTGTAATTCAGGATGCTCCCTTAAAACAAGGCATGATCTGATCTTGGTGGACCATTTGCACTTGAGGGGAAAAAAAAAGAGAGGGCTAGAGGGTGACAATTTCTGGTCTTCTCCTTGTAATGATTTGCACTGGTGGTTAAAAGGGTATTATTGAAGGTGTTTTTGAAGGCAATTGATCTACACTGTGTCCTAGTGTAATGCTCTATGAATAAGTGAAATCGATACCTTTCTCAAGGTTTATTCCCTCCTTTTCTATCCCAACTAAAGCATCTGAGAACAAACAACGCTTGATCAGACTGCCTAGGAAAAATACAGCATTTAATAGTTATGCTGAAGGGACAAACGCAAGAACACACAGTTTAGATAAAAAAGGGTTGACATGAACAGAGAGGCTCAGATATTCTTTTCTACATATAAAGATTCCAGCTGCCATTAATTTAGTTGCATTATCTTTTTATTGCAGATGTTTATGGTTGGAGTTTCTAATTTACAGAGAATAAAAGCATTTCTACTCGAACAAACAAATGCCATCATAAGAAATAAAATGGATAGTGTGATAAAAGCTTTTGATACTCAGATATCTGACAGAGTAACAGGAAAAGTAGAAAATTTTCATGAGGACATTTAACTGAAGAAAAGGGTGAACACAGTGACATAGTACAATATATTTCCAGTTACGTTACCTATGAACTAGAAATGCTTAAGAGCGAGTGATTGGATGGAATGAATGTTGTCTGGTGACATACTGATACTCATCATGAGTAGTTCATTAATTGTGTTGCTACTGCTAGTGATAACTAGTCAGCACTATGAAAGCTATAATGGGATAGTTTGGTTAATGTATGCAGCTCCTAACAGTTTTGTAAATCATTCTTGCAAACAAATAAAAGCAGACAGAAGTATAACGTGACCACACATTACTTTACGATGGTTTGTCCTGTCTCTTAGTTATTGGCAATGCAACCTTCAGCAGTGGTAAAATGTGGATGGATTTAAAGCCTTTTTTTGTTTGCTATTTTGGCTGTATATAAGATGCTAAAGAAAAGCAAAGGCCGCAGTTAAATATCACTAGCCTTTTAAAAAAACAGCTACAAATAGTAAGTACAAGTGTTAAACTAGGGGTAAATCTAAGAACGGTCAAGCTCATGCTAAGTGGAAGCTCAGATGAACTGGGGGGAAGACTACCAACTTGACTGAACAGTGAGATTTTGCTGGACTCACGAAAAAAGGAGACTCTACCACTTTTGGGCATGCAACTCAAGAAGAGTACAGGAATCTTGTTAGGTTGTACAGAGAGAAAATTAGAAAGGCAAAAACCCAGCTAGAACTCAATCTGGCCACTGTTGTAGTGGAAAACAAAACATGTTTTTACAAATACATTAAGAATAAAGCGATAGTCAAGGAGAATCTCTGTCCTTTGATGGATGCATAGAGGAACATTGCCACATTGCAAGGATGAGGGAAAGGCTGAGGTACTTAATGTCTTCTTTGCCTTGGTCGTCTTCCCCCACCAGTTCATCTGAGCTTCCACTTAGCATGAACCTGGGCGTTCTTGTAGACTTAACCCTAGTTTAGTACTTGTACTTACCATTTGCACCTGTTTTTTAAAAAAAAATATTAAATTTTAACTGTGTAATAAACCCCACATAATGCAGAAGGAAGCAGTTAATGATCTACTACGCCATCAGACACTCACAAGTCTATAGGGCAGGATGGGATCCACTCAAGTGTACTTACAGAGCTGGCGGAAGAGCTTGCCAAACCACTCTCCATCATTTATCAGCAGTCCCGGATAACAGGTGAGGTCCCAGGTGACTGGAGGCTTGCCAATGTGACACCCATCTACAAGAACGGAAAGATGATCTGGGGAAGTACAGGCCCTTCAGTCTAACCTTGGTACTGGGGAAGATTGTGGATTGGTTCATCTTGAGTGTTCTCACTAGGCATGTGCAGGACAACCAGGTGATCAGGCCCAGTCAGCACGGGTTCATAAAAGGCAGATCCTGCTTAACTAACCTGATCTCCTTCTATGACAAGATGACCCACTTAATAGATGAAGGAAAGCTTGTGGATGTTGTCTACCTAGACTTTAGTAAAGCCCTTGACATCATTTCCCACAGCATGCTCCTGGAAAAACTGGCTGCTCATGGCTTGGACAGGTGTACTCTTTGCTGAGTAAAAAACTGACTGGATGGCTGGGCTCAAAGAGTTGTGGTGAAGCTGAATCCATTTGGTGGCTGATCACCACAAATCTTCCCCAGGGCTCTGTGTTGGAATCAGTTCTGTTTAATAGCTTTATTAATGATCTGCACAAGAGGATCGAGTGCATCCTCAGTAAGTTTGTAGATGACACCAAGATGTGTGAGAGTGTTGATCAGCTTGAAGGAAGGAAGGCACTGCAGAGGGGTCTGGACAGGCTGGATCGATGGGCTGAGGCTAACTGTATGGAGTTCAACAAGGCCAAGTGGTGGGTCCTGCACTTGTATCAAAGCAACTGAATGGCTACCTGGTGGAAAATGACCAGGGAGTGCTGGTCAACAGCCGGCTGAACATGAGGCAGCAGTGTGCCCAGGTGGTCAAGGTGGCCAACAGCATCCTGGCTTGTTGTCAGAAATAACTTGGCCAGGGAAGTGATTATTCCCCTGTACTCTGCATTGGTGAGGCCACATCTTCGGTCTACTTCATGCTAGGTTTCAAAAAAATAGGAGTCAAACTAAATCCTTGATAGGAGATACAGGAATAAGGAGCTAGTCATCAGGCAGATATGGTGTGGAATGTATCCATAACACACTCGCTAAGGAATTTGTAACTTGTGGAATTTAATTGAAAGATTTTTTTCTTTGAGTATTAGAAAGGTAGTCAAAACCAGTTCTTGAGTGTCCTTTTTCACCCAACATCCAAACAGCTTTGTTGTATAATAAAACAAAAGAATTTTTCTTTTTTTAGTATTATGCTCTAGTGCAGGTTGCTTAGACCTTGGTATCCCACTGAGAGAAAGAAATATCTTTCTGATTCACATGAGTTACCAGCAAATTTCATGAGACGCAGTGACATTTTATTTCTCTTCAAAGGCAATCAGTCACACTGAAAAAGGTCACATTTTGTTCTCAGCAGAAGTACTGTTGTTTCATGATTTAAGGGGAGCAACTTCTAACTCCATGCAGAAAGACATATATATGTTGCATCTAGTTTCAAATGCACTAGAGTTTAGAAATTCAAAGTTCATGTGTCTTATTGATTACTCTTCAATAGCTTTTATGTATTTTAAATACTTGTACTTCTATATGATTATTTTCTGTCACTAACATATTTTTGACAAAATTAGAACAATTAACTATTTGTTTCATGAAACTCTATGTAACTTGACTGAAAAAAACACCACATAATATGTAGTTATTGGAGCCATGTGGCAGTCTGTAAATTTGGTGTTAAATATGGCTTTCCACAGTTTCACTATTCTGAGCAACTGAGTGAAATACCAAGAAAACAAATGGCAGATTCTGTTAAACTACCTTGCATCATCTTGCTGTAGTCATTCTAGCCTTCAATGAACATTTTTATTTGGACAATCACCATTGACTACTTTAGAATCTGTAAATCTGAAGTTATTTACCAATTCTCCACATTTATGGAACTAGTTGCTCCTGGTTTAGGATATGATTTTATAAACACTCGAATGCTTGAATGTGTGAGTGGCTTTACAAACAGAACTATTACTTTGAATGAAGGTACTTGTGCAAGGATTAATGTTTCTGAATGAGGTATATCTTCATTACCTTCAAGACCTCTAGTCAGTGCAAAACTGAGAGAAAATTACCAGTAGACCTCATAATGTTTTTTGTCTCAGAAAAATGCATCTTCTACAAATGGGAACTTCATTCTGGATATTTATTACAAAATGAAATGGTTTGCCTTCAGACATATTTTTTTCCCCCTTTTAGTAGGGCCATAGTTCTCACCAAGTCTCCTGTAGAGAAACATTTTAAGAATAGAAGATTTTTTTTGTTATTTACCAATAACTTCATTTGTAGTGGTTAAGGCAGGTGAGATGTTCAAGCTGACTCTTATTACATCTTGAGGGATTTAATCAGTGGCCAGACTGAGGCTTTATATGTATGCTCTGAGAATGAGGTAGCATGTAAACGCACCACTTTGAGAGGAACTCATAGAAAAAACAGTAGTTATGAACATTTCCTATGCACTCTTGGGGAGCAGTCTGCTGGATACTGTTCACCCTTCCTGCAAATCTCCTTTCTGTTGCAGAATGTTCTGCAGATTTAAATCTTTGAATGATTCAGGTAAGAAATAGAAGGGAACGGCAAAGAACAAAATATATTTGCCAATAAGACTCGGAGAGAAGCGAGGAAAATGAGATAACAAGGTACAGTTATGTTGTTCCAGATGGGAAAAGATACGGTGTAAATGAGCCTTGCCAGAACTGAGCGAAACAAAAAAGGCTTTTTATTGCCTCACAGGCACTAGTGCAGAGCAGCTGGCTTTCTTCCCTACTGACTTAGTGCTTTTTATGGTGGAATGGTGTAAGTGCAGTTGGTTATCTAAAGTGCAGAAACATGGCAAATCTGGTCCAACGTGTGCAAGGATTTGAGCATCCACTGATAAAAAGAGCTTAGATGCCCTGTGGTGGGAGCAAGAGCATGAGGCAAATAACTTGTTCCTTCTCCTGGAGGACAGGAAAAAAATAGGAAGATATGTCTTCAGGTCTTAATGTGGTTGACTGATATATTTGATTTCTTTGTTATGCACAAGCTAAAAGTTGTATGCCTCTGATGTTCAGTTTCAGTTATAACTCTACTTCAATGACTCCTCTGAAATTTCTACCTGTTCATAAATATTTTTTATGTAGAGATAGATGCATTTTGTACGAGCTGCTTGACTTAGTTAAAAATAATCTTTTTAGACATTGAAGAAGAAAGGAGATTTTGAAGGACTTTTTAAAAATCTCAGTGAGAAAGAATTCTGTTACTGATATGCGTGTAGCTGATAAGCGCGTGATTTTCCTTGGAACCTGATAGTTTTGTAAGTAAAATGCCAGACAACTTTAGCTACTTTGCAAAAAGTTCTGCCTTTACAGCTGGCTAATTTAGCTTATTTATTCTCTTCTTTTGCCTCCATGTTTTTCCCAGAGGTTGTATTTTCATTGTTTAAATCCTGTACTTCAGACCTTTGCTATAACATCATTAAAAAAACACACCCTACTTTTAAAGAAAAGCTTTTTCAGTTTAGGGCCAAATTCTACAAGGTCAGAAATAATAACAGAGAGGATATAAAAAAATAAATTTAAGATTTCAGTCCTAAATCTATTTCACCGATTACTGTAGGAAACCATAAGTGGAGGCTGGTTGCTTGAGAAGCTTCACTCTGGCTCACTGCATTATTTCCCTGATAAAGACAGTAATAACCACAACAACAATAACAACTTCTTCTTCTTCTAATTATTACCATCCTCCTCATCATTATTATAATCATTATCATTATTATCTACTTGTATTTCTATAGCATAATTCTCCACGTCTTTCTTGTGGAGTAACCCATTCTTTTGTCTTCCCAGTCTAGAGCTTGTTGCTTTCTTTCACAATTAGACTGGGATTGGAGAATGAGAAGGGAGGGCATGTTTGAAGCTTTTAAATTGTTTTTTTAAAGAATGAGTGCATGCAAATACAAGAACTGAAGAATTTGCCCAGGATATGAGGAGTACATAGTTACCTTCTTTGCAAGAATGGATTAAAATTAAACCCTCTTGGAAAAAGGGATTTCCCTTTTACAGCTTCTTGTTCTCTGAATTGCACTGGTTTATGCAGAGGGATTTAGTGCCTGCAGAATGTGATATTAGGGCATAGGGCAGCCAAGTTTCCAAATAAAATTTCAAAGCTGAGCAGATTAAAACTAGACCTAGAGTTTAAATAAGAAAATTGGACAGTTTTATTTTCAATACATTAGTGCATCTTGTTCTTTCACAGCAGATTATATGAGTTTATTGGCCTATTCATCAGTACATCTAGGAGTATGTTTCTTGTCATCTGCCCCTGCTGTGCTGTACAGTTTGCAACATTGAGCACTTGCTGTTGCACATCCTCATAGGCAAAACCAGCCATTTCAAGCATTTTTCTAGGATGATGGCTAAGGGGTTAAGTATTGCAGTGTAGCAAGGATATAGACATGTAGAAATGGAAAGGGTCTCAATGGAAAGAAGTTGAAAAGGAAATTACTCAGTCTGTTTAGGGAAAATTTCTTGCTCTTGTGGGCTGTGTGTTTTGAGCAGGCATTGCCCAGAACAGCATTATACAGTCACGAAATGGGCTGCCTTTTCTCCCAGTGTGTATTTGCTTTATGCATTGTCTAGTACTGGAGTTGTTTACATATCAAAAGCCACCCTTAACTCTTGTTACTTCTGAATTACAGTATGAAGAACCCTTCAACACTCACAATACATTCTTAAGATGTGCTGGTCATTGTAGTTCCCTTAAAAAGAGGAAGATCAGATCCTCAACATGACTCTGGATATTGCTTCTGAGTAAAGAAGAGTTTGGTGATTTCAGAGGGCAGATATCTCAAACTTTTTCTCGTTTGTACTGGAATCAAGTAGTAAACAGTTTTATTTTGCCACTTTGCCTGTTCTGAAAATCCTTCAACCTCATAGTGCAAGGCCAAATGTAAGATTTCTATGTGAACCCTACCGCAGGCACTGGGAAAATACAATTACTTCTGTTAACTTCTTTAATTTGCTGTCTGACATTTCTTAACTGCACTCAGAGCCAAGATTCATTTGGAGTTCTGAAACTCTTCTTTATATTTTTTTCTATGAGTGAAGAGATTTTGTGGAATGACTTGAGGTTTAACAGATTTTTTTTTGTATTAGAATCAAGGAGCTGTTCAGAAAGGTGGATTTACTCTAAAAATTCCCATTGGAGGGACGATTTATTGGAGTTTAAGTACCTACTAATTTTGCTTGAGACTTTGGGTTGTCTTTTATTTGTCCTGAAACTTATCTTTCCTATAGATGGTGAAAAATTCCGTAATAATTTATTTGGCACCAGAAAAAACCCTCTGTGCAAGCCCCCAAGCCCGTTCTCAACACTCGGAGACTTAAATGAGTCTGTGCCATCTGTTCCTCTTCACTTTGGCAGCTTTGACTTGACATCTGGTGGTTATAGAACTAAGTGTGAGCTTGTAATTGGAATTCAGGGATCATGACAGAGATCCCATGTTCCATATTTTAATACAACTTTCCTGTGCTGTGGGATGTTGCAGAAATGCTGTCTAAGTACTGGTGTATGCATTATTTGATGACTAATCTAGAGTACGTACAAAGAAAGAGCTTTATATTTTTTTTTTAATTATTTACTTCTTTCAGTAGTGAAGAGAGCATGCTTTAATGATGACACTGCAGTTATTTTTGTTGGTGTTATAGCCTCGCTATTTCTATAAACTTTCTCTGGACAAACAGGCAATGTGACTTATTCCACTGAAGTTCTCAGCTGAAGGATAGCAGAATTAATCCCTGAGGAGGTACTGTGTTCTTTTGTAGTACATAAAATGGCTGAGAGCCTCTGAAGAGTAAAGCACAAAGTAGTTGGGGACTGGTAGTGTTATGAACTATGAAATTGAACCCAGCTACCACCGGAGAAGGGAGGGGAGAGAAAAATAAAAAAGACAGACAGAAATTGATTCAAAGATGAGGTTAGCCAGTAGGAGGGGGAGAAAATAGAAGGTGTATGTCAGAGAGACTAGAGAATCTCTTAAGGAGCTGTACTTAATTTCTTTTTTTTTCCTATAGATGTGACTCTTTCTCCACTCAGGATTTCTGTCCTGAACACTTTCTAATGGGACCTTTTTGCCCTTGTTTTTCTTTGCTTCACCAGTGGAAATCTTTTGGCGAGTATATCCTCACTTCTGTGAAAAGACAGTGATTTGACTTTTTGCTTCAGTTAGCTTCTTGAACTCAATTCTGCAGGGGATCTTGAGAGTGAACTTGAGTGGATGAATTTGACTGAAAACTCACATTAATGTACTTCTGCTGTCATTTAAACCCACACTGTTTAATATGGTTAATAATTCCTAAGAAATTCTCCTCACATCCTCATCCCTCACTCCTTATGTCCCTGTACCCCTCTTCAGTCAGTGAAACTGAATGAAAATGCCCTCTTAAAGATACATTACATTATGCTTTTTTGAGGATGTTTGTTTTCCCCCAGTTTGTCATGATGTTGCTTTTATAAAAATGATGCGCTTTCTTTTCATAACAGCTTTTCATTTAATCCAAACTTGAATTTGTTTATATCTATTACAGTCTGTTTCCCTGTACATTTGTTCAGCTCTAAACTTGAAAGAAAACCATTATCTTGACATTTTATTTGGGCTAGATTTTGAATAAGTATAGCTAGGCCTTGTGATACTTCTTTTAGACAGTCAACACTGTTATTTCTTTTCTCTTTGATACAAAACCTCTTTTAAAATGGTTCTCTATTAATTAATCCTGAAGATGTTCATATTTGAATAAGGCTGTAAATATCATGTCTTCATGTGTCAGACCAAAAGCGTTAGAAAGAAAACTATCTCTCTCTGTCCCAATCCTTGTGAAGTGCCAGAAACTTCCTTGTAAGTGCTGAGCGCTTTTTTTTCAGCATCAAAGATAGGGAAAGCTGAAACTGCCTAGCACCTTACAACATAATCCTATATCAAACAGGCTGCATTAATCCCAAATATGCCTGATCTCCATACAAAGGAAACTATGACACTTTTTCAAGAATTAAGTATCTTGTTATGATTAATGTCTTCATTTTTGAAAGGCAGGACCAAAGCCAGGTTGCATTTCATGTGTTGGTCCCAAGTTACTATTTATTTGGAGGTAAAAATTAAATTATCAAGAGCTATCTGTGTAGGCAGATGCCCGCACAGAGAGGTTGGTGAGAAGTACACGAAAAGAGAACTGCAGAACTATAAAGGTGTCCTTAAGTATGTGTACTTATGCTGGCACTGTTCAATGCTTTCTGCTCCTTCCAGTCTCTTCTGCCTTGAGCTGCACTGTAGCATGTTAATTACAACTTATTTTTACTTGGAAAACAGATGGAGCAAACTGTTGTAAGTGGAGAAAAGCAGCAGCCCATGGGTCTGATTTTATGAATCTCTTCAGTTTCTAATGCTTCAGTGTTTCCAGATCATTACAGTATTATTTAGATTCAGGAGGCAAGCCGATCTTTCCACAAAATCTTTAATTCTTCCTCCCTCTGTCCTATCTTTTTCAAGCACCAAGGCTCTTGAGATAGGTTTTTCCTTTTGCTCCTGACACCTGACCCTCATGCTGTGTTGTGGATATCCAGAGGAGAAAACTTACGGAGCCATTCTTCTTCCATAAGTAACTAAGGGAATACTAACTCTCTCCTAGACTGAAAAATTCTGCCAGTTTCAGTTTTTCTATGGAGAAAGGGCTTCAGCCTTATAAACTGATTGTATAGTCTTTTTTACTGCTTCTCCTTGAGGTTTGCCTTTTGGAATAACAGATAGTGCAGGGCTGAAGGTGGAGTTCCTGACAGGGGAACAATCTTTAATTCCACTTGAATCTGTCCTTCCACATGTCCCTGGTATTTTTTCACAGTTGACTGGCAACCTCAGGTGCTTGAGTTTGTGCAAGGTCACTGCAATGTAAAGCGGAGAAATCCAGATTAGCATTAACCCAATTTGTTTTGTAGCTACATGAGTATTCATATCAGAGTTTAGAATTCAGCATTCTCTCCTGTTTCTGCTCTGGCTGCCCCTCCTCGTAAGTTCAGCATGCTGACATATCTGGCTGGGGTTATTTCTACCCTCCGGGCCTGTGCTAGTGACCTCAATATCTTGTCAGCTACAGTCTCTGCACTGATTTTCAATCAGAAGTCTTCTTAACATACCAGTACCAGCACCTTTAACTTTCTGGTGTGCCAGCTATGCGAAGTTTTTACGGCCAAATCTCTTAGTACTGGGTGGTAGAAAAATAGTATGTGGGTTTAATGGTTGAAAATTTTCTTCATGTTCCTGTGCTTATATTGAAATAATAGTTTGCCTTCTTCATTTTTCCTGTGCAACTGTGCTTGTCTTTTGTGTCATCATTTTACTGTGCTGACTGAGGTTTAATATGCTGTTCACAGTAACTCTTACCAAACATTGTTTTCCAGGTGACAGCCATTTGATAGCTTTGTTTAACACTATAGCTCTTGGAGTTGTTCTAATGTTCTGTCCAAGGTGACTCATGTTATATTGCAAATTGTCTTTCTTGCTTTAGTCTCCAAAGTGTTAGCAACTATTCTTTCCTTTTAGTGAACTTAATGATTGTTACTTGCAGACTTTTTAATCTATGTCTTTCATTTTGTTTATCAACGTCAGTAAATTAACAGTTCTACCAGTGTTGCAGGTAACTCCAATCAATTTGCTATAATGCTCAACACCTGCTTATTTATGGCTTCTTTCACTTTGTTCTGACTGTACATTCTGACCATATTTATTATCAAGTTCATTTGGATTAGTTTTGTGACTAGAAGGGTCAGGGCATAGTAAATGTCCAAAATGGTGATGCTCCTCCTTCCTATTGCTGTGCTAAGTTTGGAAAGAAGGAAAAGTAACATCTTCAAAAGTAACAAGTCTGAGAGTCTGAGTTGGCGTAGGAAATGTAAAAACATAAACTTCTAAAAAATTTGAGTCAGCATTCTTTATACAGCCATTAAAGAATATAACAAAGTGAGTGGGGTTGGTGAAAATGTTTGAGTTCGGAATGCTAAACTATTTGGGCACTCTGACCCTGTGGATGAAGTCAATCTCCAAGAAATTTTGGAATAATGGGTAAGATGCCACTAACATTCAACCGAACAGAGACAACATCAGAAAATTTCTGTTAGCATTGTCTAGCACTTCCTGATATACTCCCTGTTTTCAGTTGTTAGCAATTCTAGGACAAGTAAAATCTTCTCACTGAAACTTTTATTTCTTGTGTCAGCTTGAGCTTTTAATTTTTTTAGTCAAAGCTTTCTTAACACAGAAAAAATTTGATTTTTTAAGATGGAGGAATTAAAAATAGGGTTGCTGATGTTGAAAGCTCCTATCATCTGTTCATTTATTTTGATGTCATTTGGTTTAACTGCTTCAGGACCTTACTTTATGTATATTTTCATTATGTTTCATCAGGCCATGTTTGTTACCGTAAGATCTTTCTCTGGCTGTCAACCCTCACCTTTCATAGCTTGGATTATGTTTCATTAGCAAACTCTCTTAGATGAGACTTCATCTTCTTTTCCAGATTGTTTATGAATACATGAAAGCTAGAATGGACTAAATACAGATCCTTGTGAGATTTCATTTATTACTACGTTCTTTAGAAAAACTCATCATTTATTTTTGTGTTGTTTCCTAATTCCTAAGGAGTTTTTTCTAACTTTTTATTTATTTATTTTTTTAACCCTTATGAGAACTTCTGTCTCATTGTTTATTTTCTTCAGGAATGTATGGAGAGAGACACCTTATCAAACAGACTGCAAATTCAAACAATCTGTATGAACCATTCAAATACTGATTTTATGTGTTGAATTGATTTATTCACCAGTGGGACAGTTTTCACATTGAATCATGCTCTCTGAATGGTTGTTTTGTAAAACAGACAGATGAGTCTCTTTGTCTAAAATCTCCCTGTGATTCTCTGAAACAGGTCTCTGTTCTAGTTATTTAGCTCAGCCAGAGGTAAGGCTCAACATTACTACAGCTTTGCTGCTGTCTCAAATGGGAGGTGTACTAGGAGTTCTGAAACGATGGCTAAATCTTGGTTGTGTCTATGTTTGGACTCCATGTGCCGATAAGACTGAACAAAGATTTTTCTGTTTGAGAATGTTGCTTGAGACCATGCAATCTTGCTGCTGATCTGGGTCTCCTTGCTGTGTGTGTACACACATGCATAAGAATACATTGCTGCAAAGAGCGACAGAGACGACTGCATTTAAGGGCTAGTTTATTCTCTAACTGGAGTGATATACTGAGAACACTGAAGTAGTGCTGGGTTACAGTAGCTCCACACAGCATGATCTGGCGCAGAGATATCAAGGTGGGTCCACAAGGCTGATCCCTCAAATCCATGTGGCAATGAACCTGAGGTAACAGAGTCTGCTGATTCAGTGATGCCAAAAAAATATAATTAGGATGTTTCTGGATCTGAAATTACTGCAATCCTTCCTAGGCTGGGGTTGTCCACATAGCATTCACTTTTATTGTATAGACATGCACTAGGCCTCCTGTAACAGCTCTCGAAAAAGTGCTAGGTTACATTTTATTTCAGAAAGTTATGTGTCAAAATAATGTAATTTTCTGTCGCAGAAAAAAGTAATTTATTCTTCTGTATGTTCTTCTGTGGCAGAAGAACCAACTTTTCTTTATTTTTATCTTGTTTTAATGTCAGGCTAGGAAGCTTACAATTCCCTGGGTGAGTGCCATTGCTCTCGTTGAGTGTCAGCAGAGCACTAGCAGCCTTTCAAAATCTCTGAAATTCTGAAACCAGAAATACATTCATCTGTCTGTTTTGGGCTGTAAATTACCAAGGCCTCTCTATATATTTCATGTGGCTGCTTGACATTTACAGTTATTAATGAACTATAAATGTATTCAGCATCTCCTTTTGAATACCTCACTCTGCTTCCTTTATAAATGCATAAAAGAAAATTAAACAAACACTTTTACTTTTCCAATTATTGTGAATATTTAAAATCTATTTAGTGGAGAGGCTAGATCATTATTACAAAATATTTTGTAGAAATATACTTTTATTCTTATAGAGTTCATTCTTATTTTCTTTAGCTTTGCTAGCTATGAATTTTCCTAGAGATTAACTTCCCTAGCCATTGTATTCCTTTTTTATTTGATCTATAAATATATATATAGTTGTAAATGTTTTTAAAACTCCTGCCTTCAATGAATATCTCTCTTAATCTACATACATTTAGGCACATCTTTTCTTGCTTATTTTCCTTCAAATTAATGGCCTGCAGATTTCGAAAATTAGCTCTATTGAAGAAACTAGAGATTGCATTGAAACTGGGATTTGTATTCTGTTATGAAATTTAAATCATGTTGTGATTACTGATTCTTAGATATTCACAAAGTTTCAGTCCAGCAGTTAATTAATCTGTGTATTGTGTGATTCTGACAACAGTTACATCACGCCTAGTACAATGCCATTTGCATTAGAAAATTATCATCTGTATTATTTAGCTAAAACAGTTTCAGATTTTGTATTAAATTATAAAATACGGTTAACTTAGTCCCGCAGAAATGTTTTTGATAGAAAAACCACAAATTGGAGACCTGAGCCAGGCTGAGATGAAAATCTGAGTTGTGTCATAACTCCGTTACAGATTTTGAGGTAATAAACTGAACATAGTTTTCCTTATGCCTAGAAGTGTCTGAATTCAATACATTGATATTTTATTGTGTTTTGTAAGTATGATTGATGAGTGTTTGATTGTCTTTAAGTTGTATGAAAGCAACTGTGTATAACTGATCTTGAAAGATACAAGAGTCATGAAGGGGAATCCATGTACATATATAGAAGGGATGATGTTAAAGGCACATAAAAAGTATTTGTTAATTTTTGCTTGTTCCCTTGGAACAACTGATTTGGATGTTCTTGGTTACCATAACAACCAGAAGCACGTTTTTAAATTCACTTAGATAACAGAGGCCCCTTATGTTCATTGTTTGTGACATCTACATATGGCCTGTCCCAGGTCTCACTCATCTGCTGTTGTCAGTCTGTGAAGTCAAGAAAGGTGAGGATAACCAGTATGCCACTAAGTGACTAAAAGCTGCTGCTGACATTGGTTAAGGATGACAGCTTTTTAAGGCATTGTCTGTATGGGTGGATTTATTGAAGTATGCATCGTTTCTGAAGAATGGGATCTTCTGATGGCACAGCAATTCTTTGATGTCCCCAACCACTTAGCATCTCAGTTATGTTCAAAGTGAACAGTGAAGTAAGCCATAATATACTCTTGTTTTTTTTAAGCTATCGAAACAGAAAATGTAAAGTTACAGTTTAAAAAATCTGTAGGCAGAATAAGTTGGTCATTCATAACAAGGTTCTTTGGTTTGGATGGGATGTTCCAAAATAAATATTTGTAATAACAAATCCACTAAATTTACTAAATTTTCTTGATTTTACAAACAATTCTATTATCCATTAGCATAAAAATGTCATCTGTATCAAATACCTTCATAAAAACTCATTCAAGTCTGTTTCTTCGGTGCCTGTGTTTTTCTATGCAACAATTTTTTATTTGTCACTGGGGTTCTCTACTTAATACAAAGTGGTTATTAGACCGAGTTGAAACACTCCTGTAGTGAAGGAAAGGCTCAAGACTCTGTCAAACGACTACTGATACTTAAGAAATGTTAAGCAACAACCTTGAGTTCTCTTTATCATCTGAACTACTGTCCAAAGCAATCACTGATGTAGAGATAATGAGCACTGCTGATTTTGTCTTGATCTCCTTCACAGATCTGGTTTAACTAGAAAGACCAAAGCTGACAACAAAAATGACCTCTGACCGGATTAAAGAAAAGGCCACTCTTTCATTGATATGGAGGTGATTCAACAGAAACCTGGCCAAGATAAGAATTCTCTAGAGTAAATGACTTCATAAAGCAATAGCTTTAGATAAGAGAACAACACAAAGGCTTGTTTTTCCTTCCTATTACTGTTTATGTTCTGGATATTATAAATAATAGTGGCAGTATGCCCTGAATCACAGAGACTGATTTAAGAACAAGATAACCCAGGAATGGTTCAAGCAGAAGGCCTAACTCCTGAGTGAGTGAACTCAGGTACATTAGTCAAAATTTCAATAGCTTTGAAAGATATGTGCTATACAATATGCTGCAACCCAAATGATGATGGAATCTGGATTACACTCACTCCCTTCCCAGATTGCAAAGAAACAACAAAAAAAATGTGTTGTGCCTTAAAACAGAGTAGAATAGAACAAACCCTAAAATAGATGGAATATTTCCTCCTCATCCAATTACCCTCCCCCCTGCTTAAACTCTTCTATACTGAGTTCGTACTTACTTTCCCCAAAATGTCACCCACCTGCTAGGTTTGGCAAACCTGCCTGAATTCAATGTTTCCAGATTGCACAAGAAAATCATGAGAAAGTTGGTGCAGCCTGGCTGGGTTCCCTTATGAGTCAGAAAATCTCTACTAAATAAGAGCCATGAAATATTATGCTAACATGAATGGAACGGAATCATAAAGTTACAGAAAATTGCAGCAGCTTCACATGCACATGTAGTTAACAAATATAGCAGCTCTTCTTTCAATAACTGTTAGAAATCCACTCACTTTTTTCTCATCACACGGCAGGAGTACCTCAAAGAAAGCATTCCCCCTGCTTGGCATCCTTCTCTGCAGAGCAAACTCTTCTCCCCACTTGCAATAATGGGTAGAAATAGAAAAGTCCCTCAGTGCTTGCCTGTCACCTGGTCTGGAGGAAGTTTTTTTCAGTTGTTCTCATGAAAAGGAGAAGGGGCAAATATTTGTCATTACAGCCATTGAAAAATAGGTTTGACACTGAATTTATATGTAAAGTTATCATTCCAGGGCACAAACCCATTTCTGAGTGCGTAATGTGGTAGCAAAAGTGGACAGCTTGTGCAGAGCTCCTTCAACTCTTACTTTGACCTGGCCTTTGCCAGAAAGTGATCACACTGAGCTCTTTAGGTCCATTCTTCCTCCTTGTATGAAGCTGCAGGCCTTCATTAACCCCAGGATAGGGGTAGGGGCAGACACAAGCCTTATTGAAGGGAAAATCCACCAAAGACCAGGAAGTAATCTCTTTCTGTAATCAGGGAGTCTACTGCAACCACAAGAGCGGTGCTTGCAATGAAGTCTCACTGTGATGCCTTGTTTTTAATACCTTTCAATATCCTCTTGCAGCATCATAAAATGTCAGGACATAAAACCATATTCTGCAAAGTTTGTTTTTGGCACAAATATTGATCTCTACTTCCTTAGCCAAATCTAGGATGTTTAAGATGGTGGCTGCTTCCACCTGTCAACGTTTAACATGAAAATATACCTAGGGGAAGCCTGGGGTTACACGTGCTGCCAAATCCTGGCATGAGAGATGGCAGACTATTGTCTTATTGTAAAAGAAAATGTCTAAGCTTCTCCAGGAAATTTTTCAGAACAATTAAGTCAGCCCTCTTTTTTAAATTGCCCTTCAGAGGGATCCATCTCTTCTCTACAGGGAGCTGAAGGATCCAAATACAGGGAAATACTAAAACTTACTGCACCCCATTGTTGGGTAATTATCAAATGATTTTAACTTGTAGTACTGACTTCAAAGAGGTGTTCTCGATATACAGCTAGTTTCACAGGAACGGGAATTTGTAATCATGCAAAATTTTTATCTTCAGTGCAAATTATTGTTTCATGTTATTGTGTTGGGCTTTCGAAATCCTTTGTATTTTTAAAATTCCTTTTCTTGAGTTGAGCTTCTGGATTCGTTTTATTGATTCAAATTAGTTGAAAAGAAATATTTTAATTGGAACATTTTGGTACAATTTTATTAAAGCTGTATTCTTAGAGGCATTACCTTAAAAGGAATTGTAAACATTTACAGTACATTGCTCAGAATTAACATAGCTGAAGTGGGAGTAACTTTTCTTTTTTATCACTCCCTGCCATGCCTCACTTACTACTAAGATCATTCTGTTCAGTGTAGCCTTGATGGATGAAGCAACATACCTGTAAATAACAGAGATTTTTACATTGCTTGCTATTTAGAAAAGAAACACATTATTGCCACAGCCATGTATCCATAGCAGCTTTAAGACTCTGTCAGTACTCTCAGATCAGTTTTTCAGGGTGTGTCCAAAAGGTTTTCAATTTTCATATGTTTACATCTCAATGGAAAATAACGGGAGTATAAAATGAGGTCAAAATTAACTTTACTATTGACATTTGTGCTTTCTTAAAAGTCTCTATTAAAATGATTTTCAGGTTCTACCCAACAATGAGCGAAAGCTTGGTTAGGATAGAATTTAAATACGACTCTTACCTTTGCATTTCAGACTCATCAATATGTAATTACATGTCAGTAAATTCTCTTAGTTGCCTTAGCCCAGCAAGAAAGAAATCTAGAGGTCATTCAATCAGAAAACCTAAGTCCATTTGCAAAGCCCAATATCTTCAAGGATGTGTGAGTAATTATATTTTACTAAAGTATAGATTTAGCAGTCCAAAAGATAAGGGCTATCTTTTATGTGTACTAAACAACCTTGCATTTTCACTGAGTGCTAAATAATGCAAAATTGTTGACTGGAACATTCAAACTCATAAGTAATTAAGAAGAAACTGTGAAATGTTACACAAAATTCTAACATTTTTCTAAGTTATAAATCAACGGGTGCAAACCCACAAAAAATATTAATCTTTAAACATGCGTATTTCTAACTGAAGTTGACTGAGAGAAGAAAAAAAGAGAATGTTCCAAGTGAGAAGGAAGACTTGTATTCTACTGCTTATTTTTCCAACATAAAACTCTTGAAGAATAAGACTACAGATTCAGATTTTTCTTACATATAATCCATGGGGAGAAGGTTTGGACATCTTCAAAATCTTTTGCTGGTTTCATGGAATCATCAACTGATCACCAATCATAGAATCATCTGGTTGGAAAAGAGTTTTGAGATCATTGAGTCCAACCATATCTGTACAATAATAAAACATGTCCCTAAGAAGCTCATCAACCTGTCTTTAAAACACCTCCAGGGATAGTGTCTCAACCACAGCTTATTCCAGTGCCTAACCACCCTTTCAGTGAAGAATTTTTTCCTAATATCCAGTCTAAACCTGCCCTGGTGCAACTTGTGGCCATTACCTATCACCTGCCACTTGTGAGAAGAGACCGACATTCACCTTGCTACAATCTCCTTTGAGGCAGTTGTAGACAGTGATGAGGTCTCCCCTCAGCCTCCTCTTCTCTAGGCTGAACAACCCCAGTTCCCTCAGCCGCTCCTTGTAAGACTCTTCAGCCCCTTTTCTGGACAAACAATGTTCATAAGCAAGTTTTTTTCTCTGTGTACTCATGATGAAGTGGCCATTTTCCAGCTAAGGAAAAGAAATAAAAAGAAAGCTTTTCTACAAATGCATGTAATACAAGCTCACTAAAAAGGAGATGAAGGCTCTGAGTGGGGCAGAGGAATGCTCTCTAGATCAAAGAGTGGACAGCTGTATTGTGCTTTTGAGGGTGGGAAATGGGATACACTCAGCTGTATGTGAAAGTTAGGGCTTGCTAGGAGATATGTCTTACTCTCCACTGACAGTAACTCATAGCTGGCTTCCCTGAGGAAGTATTCTTTCACAAATATCAGGCTGTTACTTGAGTTGAGAACAGGTGATCTATTGTATTAATATATTTGCTTTAAGACTATGGGGAAATGTCTTTCTTTAATATATTCTTGGATACATGTAAGGAAAAAATGACTTTTAATTGACTGGGTCTTCTGAACTATGTTCATGGTCTAGTTAACATCTTAAAAAGGAAATGCTAAAAGAGCTTTTGGAATAGACATCAAATGGTCTTTAGGCCTGTTGGCTTAATGATGAAGAACAATACAGTGAAGAGTATAAAATTTGTCATGGTTCTAACCATGCTGTCTGTAAGACCAAAGTAATCCCTCACAGAGTCCTCTTGGAAGAATCCAGTTGGCCTCCCACAGGGAAGGAATAGGGAACCCAGAAAAGACTGTAGACAGAGTCCTTCGTTTTAACTGGGAGGTGTGGTCAAAGGAAGGTTCTGGTTTCAAGCTGATATTAAGCCAAATGGAAAGCCTGAGGACTCTTTTTGTTGGCTTGATCTGGATTACCAAGGCAGAGACCGGATCAGAACCAAGGTCAAATCTGTGTTTAATTTTGACCCATTGGGACAGTTGACTGGACAGTTCCACAAGCTGTTTTCTTTGCACTTTCTTGTGCCTCTTGTCACCTCATGGCATTATTTCAGTGCAATTTCTTACTTCCTTATTCTAGGAGTTATGACCTATGTCTTATCATCTAAATTCTCTGTTGTCAGCTGAAGGTCCTTGTTCTCTTAGACTGGACTAAAGAAGATCATCACAGAGATAACTTTTCTTTTAGAAGATGACAGTGATATATCAGGAGGCAATTCCAGTGGAAATTTTCTGCTCCTGAGCTACTGGACATTCTGTCTTGTGAGGGAGTCTGTTGGTTTTTAAGAACCCCTCAGAAGTTGAGGGGTTTGGGTTTTTTCCCATTTAAAGTCAAATCCTTTTCCAGATTAAATTTCATTTATCAGAATGGTTTTATCCTTATACTTTTTAAGAGAAATTGGAAACCTCAGACATTTCTGAGATTTGTTGCTTTCAGCAATAACAGATGTGAAATTTTCTGCTTTATTATCACATTTCAACAAAAAGTCTCCTGACAAAATGTCAAGTTGTTGATCTCTGGGTCACTTTCAATTTATGTTTGAATCAAGACCTTGGTTTTGAGCAAATCTGCTCATTCCCCATTTATGCTTTGGTTTGTACTTCGAAGCAATCTTAGTTGATCCTTTTAGTATCCTTTTTGGCTTTCTTTTCAAAGACACTGAATTGGAAGATGTGCTCCAGAAGTGGCTTCAGATGCAAATTGTCTAAAAAGCAAGCCCAGCTACCGCTGTAGTGTGGACTTTAAATCCTAATCACCAACTATTAGGCTTTACGGGACCACTGTGGCTTCTCTGCACTATTTTCTAGCTGGCCATAGCCCTCAAGAGACTGCGTGCTGAATTAACAATCCTTGCACAACTGAAAGCAATATCCTGACAATCCAGTCATATTTTATTACAAGCAAATCCCAGATCAATGTGTACCTTTAAAAATCCAATTGCATAGCTGTATTAAAATATGGTTGTGTTTGTACTGCAACATAACAGCAGTGAGAGTGCATTTAGTTGGTATTTTATAGAAGGAATTATTTACTAGGAGTTTGTTAAGGTGAATATTGCTATATTTTTCTGCAATACTCACTGTAACAATTTAAATTAGTGATTCATTGTGTTGAGTTTTACAGTAATATGTCTTATTAACAACAAACCATCTGAAAATTTTAGGTTCATAAAGGTTTTATAATTAAGCCATGAAAATTAATTTAGCCATTTATAATGGATTGTTAATTAGTTTGATAATAAGGCTGTCAGTTCCAAACTCTCTGCAGAAGGTGAATATTAGGTTAGTTCTGTCTCTTGAGGTTTCAAGAAGGTTTACCACATTCTTTACGAAAGGTATTACTGTCCAAATTTTGCTTGTACAGAACTCCTCTTTCCTGCCAAATGTTTAAGGATTATTATCGTGAATGTTGACAATTTCTATTCTGCCGTGTCTGCTTTTTGGCATAATTTCCTGAGTAATCAATGACATTTTTTCCTTATGTGGCACTGATTACTGCAAATATTTGAACAAACTGGAAGTAACAGAAAATCCTATCTAAATGCTGGAACAACATTACTGTACCCTGAGCTCAGAACATACCAAATTTCTTCTGAAAGAAGATGAATTGATTATCTTTGGAAAGAGTTTATTCCAGAAATGAAGTTATCTTTATTCCAGAGATATTTGGTATAGAATATTATGCCAGCAGTACTAAATCCTGATAATTATAGTGAGTATTAATTTGGTTCTACTCTGCACAGAGATGAGAATGTGTACAATGTAACAGCATTTTTCTGTATGTTACATCTATAAAGACAAATGAGATGCGGCTTCTGATATAGCTTGGATTTTTTATGGATTATTTATTTTGAGCTGAAATACGCTAACTAGGCTCTTCTGTGATAAAAAGGCTTAAAACAAAGTAGTGTTTACTCCATCAAAATTAGGAACACATATTACACATATTGCATGTGAAAAAAATTAATGTGTATGTACCCTGTTTGAATTACAAATTAGTGCCTTGCCATAGCGAGAAGGATGACTTCCTCAACATTTCCATTTTTAAGATTGAGGCACAGTATGGGGTCTGACACAAAAAAAATCCAAGACTGTGCCTGTAAATCTTTTTATTTAATAAACTAAGAAAATCAACTACGATCACCTTCAAAATAGTTCCCTTCTGAATTGACACACAGCTGCATACGAGGCTGACAATGTGCAAAGCAATTCCACAGATTATTTTCTGAAAGGCTGTTGAAGATCTCTGTTGTTTTTACTTTCACATCTTCTACTGACAAAAAATAGGTTGGTTTGAGCACCAACTTGATGTTTGGGATCTCTTCATCATAAGCATCAGTCAATAATTGAAAAGTTTCCATCATGGATTTCTTCAGATTCACAAGAAACATGATGTTAACTCACTGTTCACTGTTGCGTGCCCACATTTTACAACCAAGGGTAAGAAATCATCTATATTTGAACATGTGTCCACTTATATTGAGTGGAGCCTTGTGTCACTGTGACAGGTTACAACGTGTTCTATAACCATCTCTTTGTCTCTCCCCTCCAACTCTTGGTTCCCAAGCTATAGGGCTAGTCTTGGATATTTTTTTTTTGTGTTAGACCTTGTACATATGTGAGAAAGTGAACATATTTGTATTGTGAGAGAGGAAATTTCTGTATGTTTTATGTTTGACACTGATATTCCTCATTTCCAATCTCACTCTCAGAAGACTCTATTTTAATAACTAAGATAGCTTCCTACCTAAAATGTGATTAGAAAGAGGTGAAGAAATGAAAATACTATTGGACATGGAAAGAAAGAAGCGATGCACCTTTTCTTTCTTTTTGCCCTTCACTTCTTTCTTGTTCCTGCTTTTATTTCTATCATTGCTTTGCTTACAGGTGCTGGATGTTCATAATCTTTCAGCACGTCCTTTCTTCTTGTTCTGTATGCCCTTTAACATAAGGGAAGTCAGTGGTCATTTGGAGTCTTGACGGTTTTTTTCTGTTACGCAGAAATACTTGGTCATCAACAAGTTCTCCTGCTCTGCAGTAATCCTCCTCATAGTGCCCATAATTTCCACAGACATGCATAAATGCAGCTGTGGGTAGCTGTTTTATTTTCAGATCCAAACGTTTTTTCATTTGGCATGATGGTCAAAAACTTCTGATGTCTTTCTTTGTGGCCATGTAATCAGTGATTCTCTTGCTACAGGCACAAAAAAAGTACTCTTTGTACTCTGCACCAGAGACATCTGTACTCCCATATAATTTGTGTGGTGTCTGTGTTGTAATCAATGGTTCCTACTGCCTCCAAAAACGAGTTTAACTGCTGTTTAAATTTGTAAGGGAAAAGTGGCTCTTATCTACACCTTCACTGAGATTTCACCAAATCCCAAAACAATAGCATCTTCTTCTAGTGGAAGAAAATATAATATGAAAAACACGAATGTATTAGGTATTATACAGAAAATTATGGCATACTGAGACTTCAATGTTTATAACCCGCAGCAAGATAATATGCCTTTTATTTTAAGGTCTTGCTGAGGACCCAGGGGCTGAATGTAGCTCCACAGCAATCCTCCATATACTTGGTCAGCAGAGGGGAAAAACTAAAATCCTGTTTTTATAGGTGAAGTATTATTTTCTGTGTGTTTTATTTACTATGTTTTTTTTCATAGTTGCTTAATTTTAATTCCATTAAAAATGTTCAAATTTAAATCTTAAAGTATCTTCTGTCTTGTCAGCTGTTGTGCAATTTTTACAGGAAAAGGACAGGACACTGCATTGTCTAAAAGAATGCTAAAAAGTAGGTTATTATAAAGATATAAAACAGCTGTTTCTTTGTGACCTAATTATGTATTTATGTAGAATTTTAGGCTGCTAAAAGATGAAAAGATGATTAAAAGGTACCATATAGTTTATAAGTCTTTGTGAGCATCAGGCATGAATTTAGGAGGAAGACTAAGAAGAAGAAGAATGTAGTCCAGAGACTGAGTTCTCATGGACTTTGGGAAGAGGGTCACTGTGTTATGAAACCTGACATTAAGGAAAATAAGTGGCTTATATTATCTTATATTCATTCATTGCTCTCTGTTGCACCATTTCTACAGCAGTCTTCCAATTGCTTTGTAATATTTTCAGGACTCTCTTCCTAGGCCATCTGCTATTAGCTGGAACATAAACAAGGTATTTCTGTCTACCCAGGCCCAGTATCTTTTCAAAGATACTCTAGTAAGTCTTCTACGTTTTCCTTATTCACATGCAATATGACAGAAAGATGCTTTCAGCCCTTTTACATCTTTCTGAAACTTGATCCACCATATTTCTTCTGTGGCAGATGGTCTGGCTTTGTTTTTTGTATTTGTCCTGGATATTTTCACCTTCTTTTACAGAAAAGACTAGCAGGGATTTTTGAACTCTCCAGATCATCTCTGCACTTGTTATTAAATCCTTTAAATACCTAATCTTTTTTTCCCGAGACATTTGTTTTGGGAGACATTTTAGATATGTGTGCGCTATCCTAGACTTAAAAATCTCATTCTCCATTGTAAAAAAAATCTTATTTCCTATTGTAAAGATTAGCTTTCACTCTGTCATAACAATGAGATGGGAAATATTTCTCACTAACCTAACTAAACCAATCTCTACGATTCCCCCACTAGCCCACCTCTCCTCACTATACCAGTTGTGCCTGGAGAGGATGGGGCATGGTGACCTTGGGTTCTGCTCCTTCCATGCACCACTTGCTACAACTGGCGGTTGAAGGGAAGAGGAGGGAATTGCTCTCGTAGGTTTTGATGGACTGAGTGTAAGTGGAATGAACAAGCATTTAGGAAGCATTTTTTTTCCTTTCTCTGAATTATTAATTTCTGAACTCTGAATTTCAGCCTTCCAACAAAGAAAATGATAGCTAGAGGTATGTAATTAGGATAGTTACAGTAATCCATCTGTAAATACAGTGTGTGTATGGTATAATCCATTTGGATTTGAAAGCAAAAGATGGATTATTTTCATGCTTCATTTACACATGTTTATATACAACTGTATTATTTCTATTTGTCGCTGACAATACAGACATAGAGTCTTTTTGTACATTAGTAAGAATTTTCTTCAATAAGTTGAGATGCTCATCCCAGCAAGGGCAGATCCTGAACTATGGTGTGAAAAGTTGACTTAGACTGAGTTATTTTACTGTAAAAAAATGCATACTGAATGGAGAGATTGGTGAGACAATGAAGCCAGTGTCTGGCACTACCTTACAACAGATTTGAAGGATATCTCTACAACAAGAATTTAGAGGGAAAAAAAAACCCCAAACCAATGAGCAGACATCTCAAATACAGTCTAGTTTGAGTACCTGACTTTCACTTAAAATATTGATGGAAAAACCTGTAGCTGAAATTTTGCAGTTGTGGAAAATGGAATTTCATTTATTTGACTGCGAATGAAATTCCATCCTTAAATACTTTGCTGGCATGGAAGAAGACAGTGTTGCGCTGTATTTTGTGTTGTGTATTGTTCATACAATGATTGTCCTTTAGAAACTTTTAAGTTGTCTTTGTACCTACTCTAATGATCTTAATAATGTTACTAGAGACAAAAAGTATGGCAACATTTTCCTTATATAGGACAGAAATAATGATTTAAGGTTATAATGTGCCATTTCCATTGGTATCTAATTTCAACCCAGATGGCAAATGCTGCTTAAGATGGTTCATGAATTAAGCAGAATAGGATGATTTCAGTTGTTACAAACAAGGTATCCGTCAGCACAAAAAGAAAATAAAATATGCTTGCATTTTTCTTAATAACTGCTCTGAAATTCTTATTAGCAAATACTCAAAATTCTAAGGGGAAAAGTTTTGTTCCTACCGTCTGAGGTCTGAGAGGTGATACATCTTCTCCATCCAGAGCAAGCAGAGACTAAATAGCCTCCCTATTACAATTTATCCTGGAATAGGGCCACCACCAAGGCTACCATAGAAGATCATATTTACTATCATGTCTTTGTTTCCTGGGCCTAAAAGACAAACTTGTTCCCTCTACCTTGAAAATGGGTTGATGTTCGTCCTCTATTGAAGAGCATAGAAAGCCTCTCTTTTTCTTATAACTTTCTGCTAAAACTTGATTTGCCTGTCCAGAGTTAACAAAATTATGTCTAACTCTTCCTTCAAACCTCACTTTCTCTTTTGAATACAGTTCCTGCCCTATATGACTTTTTATTAGTAAACAGGGACCAATACAATTAAGAAATTTCATTAAAAGTTATGTAGCAAAGTCTACAGGCTATTTGAGATATGCATTCTTTGACAGAGCAGTTTGCTTGAGCTTATACAGTTTTTTATTATTCTTTCAAGTAGGTGGAAGCAGGAACTCTTTGAACTAGTGGATCAATGCCACTAATAGTTATAAACATCTTTCCACTATTAGCAAAAACTACCTCTATTAAGAGTTCTCAAGCAACAATAGCTAATGTCAACGAGATAAATAAGAAATGGTCACATTATATAAAATATCTTATACTTGTCTTGCAGAACCAAAAATGCATTAAAATCCATTTATTTTACTCTTAACATTCTTTTTTTCAACAACAAAATATCATCTAATAAGAACTGTTCTACTTATTGATTGATTATACTTGTTTTATGATTTTCTTTCTCAATTCTTGATTGAAATACTGTTGACATCAAAAAGGGAATGAAACTGTTTAAATCCACGTAAATTTTCTGCTGAACTCTTCAGTACAATACAAATGTTTTCATTAGCTCCGTAGTTATATTTATGTCTAAACCAAGGAAAATGAAAAATAATATTGACTTCACTCATATATCAAAATACAATTTATTTCATTTGTATGTTCTTTTCCTGCCTTGCTAAAATGATTTTACTTGGAAGATTACTGGCTTTATGGAGATTTGTGTTTTCTTATTTTTTTAATCAGACTTTCAACACACTGATGTTCTCAAATAAGCCTATAACCTTTAGGTAGTCAAATCTCCCATAGAAAGACATCAGACCAGAGGAAGAAAGATGTGTTCTGTTTTTAGCAATCAATAGATGCAGAACTGGCCGCTTTGAAACACATTCATTCAACAGTTGTTTAGTCTTACTAACTGAAAAGAGAGCTAGAGAAAAACTATGCAACTAGATGCCCTTTCTATTAATGTCCAGATTTTAAAATACCTGCTCCACTCACCTTGCCTTTAAGGATGAGAGCAGTTGCGTTTTGAGATATGAACTCAGATAATTCCCTCTGGAAAAATCCTAAAGATTAATGGTGTCGGGTCTTTTATATATGAGTTTCTATTTAAGCTTTCTGAAGTGCTTATGTTGTCTCTTCCTATTTACTGTGTTTCTGAAGAAATATACATACTGTCACTTCTGACTTGCTACTACAGCCATTCTATGGATTATTCATATGTGGTTTTGCAGTTGTCATCTCAAAAAAAAAGTTATCAAATTCCTGACAGAATCACAGATTTTCTATTTGTTTTTTCCTCTCTTGCTACAGTCAGATGACCACCACATGCAAGATGTAGTCTTCTTATAGCTTTCACTGCCTGTGAATTATTCCTGCAAAGCATAGTTTCTGGGTCTTGAAAGGAGCATCTTGTTTTGTCCAGTGATGAAAGACAGAGATTCTTAATCCAGAAAACATTTTCAGGCAATGGAAAGTCTATTAGTATTACTTATGCATATTAAATAACATAATAAAAAGAGGATGACCAAGGTGTATTTCTAGCAACTACAAATTGATCCTAATCTCTCAAATGGAAAAGATACCGTGATCTTTTCTAATCAGGACATAATTCTGGTTTAGTTAGCCAAATTGGGACAATTTTTTATTTCCCATGAAGCTCATTCATCATGGGTTTACACCCCCCCGCCTGGGTGGGGGTGGTGAAGCACTGGAACAGGTTGCCCATAGAGGCTGTAGATACCCCTTGGCTGGAAACATTCAAGGTCAGGCTGGATGGGGCTCTGAGCAACCCAATCGAGCTGAAGATGTCCCTGCTCTTTGCAGGGGGTTTGGAGTAGATGATTATATTATTACATGAACATTATATGATTCCTTGATTCTACGTTACAAAGGTAAAGGGATAAAGGATCAAATAAGTTATTTGTGTATGGGTAGAGACTTGGAGCTGACTTACAATTTATTTTATAGTTTACATTTTTTACTGTCTCCTTCCATGCTGCATTCCAAAGTAAAAAGACCTGTTCTGATGTTTCACAACATGGTAATGTGATTGCTAGTAGAGGAAAAAATGGAACAGGAAATTTGCATACGCTATTAAACTGCCAGCATGTCACTCTGACCTATGCGACGGGAAGTCAATGGCCCAGAAAATCATTTAGCATGTTCTATAAAACAGTCAACAGTAGAAAAGATAATGCTTCTGTATAAAGAAAGATAAAGCCAAAAACTTGTTCTGACTAGTTCTGACTTTGCTGCTTAGGTATAACAGCTGGAGTTGTGGGTGTAATACCTACTCAAAAAATGTAATAGGGAGAGAATAGGAGGTACTTTTATGATTAATTAATCTGACTGTCACTGTGAAGCAGATCTCAGTATTTCTCCTAATAATTCCAGCATTGAACCCAGCGTCCTCTCATTTGACTGCAGTATGTTTTTGGAAGCATGTCTTGCCTTGGTTTATATGACTAGATCCAGTGTATCAAATTACAGAGTGAATGTATTATTATACAAGTTGCCTCCCATTATCCAGGTGACTCAATGCATTGCATAGCTAGAGAAGCAGATGAGGAAATGGAGAAGGGAATGAGTGGGAAAGATCCTAACATTGTGACTTCTTTATGAGGAGGAAAGAAGAAGAGGTTGAACAGACAACTGCTCACATTTTTGAGATCTAACTGGCAGATAAGCAGGCTATGCATTTGCCTGCCATTTTACTTTTGGCTTAAAGAAAAGATTACACTGGATGGACTTTTGATAAAGTTTACTTCCCTAGAAGCACCTCTTTGTTGAGGAAAATACAATGATTTCAAACCTGTTATAGTTAAGCACTGACCACAGCAGTTGGCTAACAGAAATTCTAGGAAGAGGCAGTAAATACCTCTCTTTCAACAATGGCTCTTGGAACATATTGTTGAGCTTTGATTATAGCAGAATTTTTTATTATCTGAGAAGATGTGAGAAGAACAAAATAGGTTGATTCAAGTTAGAATGCTTGTAGATGGGTATAAATCTTAAACCTATCTGAAGAAAGACTGAAACTGACTTCTGGTTTTGTGTCACCTCAGGAAAAGAAGAACTGAAAACTTACTTTCTCTCACTGATGTATGATCCTTAATTCCCTAAAATGGCCTTTTCTTGTAGTAATCCATAAACAATGGGAGACACGCATAATCCATTTAATCCATGAACTACTGGAGAGGTACAGGTCATTTCACATCACTTGGAGATGTGAAATCACTTAACAATAAACTAAACTGTCAGAAGATGTCTGTTATTCAGCTCTTACACGCTTCCTAGTCACATGCTTTGCTTTACCCTTGTAATACGTCAGTGTTACCTTTATTGAAGGACTAGCTGCAATTTTGTCTGCAAATGAAGCTTCTTTTTGTTGGCCTGTGTAAAAACATGTAACTAAAGATAGTCCATATTCCCAATGGTTTGCTCACCCTGTGTAGTGCAGCAATAGGTTTTGGTTCTTTAAAAAGGCTTAAACTGTAGAGAACACACGATTTTCCCTAAGCAATCTATTCTAGTATTTTGTTATCCTTACAACTAGGAAGATTATTCTAACAATTAAATTTGCTGAAACTTTTACTCTTTATTGCTAATCTAGAGCATATAAAGAGACGGTTACAATCCCTTAATTTGGGATGTTTTCTGCATACATTTTTTACATACCTGGAGGTATTACATTGACTTTTAGTTTTTCTCCTTCTAAACTCTTAATAATAACTAAATAATAACTATTTATTATAAGTTACTTTATAATTTATTTCCTAATAGTCTAAGTCTTCTAGTCTTCTGATCCCTATCTCTTTGAATTCTTCTGGGCTCTGTGTAGCCATTTACATCTTTCTTGGGGGCTGCAGTAACAGACAGAATTCTCTTGCTGGAGCCTGAAGACCACTGCTGCCTTATATCAGCCAAAACCATGTCACAAGCCCCCTCAAAGTCAGTCTAAATGGTATCTGCACTATAGCCCTGGACAACTGAACTGCCCTTTTACAGGAAGAAGCATGTGTTACACCAAAAGCTTAAGAGCAAGAACTGCCTGAGCAGTTTCCTATTCTTTTTTTCCTTTTAGGGCCTTGAAGTAAGATACATAATGCAAATAATTTTCTTTTAAGATACTTTGTTGCTTCCTTATCTTGTCTCTAAATTGAAGAGTCACGGATTTAAGGGATGGGTCACTCTGTGAATAAGGAATTTGATGGATGATTGCACTCAAAGACTTGTGTTCAATAGCTTGATGTCAGCAGGAGATGGGTGACAAGTGCTGTTCTGCAGGAGTCAGTATTGGGAACAGTGCTGTTTAACACCTTTGTCAGAGCCATGGACAGTGGAATTGAGTGCACTCTCAGCAAGTGTGCCGACAACACCAAGCTGTGTGGCATGGTTGACACCCTGAATGGAAGGGATACCATCCAGAGGGACCTTGACAGCTTAAGTGGTGGGCCTGTGTAAGCCTCATGAAGTTCAACAAGCCCAAGTGCAAGGTTCTGCACGAGGGTCGAAACACTCCCAAGGACAATTACAGGCTGGATGGATAATGGATTGAGAGTATCCCTGAAGAGAAGGACTTGAGATTGCTGGTGGATGAGAAGCTCAACATGAGCTGACTGTGCTTCCAGCCCAGAAAGGCAACTACATCCTGGGCTGCATCAAAAGAAGTGTAACTAGGAGGTCGATCAAGGTGGTTCTACCCCTCTGCTCTGCTCATATGAGACCTCACCTGGAGTACTGCATTCAGTTCTGGAGTCTTCAACACAAGGAAGACATAGATCTGTTGGAACGAGACCAGAGAAGAGCCACAAAGATTATCAGAAGGCCAGAACACCTCTCATACAAGGACAGGCTGAGAGAGTTGGTCTAGAGAAGTGAAGGCTCTGAGGAGGCATTATAGCAGCCTTCCAATGCCTAAAGGGGGCCTACAAGAAAGGTGGGAAAGGGCTCTTTATTAGAGAGTGCAGTCATAAGGTGAGGAGTAACAGTTTTAAGCTGAAAGAAGGGAGATTCAGACTAGTTATTAGGAAGAATTTTTTTCCTGTGAAGGTGGTGAAGAACTGGAAGAGGGTGCTCAGAATAGAATTGGATTCCCCATCCTTGGATGTGTTCAAGACCAGATTGGATGAGGCTTAGGCTTTGAGCAACCTGATCCAGTGGAAGGTGTCCCTGTCTATGGCAGTGACGTTCCTTCTGAACCAAACTATTCTATGATTCAATGATGATTCTATGATAATATTTTCCCCTACTTAGTTGGCAGAGGGGCAGTCCTTTCATCGACTCACACATCTAGGAAACTAGCAATTTTCCTGCTCGTACTGCTCATTTCTTGTTTTATATAGAGAAAAATATAAATAACCGATAAAGGAATAACTTAGAAAAATTAGTTCATTTTCTTAATTAATAACATTCCTTTTCAAGGAACAAATGCCAGACAATATGTATGAATGGACCATGTTGGGTGGCATGTTTACTTTTGCTTCAGTTACTGTGGACAATTCATCTGAAAAGGCAACTATCATTAAATGATGTATTTTATTGGTATAAAAACAGGAACTTCACCCTAAAAGCAATTAATACATATTGTGTTATAAAATGTGCTCTCATTGTTTGTAATAGTTTACAGAGGAAGATTTTTTTTGGTACTGTAAGAATTACGTATAAAAAGTAGCATTTATTGTAAAAAATCTCATATCTCAAACACTCACAGGGACTATCAATACTTTCAACCAGCAGGCACATAATTTATGCAGCAGTGAACAAGTGTGCCCTTTCTTAAGTTTTTAAAATCAATTGAGGAGAAAGAACATGCTTCTCTTAAGTAGTTGTCTGTTTTTACCCTGCATATTTTTGTCCATCATGACAATTTTTGCTTTTCTTTGCTCTCTGTCTTCAGTTCTGAAGGCCCCTTCTCCATCTGGCTTAGACACGGCTAGTGCTTCTAGCGGTAGAGCATTGGACAGAACTTCCAAAAAGTCTGAGTTCTGATTACCTTAATTTTCATATATTACATTAATTAGTATGAAATATGTCTTCTCTCTGCTCTATGATCGTATCAGTCCAGTGCCCACCACTGTGAATGGAAACCTTCATTTGACTTCAAGATATGCTGAATGAGCTTCAACTAGTAAATACTATCAAATCGGTAACCACATGTTATTTATCCAAGTAAGACAAAGACTTTGTGCTGGAAGTGGCAGTATTTCTTGAGAACATAGACTGAAGAACAAATAAACATTGCAGTGGTAGACATGAGAATGAGTAAAACGGTATTTGATGGCTTGCTCTTGCATTCTTCGGCACCATGTTTTGTTTAGAAAACTCCATATTTCTCCCTGTCTTTTCTTCATGTCAACCATACGTCTTAAAATGGTAGAAAATAAATTCTGACAAGAAATGGAATTTACACTAGTCCAGGGGGTGATTTTCTCTTTCTTTCTAGAGCCAAAATAGAAAACAATTTCTAGATATTTGAGTGGAAGAGCTTTGAGCCTAAGAACCTGAGAATAAAAGGCATTATTGAGTTCTGAGAACATGTGAGAGATCTTGCCCTAGTTTATTAATAGACACTGAAGTCCATGACAATGTTAGTTTTGGCCATACTGAAAATTCCTGCCCTCTCTCTTGTAAAATTATGAGCTAGTTCGGAGACATTTATAACTATAAATGTCTTTGTTTTGGCAGTTAAAGAAAGACTATCCCCTGCATCGTCTCAAACCAGTGGCCTGTATATCATCTTGTGCCTCTGTTTTTGTTCACAGTGCTGAAAACAAACCCTAAGCTTCTTGTCTTGTTTTCTTTCTGCTGTTTGTCAGTTCATTTAAATATTATACACTGTGCATTTATGTGGAAAATTCAATTATACCTACCCAGTTAATGGCCACATAATCCATATGATGTGTAAATGAATTCAGAACCTTGTGATCTTTCGGTGTCAAGAGACAACAAAGGCTTAAAGTACCTTCTACTGATATAGCACTAATAATGTCATACACAAAAGAGGAAAGTAAGAACAAAAATATGGTTTTGCCAAGTTTTCCTTCTTCTCTGCACATGACAGTTGAGAACAGTTATTTTCTAAGTGGATGCAACACATCTTAATGTGAAAAGTGTTTAACCTTATGATTGCAAATGCATTACTTGAAATAGGAAGGAATTTCACCCTAACCAGGGACAATTAAAACAGCAGAGAAGATGAAAACCTTTAGCAGATGGTAGTGAAACTGTCTCCGTGTTCATTTATCAAAGCCTGAGTCTAAAGAATTAAACTTCAGAGGGGACTTGTTATTAGGCAGAGAGGACAATTCAGCATCACCTTCTCAGTAAAACTTGGAAGACTGTAGTTTATTGAAAGTAACCCTCAAAGAAACGAAGAGATTACTTTTACCTACGAAGCTTGTCTGGCTTGTATCCTATAAATATGACAGCTACAACCCAACCACTATTTCCTATCATTTCAGTTCCTAATTGCATTTCATTTCTGGTCTGGCTTCTCTAGCTTTGCTTTTATGAGTTTGCTTTCAAAATGAAAACAGTGAATTAACAAAAAATTTCTGCTTGCTGTGTCCCATTGGCAAAAACTTTCTTTCTGTGGTTAGTGAAAGTAAAAGTAGTGAGTATTCAAGTTTAAACTATCATAATATCTTAAGATAGTATAATCAACGCTTCAGGAGAATACAGAAGGTATAAACCAGAAACCATGGTTGCAGCAATTGAATGTGTTTTGGAAAGAAAAAGTGTTTGAAAGTGCAAAGACTTTCATATTTTGCTAAAAGCAATGTGATAATATTAGAAGACTGAACAAAACTGTGTCGCAAAAACTGGAGTTAAAAGGCAGATAATTGTATTACTGGTGCGCAAAATACTTCCAGTCCATTTCCATGGACTTTGAGAGGCTTATCCTTTGGTTGGATTGTGAAATCACTTCTTAGTCACTCAGACAATGTTATAATACCTTACTGAAAATGTTTTGCAGCCATTCCTTCCTTCTTTGTATTAATATTTCATTATACTAAATTAGAGCAGAAATGTTCTCTGTCACCCTAGTTTATGTGTAGTACATGTTAATCTTTCTTCAGGATCTGTGTAAAATATGAGAATAAATTAAATTCATAGTGAATCGATGAAGAAAGTACCTTAATTTATTTGAAATTACTATTTTGAGAAAAAATCTAATTAGGCTAATGAGGGTTTAAATATTTATTGAAAACATTAAATGTTCTGCAGTATATATGCTGGTGAAAAAATGCATACTAAGAATCAGACAAGAAAAATTATAAAACCCCATATAAATCAGAGACTTCAACTCTAGAAAGTATTAAGTATAGAAAATCAACAACAATGTAGAAAGTGCAGTATCGTTTGTCAGCCGAGAATACTTATTCTGATACAGAGTTCATATGAAATCTACAGGTTTTACAGGACATGAAGAATACAAGAAAACGTATCTTTTTTAGTCTTTGTATGTGTGTATATCTACATCAATATATATCTGCCTGCAGTAAATAGGGAAGGTCAAATTTCAGATTCCTCACCGGAGACTTCAATACAGCTTTAAGACTCTGTGGGCAGAGTAATATAATTCCAAAGTATGAGTTTCTGGAGAAGTCTCCAGTTTCCTCATCTGGGAAGCTGCCCAAGTTTAATCTTCACTCTGAGCTGGGGTGAGGTGTAGGTGTCCATCATTGTCTCCTTCTGCCCTAGTTTCTACGGAAGGAAGTTCAAGGCCAGGGCCTGGAGGAGGTTTACTGCTGACCTTGGCTGGGTCCTGATTTGGATGTCTGAAGGACTAGGTCTCGCATGTGCTTTGTAGACTGCTTTCTTTATCGTCAATTGATAACATTAGTTATAATTTAACATCAGCATAATGCAGCACAGCATGTGTGCGTAACTTATCCTCTCTTGAAGCTGTTAGAAAGTACAACTCCATAGCATGGGTGGAAGAGAAGTATGTCAGTGAGATGAGGCAGGGCTCTAATATTGCCTCAGAACCCCAGAGCTACACCTTACAAACTCCTGACATTTCAAATTTGAGCCATTTTGGGTCAAGCATTTGTTTTAAAATATATTAATGTGATAATTAAACTGATACGCTGGATTTTTTTATTGTATACCTTCTGTTGCTTGAGCTTCTTAAAATGCATATTTTCAAGCTTGGTTCTTCAACTACAAAACATATGTCTTTTTCTGTCATTTGAGCCTCCTACATTAACACAAAACTCTGGGGTTTAAGACTCTCAGGACAAGTACCAAGCCTCTGAAACTCATAATAAGACATGTAGAAAACCAGTGTTCAGAAGATCAAGTGTGCAGTTTGCGCTTTACGACAGATGTCTAGGAATATGTGCCACTTCACAAACTACATAAATGTTCTGTTATAGTTTAGTCATAATGTTTGTTGCTATTGTCTCACTCACTTTGTGTCTGCCACTTGTATATGAAAGATATACTGTTTTTCTCTACAAGATTTGGGGTTTTGTAATGATACAGTAACTTGAAAATTTTAACCTGTACTCTAACTTTAATCAGATGTTGTCAGTCTAATGACATGGCTCAGGTGTGCTTGAGTCTGTGCTAGTTGCATATCTGTGAAGGGAGCAGATGCAAAACTAAGGTACACACTACGTTGTCTAGTCATTTTACAACTCATAAAGTTCAGTGAGCGGATCATAAATTTTAAAACCTAGAAGAGACAGGTATTTCTTCCCCTTATATTCCATATGTTACCAGTTCTCTTTTTTCTCACTGTCTCTCGATGTACTGAGATCATACCATTGCAGCAGCTATGATCTCAAGATGTCAAATTGTCTTTCAGACTTCTGTTAAGGGACACTGAGCTAAATGAAGTAGCGGTGTATTGCGTTGCTAAGCTAGGTTCAAAAACTAATTAGGATGCAAATAAGAATGAATGTGTAATATTTTCATTCTAGAGCTGAGCAGGAATTTAACTGCAGTAGAGTTAAGCAAATAATTTCCAATGAATAATTGATTTCAATGTCACCTTTTCTATTTATGAATTATCCAGTAGGCTATTACAAACTTCACTGGTTTCTTAATTTTATCCAATCTGTGCATTTTCTAATGATTGGTCACTTCTTGAATGGTGTAAATGAACATAGGTAGATAATGTGTGCATGTATTTCTTTTCTGCTGCCTCAGTTCTTAGAAAAGTAGAAATTCCACAAACAAAAAGTACAAAATATAAGTTTGGAAGATATTTCTGGATTTTAGTTTCCAAGCCAAGAAAATCTGAATGATTGATAACACTTGCAGCACTCTAATGTTCTTGAGAAACTTCACAAGGGGGTCACAAATAAAAATGAAAAGGAATCTGGGTAGATCTGGCCAAAAACGTCTTTCTACTTTTTACTAATTCATGCTTCAAGCCATCAAAACGTTCCCTAGTGGTTTTCTGTAAAAGACTGGAACAATAGAGATATGTTGCATGAGAACAGAGTATTGTAACCTTTCCTTAATACACAAAACATTTTCATCGAGGCACTCCTTACATGCTCCAAAATGAGATTGCAGGTGGCTCTTCATATGGATTCTAAGGATAAGTGTGGTTAGGTAAAAGGCCTTGCTACTTTGTGCGCAGGGACTGATCCTCCTCTAATCATTGCTGCCTATCAGGTCTCTCTCTTTGCCTATGGGGTGTATACTAAAGGACAATTTTTCTCATCAGGAAGGAACTGGGCCACACTGGCCCCCGGAGTGTTGACCTTTTTGCTATATGCATTGCCAAAATCAGACAGTTTTTCAGTGCTTATCAAGATTACTCACAGGGTATCATGACCCTTAATTAACATAGCAGCTGGTGCAGAGTGGTGCTGCTGCCACCCGGTTTGCCTTCACAAAAATGTTAAACCAAATCTGTAAGTCAGTCCAGACTTTTTTTATTCCATTCTTGCTTTGACTTCCTATTTAGTAAATGGATCAAGCTATTGATGCTCTTTCTTTTCCCTGTAAAATACTGGAAAATATGAGGTCTGTGCAACTGCCTCCTTCATAAATGGCCTGATTATAAATCTAACTGATCTTGGGTTTAAACCAGTATAACTTCACTGATTCAGGGTGTAACTCAGTTTCGTATGAATGGAAAGGAAGATTCCTTTATATCTTCTAGAAAACTGAAGAAGTGCTATGTTATTATATTCAAAACAAAAGCTATGGGTAGAATAATGTTTGCCAAGGGAAGTCCTGAGTTTGAAACTGAGGTATATCACTCCTTTTAAAATTCATTGTACTGAAGTCATAGGCACTTGGAATAACTGAGATTTTTGGGCCATGGAATATTGTGCCAGATGAAAATTTCTGGACTTACTTGCTAAATAGAAATATTTCATGTGGCTTCTAAAATAGCTAGTTAGGTGCTGTGTTAGTTTGACTTTTCCCTGTACTGCTTTACACTTAGTTGATATGAAATGCCGATTGGCAGATAGCATTTCTACCTCTTTTCTCATTGTTAATGGATTGAACAATGAAAAATGGCCTTGTATTGGCTAACAAACCACAGTCTCTAATTCTGAAGCAAACAGGGACAAAATGCATTAGCATGTTAGTAGAACTTTGTATCCTAAGGTTCTGGTTTATTAGATATTAAGAATGCATTAGTGATTCACAAACAGTGACGGACAGGATTTGTTAGGATGCTAATACTACCTGACAATATACAGTTGTTGTTGTATTGAGCATCAAACAGTATCAGTGAAAGAATTTTTTAAACAGGAGCATCTCATTTAACTAAGCTTTCTCTGTAACCTTGTTTGATAAAACACATTGCAGCATTTTCAAAGATGACTAATGACGTTAAACATCTTAAAACTGAGATGTTATCTCAAGCCTCTTTGAAAGGGCCAGATTTTCAGAGATGCTCATATTTAGATTATGTGCCATATCTAATCTAGTGATTATATCATGGAATATAATTTAGATACCAAGTGATTGGTATCATATACCCGCAATGAAGGCACCTGAAATCATTAGCTGTTTCTGATTACACAGTAGGCCAGTTAAACCTCTTTGTCCGCTTAGGCAGCCAGGATTTGGTTTACATTCATTTCCAGCTCACTAAGAAAACTTCCTAGCTTACAGTCGTATATTGTGGTTTTGATGCGTACACATACGGACTAGGCTATAGGGAGTTGGTCAATGCAAGTAAAGTTGAGGTAAATTATATTTGAGGTTCAAAGCTTATTGGAAATACAATATTTTTGCATTGCCTGGATCTTGTCCATGCTGAGTTTCACTTAGTATTTTAATTTGTCTAATTGAGTGAAGGATTTTGACTGTATGTACATAAAAAAACCCCAGACAGCACATTTCCATGAAGCTTGCTGGTCTGAAAATTCTGAGTTTCCCAACACTGTAATGATAGTTCTCTTTGATTCATCTAAGTACTTGAAGTGAAATTAATAGCTATCTTATGTAGAAAACGGCAGAGTTATCACTGTGCCTTCAGTATTTTTTCTTATTTACGTTTTTTCTTTTCTCTACATTTTTGATTCATAGTGCCCCTAAAGCTAGAAGCTGACAGACTATATTACTCGCACAGACATGTGCTACTCTGAAATACTTTTGATAGGTTTGCATTAAGGTGACAGGGGAAAACGACCGTAGAAAGTATGAGCCCTAGTGTAATTGTGGGTAAAAATGGTGCCTGCCAAGAGAGCTGCTAGGAACAATTCCGGAGCTATAGCTGATTGAACGTATCTTGCCATTCTGAATTTTTTTCTGAGAATAACTTAGCTTTCACATTATTTATGTAGATTAACAATTTCACTTGGCATCTCTCCCATAACTTAGAGGCAGCAAAATTTCCAGTCTTCAGGTGCAGTAATGCAATTAAACATGACATCGCCAATGAACCAGACAGCTTAGATCACAGTTTAGCGAGTTCTGGATGTATTATAACAAGGCTTCATTTTTCAGTTACCATCTTAGTATTTTCAAGTATAGCCTCATCCTACTCAACTCCCCCCTCCCTCACCTCATCCTACCCCTCCAAGTAAAGACCTGTTTTTTTCTGAAGCTACTTACGATATAGTACTTCATGTCTATAAAGTTTGGACCATACTTTTATCTGAGGGGTGTTTTGGGTTCAACATCAGTCTACGATCATTCACCCCTCAGATTGTGCTGACCTGATATGATTGGGTCAATGGAGTTCGTATGATGACAAAGTGATAATATCTCAAGGAGATTCCACCTCCCTAGGTAGCTTCTTCCAGTGTTTACCTACCCTATCATATACTCATTAGAGAGAGCTGATCTAGATCTACGAGTACTATAGCTGCTTTGGGAAGGAATGATGACAACCCTGTTCCTAGGATGTGTGGACTTCTAGGATCTGTTTTCACAGCTCTCTGGTATTATCAGTTCCACCTGTTCTAGCTGAGCTATCTCATACCAAATTGAGTGGCATACCACACCTGTAATTGAAGGGATTTTTGTTGTGTCCTCTTTAATTTTTCTATGAGGTAAATCAAGCAGATTTATTATTGATTTTCCCCATTGAACTAAGAGATAAATTTAGGGTGCTGGGAGAGACAAATCTACATATTATATGATATGTGAGGATGGCTGATTTCTGGAGTATAAACAGCATCTCTGGATCTTATGCAGTGGAGAATATTTCTGCGAGAGTCAAGCAATTCAAAGTTTGCTGCTATGTTTATATCACCTGTGCTAGCATGGAAAAGCTAGGAAGGATACAGGTAAACATTCTATATTATTTATATGTGTGGCTGGGAAAAACTGATTAGTGCTATCTCAAAATGTTATTTAATGAAGTATCTGTAGATTGGAAACTGATGTTCTCCACAGGATAGGGTACTTTATTTAGTCCTTCATATCTAATTCTAACCTTATCATATGTTAGTGAAATTACTGCCCTTTGGTTGTGCTACAACAGTAGTTCTTGTACTGCACCTGTACTTGGGAATCTCTTCTTTGATTACTGAAACTTCTAAGAAATTCCTAGCAACAGAATGTGAAAGCAATAGGAAAATAAGGCTCAGACGAGGAATACTATCTTGTATATAATATCTATAGTACTATTTAAAGCATCTTAATATATTGCTTTTTCCTTTAACACGTTTTTGTTGAAATGCCAAGAATTTGTAGTCAGAATATGAGGCCTGTCATTCTAGTCACCTTACTCAGCACGTTTCATCCCCAGGTCTCAAAGCACTGTACGAAGAATTTTAAAGGTAATTTAAAAAAATGAACTGGAAACGAGTCATTGTTTTCTGTGATTTATATTTTCCTTTCATTCTTTAAATTGAAGCTTTTGACATTTCTCCCATAGAAAGAAAAACTAACTGTAGATACACACTCCTGAATATTGAGTGATTCAGTGGTTAGGACACTTGGTTAAGATGTAGTTCAGGCGTTTTGCAAGTTCCTTCAGGCTTTGACTCAAAGCAGAGATTTGTGCATTTGTAGTGAGTTCTTTTCAAATGATTCAGCGCTAGATGCAGTGAAACTCCTAGCTGCAAATAATTAATATGATCAGTTTCAGTCTTTTCTTTTTGTTTGTGCTTTGTAAATAGACCTTGGATCTCATTAGTTTGTTTGCTATTCATTATTGATTGGCTGTATCGCAAGTACAAATTTCAATCTGAGTGAATAGTGTTTATTGGCTGCATCTGCTATTCAGTATTACTGATCTTGCTTATGTGTGTGATTGGTCACTCTGTCTCTACAGCTTCATTCTTCTCCATTTATTGGTTTTCTGGTCAAAACACAAGGCCAATTACTGCCTCCAGGAAGGGAAGGTAGTGTTTGTAGTGCTATGGTATTAAAATCAGAGACCTCTTCCTGGATGGCATAGTTATGAATAGTTAGGAATAGTTAGATGAGATCTAAATGCAAAGCTGGATTAAGGCTCTCCAGAACACTGGCTATAAAGATGTACTGCTATGGAATATGGAGTGGGTGGATGTTCACTTGCTTCTTACTCGCATGGGCCCTTAAATGGTTGGCTGAAACAAAATACAATAAGCTTGCAAACAGAGCATGTAGTTTCAATTGAGTGAACAAGGGAAAAGAGATGAAAAAAAAGTAAAGCAAGCAAGAAAAAGCATCAGAAGAGCAAAATTAGAAACATGATGGAGGAAAAATTAGCAGTTTCTTTCACTTCTTGATGCTCTTCTGTGCAATTGCTTTCTTTTCTTTCCTCTGTTGTCCTGTGGACTTGTGCCAACGCTTTCAACCTGCTCAGGTAGGTTGACTTGGACTGTTCAGGAATTCCAAACTGACTCTTTAACACTTGAACAATTAGCTTTTGTACTCCTGTTGCATGTACAGCTCGTTGTCATCATAAGATATCCTGTCTCTAATGTCTCTTATAAATAAGCTAGGGAGTAAATTAAAGAGGAAGTGACTGTTTGTTTGCACAAACATAACCAATGTTACCAAGATTATTTTTCAATTTAATTTGAAGCCATTTTTGTTGTACGTCTATGCCAAGATATGATTACTCCAGGCCTCTTCATCTTTAAAACAAGCAAACTAGATAATATCCAATCTATCTTTTCCATGGCATTGAGAAACTACATTAAGAATTTAATATTGAAATCTATGCAGGCAGCTTTCTGGAAACTGTTGGTTGATTAGTTCTATTTTGGCAGATTTACTATCAATACTACATGAATATCCAGACTGGCTTAAGTACTGCTGAACTTGCTTTTGCTAACCATTTGCCTCTCACTAATAAGAAGAATGAATTTACAGAAACTGAGATCAAAGAGTACCTGAGAAATAAAGTTGATGAACTCTGAAAACATCCATCTTTCAAGAGCAATTAATTTTGCAGCTGATTTTTCAGAGTTTTGTGTTTACCTGGAGTTGGCCAACAATACTAGTGTTTCTGTAGTTGAAGTAAAAATGATTATTTGCTCACACAGTTGTATTTCTACACTCAGTGTCTAATTACATGTAGAAAGAGAGGATAAGAAAGTATTAACCCTGGCCCAGCTATAGTAATACTGCCAGTGCACTGTCTTTGGTCCCTTGTCTTTTATTTGGGTAAGCATGTAATAGTTTGAATACACGAGCTATCTCAGAAAAAATGGTTAGTGATCATACATGTTTTGCTATGAAAACTTATTTTTCTTGTTCGTATTCTGTTTTCTGACATTACACAATTGTAAACAATTGTCAAGTTAAAGATGATATGCTGCCTAATGTACCCTTGTGCCAAACAAAACTGTATAATACAATGATAAATGTTGTTCATGTAAGCGAAAAGGAGTTATTTATAGCTTCCATGGTAGCCTGTCTTCCAGTACCAACTCCATGTGACTTTTCTGGCTCACTTTTCTGTGCTACTGAAGTCATCAGCGACAATCATTTCCTTTAGCTATTTTCAGTTGGAAAAGACATCTTAGCTAAAGAAAATAGCAGAATGTCAGAGAAAAAATCACTAGTTATCATAAGAAACACTTAGAAAATGCTAGCCATTTCAAGTATACTTTCTAAAGTGTTAGAAGATAAAGTTCTCAGCTGCCATAAAGAGAAGTAACTGTTAGTTTAAGGAGCATTGCATTGATTTACCCTAACCAGTGGTGGCCCTATGTTCTAGAAAGAAAGTGTGCTCTCAAATGTCAGTAAAAAGTACTTCAGCAAGCACTGCAATTCCATTTAAATTCACATCAACAGCAGAACTGTGGTAACAGGCAGTGCTTAAAAAAAACCTTGCACTAATGTAAAGTAGCGTGCTTACAGCTGCTTTTCCATATTGACTGGAAAAATCATGGGTTTTGAAAGCTCACTGTCATGGTTTAACTAAGTACCAGACAGCCATTACCTCATTCCCCCACAATGAGGCAGGAGAGGGAAGGGAAGAACGAAAGTGAGAAAACTTGTGGGTTGAGTTAAAATGGTTTAATAGATAAGTCCAAAGCTGTGCACGCAAGCAAAGAAAAACAAAGGATTCATTCACTATTTCCCATTGGCAGGCAGTTGTTCAGCCATCTCCAAGGAAGCAGGGCTCCATCACGCATAACTGTTACTTAGGAAGACAAACACCATAACTACAAATGTTCTTCCTTCCTTCTTCTTCCCCTGGCTTTTATTGCTGAATATGATGTGGTGTGGGATGTCTCTGTGGCTGGTTGAGGTCAGCTGGCCTGGCTGTGTCCCCTCCTAACTTCTTGTGCAGCCTCAGCCTACATGCTGGTGGGGTGGTGTAAGAAGCAGAAAAGGCCTTGGCACTGTGTAAGCACTGCTCAGCAATAGCTGAAGAATCCCTATGTTATCAATACCATATTCTGTATAAATTCAAAACATAGCCTCATACAAGGTATTATGAAGAAGCTTACAATAATTCTATTCCAGCCAAAACCAACTGACTGACTCTATGAAATGTACTGCATTCCTTGGTTCAGGGTGTGAAGGTCCAAGGAGCAAGTGCCTTGTTCTAATGTATTCTGAAAATCCTGCAATTTTGTGGAAAATGGGATTCCTGGTAAATTATATTAGTTGTCCTATTTTACTTATTTGTTTTGGGTTACTATGTTACAGTTTCTTTTACATTATTTTCAAGACTAGCGATTACAATGAGCCTTTGTCTATTTGTTTATTCTTGGCTAATACTCCAGCTGCCTATTTCCTATTGAGAAATCAGTTGTCACACTTTGTTTTTTTATCTATAATTAGTTCTATGATAGTTAGGTTTGTGTTAATTTTGTAGCAGTGACTTCACTCCAAAGAATCTTGTTCCTTTTAAAGAATAAAGTTCTGAATGAGTATAGTACAACACCATGTTTTGCACAGCATTTCAACAATCAACACACATAAAGAACATTAGAAAGATGGAATTTGTTTACTTTATCTTAATATGAACTTCTGAATATGTAATAGAAGCGTTTAATAATTTAAAGAATTAACGCCTGTCAACCATCCAAAACTTGGTCTCTTTTGAGCTGTAGTGGGAACAAAGTTCTTGAAAAGGTGTTTGAAAACAGCCTGAAATGCTCAAATAAAAATGATTTTTTTTCAGTGGAAATTAGGATGATTCCCTCCCCTAAAATTCTATTTGCAACATCTTTCCTTTTCTTGTTTTGATTAGACAAATCTATGTAGCTATATTGACATCATGCACCAGGGGACCAAGTTCTCATTTGTATACATTCCTAGTAACGAGATTATGGTCTTTCCATGAAATAGAGCCTAATGTCCAAGAAACCTATGAAAACAGTTCATCTTGCAGCATTTCCATTTTCTTTTTTCCAAAATAAGACAAGATATTCAAAATAATTCTTATATTCACTAGAATTAGATGCTAAGTAAAAGATCAAATCTAATTCATCCCTCGACACCTCTTTAGTATAGGTTTGAAAAAAGCAATTAGTTTCTGCCACTAGTTTATATATGCTCATGTTACTACAACATGTCAAAATAAGGAAAATCTTAGTGTATCCTTGTTTATGTTTCTTGACACTTGTGGTGTCTTTTCCAACAAAAATATGAATCAAAGGAATGTGTTCATTACTGTTGTTGAGAGTACTGCCAGATTTTAGGTTTGCCCTATTTACTTTCCTTCCTTTTCCCCCACCCTCCTTTGCTGCTACAACCTTTGAAACAAGAATGGGAACTGACAGACTGACTAACTACAGAGGAGAAAATAATTATGCTGACCACCTGCAGCACTGTCAAATATAGAGACAACAAACAAGGGGGAAAAAAAGGAGAAAAATATCTTTTCTTTTCCTTTTATCTTTTCCTATCATAGTTCTACTGGGCTCTACATCACTCTTACAAAAGATTTGTTAATAAAAATGTCTTTAAACCTTTTATATCCAATATAAATTACATGGTATATAATATATTCTTAAAACAGAATGGTTGTAATAAAGTTCTGAATAGTTTTGATGTATTGCCAAAAAGAATCTGCAGTGCCCCTTAATGCATTCACTTTAGAGAGAGTGTTGATAAAGTAGTCAGTGCGTTGTACTGCCCTGCCATGCATGTTAAATATCTTCAAAACCTGTTTAAATAATAGATTACCATGTAATTAACAATAGCTGCTACATTATGCATGATTCTTGGCTACTAATAGTAAGAATCAACTGCAGTGTTCCGTTGGTGATATTCAATTTGCTGCTAAGTTTTCTGCAGTTGATTGACACTACTTGAGTTGGCCTACAAAGCTGCAAACACAAAAATAACGTGCTTCTCATCTCAAAAAAACCCTTCCCCAAGGAGAGGAACTTCTTCACAATTAGAATGAGTGTGGGCTAGAGAAGCTGAGCAGGCATAATCTCACATTTCCCATCGTGTGTCATGATAAAAAGCTGTTTTCCAGCTGCCTAGCAGGCAGTGATGTTCAACTACTCCACCCAGTTCTGTTTGCAGAACACGAACTTGCTTTGCATGATGTAAGTGAACAGGATGAAGCTGACTGTACTTATTGCTCGTTCTGATGGCAGCAGCTTCAATCTGAACTACAGGGTTCTATCACTTAATCTGAGAGAGTGTTTCACACCACACACACAATGTGGCACACCAAAGAGAGAAGACTTAAATTGCGAGGAAATGGCAGGCAGAGCTGGAATTGTAATTGGTGCTCAAGGGCACTTAGGCCGGTTGTGTGAACGTGGCAACAGAAGATTTATGGATAGCAGGTGGGAGTGTGGCTCATGTTTAGTTTTATAGGTGGTATACTAGGGCATCTGTGAAGCTTCCTTGTACCTTGCTCTGTAAGGACTCTAAAATACACCATTAAATACAGCTGTATTCTGAGCAAAGTCCTGATGCAGCTTTGGGAAGCATGAGGTAACAACTTCTACATGTTAAGCCATGTTCATGAACAAATAATCCCACCAGCTCTGAAGATTGGCCAAGACATCATGCTCGCCTGGGCTGTGGCAGCTGTCTGAAGCATGGATGCTTAACATAAAAAACGTGTTTGTAAATCCTCTTCAGAAATCCCTAAATGCCACCATCACAAGACTTGCAATAGTGGGCTTGTTGCCATATTTATTCCTTGCAACCATAGAAACTACAGACTCCTTCCAGGCACATCCCAGTAACAGGGGCAGCTGGGAATTCCTGTGCAGGTCTGCTTGCAGAGTTGGGCTGTTCCCCAGGTGTAAGATAACACATGCCCAAGCATGCTGCCAGACACATAAAGGGGGAGAAGGGAATGGAGAACATAGAGAGGAAGGAGTAATCCAGGAGAAAATGCATGTCAAAATGTTAACTGAGACAAGACCTTCTCAAAATAGACATTGCATGAGAGTCATTTCTCTTAGGAAACTGGCTTATTGAAAGTTTCTGAAGTAGTATCTCTGTCAGCAATTGAACTTCAATTCCCTTGGGTCCATCCCCAGGAAAAACATTTCTCGTCTGCCTCTAAGAAGCCTGGTAGTATCCAGCATGTGTGATCATGCTAAATTAGGTGTGCTGGTGATATCATAGAATCATAGAATGTTTAGGGTCAGAAGCGATATTAAAGATCTCCCAGTTCCAACTCCACTGTCATGGGCAAGGGCACCTTCCACTGGATCAGGTTGCTCAAAGCCTAAGCCTCATCCAATCTGGTCTTGAACACATCCAGGGATGAGGCATCCACTACTTCTCCAAGCAACCTCTTCCAGTGCTTCACCACCCTCACAGGAAAAAAATTCTTCCTAATATCTAATCTAAATCTCCCTTCTTTCAATTTAAAACTGTTACTCCTTGTCCTATCACTGCACTTTGATAAAGAGCCCCTTACCACCTTTAGGTATTGGAAGGCTGCTATAAGGTTTCCTCAGAGCCTTCTCTTCTCTAGACCAACTCTCTCAGCCTGTCCTTGTATGAGAGGTGTTCTGGCCTTCTGATAATCTTTGTGGCTCTTCTCTGGTCTCGTTCCAACAGATCTATGTCTTCCTTGTGTTGAAGACTCCAGAACTGAATGCAGTACTCCAGGTGAGGTCTCATGAGAGCAGAGCAGAGGGGCAGAATCAACTCGATCGACCTCCTAGTTACACTTCTTTTGATGCAGCCCAGGATGTAGTTGCCTTTCTGGGCTGGAAGCACAGTCAGCTCACGTTGAGCTTCTCATCCACCAGCAATCTCAAGTCCTTCTCTTCAGGGATACTCTCGATCCATTCTCCAACCAGCCTGTAATTGTCCTTAGGAGTGCTTCGACCCTCGTGCAGAACCTTGCACTTGGGCTTGTTGAACTTCATGAGGTTTGCACAGACCCACCACTTAAGCTGTCAAGGTCCCTCTGGATGGTATCCATTCCTTCCAGGGTGTCAACCATGCCACACAGCTTGGTGTCATAAGCAAACTTGCTGAGGGTGCACTCAATTCCAGTGCAGCCTTTCACTGACAGTTATAGCTGATGGAATTTCTACTGAATTAAGTCAGATTTTAATTTTGAAGACAAACTGGTTTGCACAGCCTAATTTTTCTTTGATGTCAACTCTGTGTTGCCATAGCATTTGGGAGCATGGAACCAATGTATCCATTGATTTTGCACGCTTAGTGTAACAAAACAATCTCTGCCCAGGAAATGAGTGCTAGTATGCAGAGTACATGATTTCTCAAACCTGGGAGCCTCACAGCATGAATGTAAGGCTGCAGCCACATGTAAACCAGCAAAGAAAGAGAATCTGGTTCATCAGGAACAAGGCTCATTCTAAACCCAGGCAAGCTGCTAAAGCCATTAGGCATTAAGGTCGACTGCTGAGAGAGTAGCCTGGGACAATTTCTGAGTTATTACAGAAATGTTGCCAGCATATTTCTTCCATCCACTCGCAAAACTACAATATTTGGCTCTTTTTTTTTCACGTATTTTATAATATAGTGGAGCATTAAGGCATATGGTACTAAAACACCTAGATGTTGTACCAATTTTGGTTTTCTTCCCAGGCATTCAGTGCAATTTGCAATGTTTTCTGTAGATCAATAGAAGTAATGTATTTGCTTCTGTGTTGTCTGAGTTGGCTGAATATATGTTTTGGGGTTTTTTTCAGTACTGTATGTTTACGTATCAGAATTTAAACCCCATATGAAATGGTTACACAGCTTGAACAGTGCTTGTTGTACCCTTATTTATCATTTTCTGCTTCTGCCATGATTGGCTTAGTTATGATCTTCTGTATTGTCAGATCTTCTTCATGCTACAAATGCCCTTTGGCATACTTCTAAACTTAAAACATGACTATTACCTACTTCAAAGCACTGAAATTTGACTGTTACCTGGTTTCTTTCTACACAGAGTAGTTTCTATCATTGCTGGGAGCAACAGAGAATCTCACAACTTAGAGTTGCTGTATTTGTGACACATTGAAACTTAGACAGTGGTAGGGAAAATCTTGCTCTACTTATTTCTTGAAACTCTTGAAGGTCCTAAAAGGCTGAGACACTGATTGTCACAAAATGTTAAGATACCTGACATACCAGAATTTGCTCCTGCCAAAATGCAGATTAGACAAGGATAGATAAGACACAAGACATGGCTTTCAGAGTGAACATGTATGGATCAGACTGAGGGGAGAACAAAACACGAGCACAGCCTTGGATATGAGGTCATGAAAACTTATACAGGGATACCCATAGAGAGACACCAGCTTCATAGTCTAATAGAAGGGTGCCAAGCAGAAGCCTTGTAGGTTGATGTCACTCACAATATGAAGTTACATAGCAAGAATATTCTTCATCCTCAGATAAAATATACAGTAGCTCTGGTTTCAGTATATGCAGTCATCTTTATGGATGGGTGGCTGTGAGTGTCCAAAAACAAGAAATAAAAATGCTTAAATATAAAATATGATCTCAGGGAAAGGACTGAAAGACTGTTGGTGATCCATGTATGTATAAATGCAGACACACATATATTTTCTCTGATAGTTCTTTATAATTTGAAGCAATGCTTAGGGAGCCAAGTGGTCTTCATGAAAAAAGACAAGCAAATGGCTACTGTCCTTGCATGAATTTATTGCATATAAAACTGCAGCACAGGCACAGCAAGTGGGCATGAACCATGTGATCAGAACAAGGGCAATAGTTCTGTTTAGTGTTCCTGATGTCAGGAATACATCTGACAGCTGCTGCTCACCTGCGGATCAAGTGTGTATACAGTACATGCTGTACATCTGGAACATAATGAACTTATGAGACACACTGGTAACAAACTGCCCTCACAGTGAATTCCTTGTGTTCAGAAAGCACTGAAGGTCTATTCGGAGCACACTGTTTGTCAGCTTGCTGTGTAAAATAAACCTGCACTGTATAGAATAATCCAGATTCGCAACGTGTTACACAAGGTGTATGCACCTATTTGCATACAGGACTTTCTAGGACTGAGATAGTGAAGTCCAGCTCCTTCTTTTCTCTTTCTACACCAATCTAGTAAAAAGCCCCCATGTAGCAACTCTGGGTTTCCCTATGCAAATTATTCTAGGAATCTGAATTTTCTTACGAGTTATGCACTTCTGCAAAGCCAACATACTTTCACACTTATGAAAGTTTTTAGCACACAATACATTAAAAACCTTGGCAAGGTGGTTTGTTTAGTTGGGTCTGACAGTTTCTTCATGTGTTGATGTGTTTTATAGTCCTCACAACTTTTGTGTGACATCAGCTTAAACAGTCAAAGTACTACGTCAATGAATGGAGCTGGTTCATTTAAAAATATTTACTCGCTATCCAGCATTCTAGGCAAAGAAGAACTGTTTATTGGAGTATAGAATACTTTGAAAAATATGTAATTTTAATGGAAGATACTGAAGTCACTACAAAGAAAACATCAACAGAAGACAACTTAAAAGCAGATTATGTAAGAGGAAGGCATTCTGGCATCGAAATTGTATCTGATACTTTCTTTCTAAAGCAAAACCACAAAACCAATAAACAACCCCCAAATTCTACAAAAGATATCTAATCATATTGAAATATTCTGTTTTATTTTTCAGAAAAACATTTGTAGATCAGATAATAAATGGTTATGAAGCCAGGCAGTTCTTCATACTGCATCCCCACTGCTGGGCTATGATGTTGCTTAGCAACACTTGAACGCAAAACATCCTCCTGGAATGGTTTGTGAGCAATGTCAGTGCAGGTTATAATGTGGGACCAGAGAACATACATGCTGGGCTCATGAGCCACCTCTTAGCTCTTTCCTTGAAATCTTATTTTCTGTTTAAATAGGTACGTTGATTTCTTGCTTTGTTTTGCTACTCATCCATGCTACACACTTCTGAATTTCACATACGTGAGGAACCCTTTTACTGATTAGAACATAGTAAATGAAGTTTTAAAGGTACAGAGGGCTATATTTGCTAAAGGTCTTACTGCTTCTCTCTATGATATTTGCAAATATCAGTAGTGAAAAACCTCATGTTTCTATTCTCACGGCTTATGCCACCCATGATACATATGTATTAGCTGGTTAGTGGGATAAAAGTTTACCCTTTTAAGGTACTTTTAGGTTAGACAGGCAATTTCTTTTCTCTCTTCTCCCCCTTTAGTTGTATTTGGCCCTTCCTATTCACATTTAAAACTAGTTCAAAGTGCTTATCTAAGAGTAAAAAAAAGGTTCTTAGAAACTGCCTTGCCTTATATAATCTATTACAGCAGTAAAGGTGAACAAGAAATCATAGAATCATAGAATGGTTTGGGTTGCAAGGGACCATAAAGATCATCCAGTTCCAACCTCCCTGCCATAGGGAGGGACACCTTCCACTAGACCAGGTTGCTCAAAGCCTCGTCCAACCTACCCTTGAATGCCTCCAGGGATGGAGCAACCATTACTTCTCTGGGCAACCTGTGCCTCACCACTCTCACAGTAAAAAAATTCATCCTGATAGCTAATCTAAATCTTCCCTCTTTCAGCTTAAAATCATTCCTCCTCATCCTATCACTGCACTCCCTGATAAAGTGACTGTTAGTACCTAAATACTACTATTTGGTTCAATTCAGTAGCAGTTTGTGCTTGTAATTCATACCTCTGCAAAATGGTTGTAGAAAGCTAGTATTCTGCTTTCGTGGCATCTTCTACCTATTTTTGTAATTTATGCCTTGTAAAGTGTCTACTGAGTGTTATCAACCCCAAAGTCACATTTTATGTCACTTTTCCAGAGGTGTAAATTTCAGCAAAAATTGCAAGGCAATGCCAGATTTGACTTTAATGGAACAAAGATATCAACCCTGAAATCTTTAAATGAATAAAATTCCTTCTTAAATTATGGTTATATAAGTACTGCAAGGTATAACTTCCATTACCTATGAAGTACTTTGGAACTTTTAGTGCCAGTCTCTACATTAACGACTTGCACAGATCTACCACTCTTCTGCAAACCTATTGACTGTAGCCCAAACTAAAGAGAACTGTGTTGATTGCCTGGCAGCAGTTTATTGTAGATGTCTAGCTGTAAACACAGAATAGCTAAACCAGAACTCTCAAGTGTCTTCCTCAAAACCTCTCTACTTCCTGCTTTCTCCCTCACTAATGATAATAACAACAGTCTACTTGTCATGTAGATCCATTATTTGAAACTGACTTCTTTCTTGGACCCTTTGACTATCTTTCATCTAAGCCTTTTATTTCAAATACAGAGGTATTTCAACTTTCACATTTTTCATCCTAAAACCCTTGCCCAAAATGTTTTTGTTTTGAATATTGCAGAGTCTCTTTTAAGGCTTGACAAATGCAGTCTAGTCCTCTCCCATCCACTCAGAAAGTTATTTCACTGATCATCCTTTCATAGCCCTTCAGTGACTGCGCCTCTCTCATAAAACATAAGATCCTTCTCCCTGTACTGACTCTTAGCTCATGTTCACTCTTGCATTGTTAATTTCCCCTCCTTTTGACTGTTGCTTAATGAAGTGCTCTAAGACGTCTTTTAGTTCAGGGCAGGATCCCCAGTAGTTTCAAAGTTTCCAAAGTTATCAGACCAGCTCATTCATATTAGGACTACTCAAAATATGACTTGTCCCACGATTTCTGTCTGTGCTTGCTGTATTCAAAGCTGACGCTGAGGAATAAAACTAAGTTGTTGCACTATGTGATACAGGTGGTAGTATAGGAATCCCTGCTTTTATTTTTCTGTTACTCTCAGTTCAGAAACTTAAAGTCAGCTTCTTCTGTGTTTTAATGATTTCTGGCCTAATGACTAGGAGCACCTGAAATTTGAGAGGAGGCTGACATATAGGGAGAGGGCTGGGAATGTTTAGTCTTGAGAAGAGAAGGTTATGAGGTAGTCTTATATTGTAAATTTATGCAAATACCTGATGGGGAAAGTAAAGAAAGCAGAGCCAGACTCTCCTCAGTGGTATCCAGTTAAAGGACAAGAGGTGAAGGTGAAAAAAGACAAGAAATTCCTTTCAAATAGAAGAAACAAACTTTTTTTTTTCCTGTACAGGTGATTAACACTGAAACAGGTTGCCCAGAGAGGCTCTGTAGTCTATGTTCCTGGAGATCACATTGCTCTAGATGGCCTGCTTTGAGCAGGGATTTGGATTAGATAATCTCCAGAAGCTCATTCTAACCTCAGGGATTCTGTGTCCTTCTGGTCAGCCATGACTGGAGGCATTTCTGACCTAGATTTGTGTCATTACCACACTGAGAGCTAAGCTTCTGCTCACGAGCGCAGCCTTCAATGATTTAAAAAAAATCAAGAACCTCCCAAAACCCTGAGTGAAGGGTGGAACTAGGAAGGGGCCCTTTCTGGAGTTATCTTTGCTCATAGACCCTCTCTGTGAGCAGAGATGAATGCAGAAACCATTGTTTTTTTGTGGGAGCAGAAAGGCATCTTCCATAAGGGATCACTGCACAGTTGTCATTTTGAATTACAAAGCTAAAAAACTCCATGGGAAGACATGGAGTGGGGGAAACCTTTTGGTGCAAGCCAGCCACTCTGTTATGAGTAGGACACTGGGGTGTCTAAACTCCCAGATGAATGTTGGCCTAGCTGTGCACCTCTACTGGGACCTGGGAGCAGAAGAGAGGCTGCATCCTAGTATGAAGCTAGGAGGAAAGGGTTATCAGACTCCAAGTGAAGCACTTCTTGCAAGGTGATTGAAATGCAGATTGGGCTTATCAGTTGTGAGGCTTTGACCCTTTATACTTCTAATACTGTAGCTACTTATTTCAGCTAACCAAAATTATCCCATTGAAAGAGGCCAGAGTTTTGTTGCAATCACTTTTTTGTAAGACTTTGTTCAAGTGACTGCTTCTATAGTTTAAGAACATAACTTCATCCACAAATTCTCCTACATGTTTTTCTTTAGAGTTGCTGCTTTTATAATTTATTTAGGCCTTTATTCTTCTTCTACAGTAGCAAACTTCATGCAGATTTCTTCCATGAATCAGTCTTTAATTTTCTTTAGTTTCCTGTCTGCAGTACATTACACAGATTTGCCAAATTATGTAGGAATTTTTGATTTTTTGAAAGCTCTAAATATTATTTCTTGAAAGGTAGTTTAGTGATATTTTTACCTTCCATTTCTTTAAAAAATGCGTTCAGTGTTTTCAGCCAGACTTTGATAGCACTTAATTAGGAATGGAAAATTTGTATTTTCTTGTATCTTAAAATCTGTTTAGCAGAGAATAGTATTATAATTTCCAAGATCGCAATGCCTGCTTCAAAGATTTCTGCTACATCTATGTGTTTACTTATCAAAGAGTTCAGTACAGCTTCAGTCTTAAAATTTTCTTTGCCCAGATTAAGTGAGCACAGAAAAACAGACTGTGTTATGTTCACAGAATACAACCAAGTATTTTGAAAATGTCGGCCTTAAGATATATGGAGCACTTATTTTCTTTGCTCTCTTTACACAAGTAACTGATAACCATCCCAAACGTACTTTTACAGAAGGCTGTAATTATCGTACCTTGGGCATGCATTGGAGATCTATGAAAAAGAATGGGTAAACCTATCAAACAGAGCTGAAAAAGAATGTTCTTATATGGTTTTAGATTCATCTAGAGATGTTAAAGGACTCACAGTTTCATATCTGCTAACTATGCCCACTGTCATTATTACTGTCCAATGATATTATTTACATAAAATGGCAAAGCTGTAGGTGAATGTGTTTTACACAGACTGAGAATATTAAAACTATTCTGTTCCTCCTTCGGGTGATATAAAGGTTGTGGGGTTTTTTTCTCCTTTCCTTTCCAAGTAAATACTATGATGTAGCTTTTAAATCACTAAGCTGTACACACACAAATAAAGGGAAACTATAATTGCATAAGGAATTTAAGGAAGCATTGTTGTATGTCTGGATAATGGTTAGTATCTCTGGCATTGGGTTATCTCTTATTGTACTGTGAAGTACCTCAAGTACAGTGAAAATCTCCAGTTTTTCAATGCTGTATGTATTGTGTTTATTTCTGTGCTGCACTGTGTGAAATGCTGTTTCTAAGGCTAGGAAATTTGTTTTTCGTGGCCTAGGGGGAAATTCTTTTCATATCTGTTTTCCAAAAAAGTCTCATTGAGAAAAGATGCAGTGTGATTCACTTTGGGGAGTTTAGTTATTAGAACAAAATTTCTTGATATATTTTAGATATGTGTATAGATTTTACTAATGAATGATTGGATAAGCAATATACATCCACATTGAAAAAAATTTTAAAACAAGAAAATAATGTTTCTCATACCACATCTTGAAAACAATTCGGCTTCAACAAAATTGTTAACTGGAAGTGTGACCATCGTCAGAAGGATTTTGATCCATTTGTTTCAGTCTTTCTATGTACTGAAAATTTTCAACTTTATTTTCTAAACTCATAAAGATACATTTTTCCACTGCCATACATAATACATACAGTCACTAAAACTTCGTTTCTTAGAGGAAACCTCAGTTTAAACCTGCAGAAACTAAGATAAATCATATAAAGTATTTTATTTACTAGGCCTATATTTCTCAATTTCAGCAGTATTACTCACCAAATGACTCTGCAAAGGTGTTGTAACATGATTGCTGAATATTAGGGTGAAAGTAAGCCGTGGGTTAAACACTTCAAGAAACTAGACTAAGCTAATGGCCCTTCCACAAATCTGTTTGGGAGAAGCAATTAGTACATTCATGTACTGATTTTGGCTAGCTAAAAAAAAAAAAACCACAACCAAAAATTGCTGCCTATCACTTCTTAGTGAAAGGATCTTTTTCCTAAGATGTTTCCAAAATAATTTTTTTCTTTTTTTACTATTACAAATACTATATTTAAAACAAACACTTCCCCATGAAAAAAAAAACAACCCCCAAAAATCCCCACAGGAGAGACAAGCATCTTAAAATAAATAATGTAGGTATCGATCACATCAACTAATGTGTTTGTATTTAATGCAGAAACACAGTACAGTTTTTTCTCAGTGTGAGGAAATTTATACTACACTACTCAGAAAGATATGAATCTTTCAGAATTTGTTTCTTCTTTCATTCACTTTTAGGTACTCTTTTGAGTCCTGCCAGTTTCAAAGAACAGTTTTAGCAGCCTGATACTCATAATGAGACAAATCCATGGAATGGATAAATTGCATTTATTATGGAATTGTGATAAATCAAATGTTATTTTTATCTGCTGTCTTTTCAAACGAACAAAAAGCCCACAAGAAAACCCCCAAACCTGAGTTGAAAACAATTCTACAAATCCTCTTAATGATAGGCTTTGCCTATGCGGGTAAACACAGCTAGGTTTGATAAGCATTAGCAGAATAAGTCTTCAGTTTATAAATCTAACTTGCCTTTCAGAGGATTTATCGCTTCAAATTCACATACCATTATGATCTCTGATCACTCTTGAATACACAATAAGCTAAGAAATGGCTCACATTGGCAATTATTCAACAGATGTACACTGTGTATTATGCTCGAAGGAAGAATTTATGAAAACCCGCAGCAGTGGCCTATCTTTACTGCAATTGAAGCTAGTGGGCACTTTGCCATTCATTTCAATAGAACATCTGGGTAAGTACTGTGCACTTCTAAAACCCTAATATTTATGTCTAAAAAAAATCAGATTCTGCAGCTTCTATTACCATATGCTATCATATTTAGAAATGAAGCCTTTTAAATTATGGATAAAAGCGTCAGTGAGCATCCTTGTACATTCAGATCCAAATTATAGTTCTGCAGAGAAATATCACCTCCAAGGTCTTCTGTAAAAATATGCTATATAATTAAAAGTGAAAAAATAATAACAAACTCCACCACATTTAAACCACTCTGCTAAATCTGGAATGAAAGCGGAATACCGAGTTGTGGTGGTTAGCAGTAAGGTGAAACACCGATTACAATTAAAAATGTTTTATACTTCTTGCAGTTTCACTTTGTGCATGTTAAGAATGTTTCTCATCAGCTGACCTTCAAGAATGCTTGAACACTCATGTAGAAAAAGTTTTTCCTTGCTTATCATTGTTAGCTCTTACTGTGGCCTTGAAAAACTGACAGTGTTCCGGGACCTTTGCCATGTCTATGTGAATAGGGTGTGTAAATCATGGAGGGTGACTCAGTTCTATATTACTTTTACTTTCAGCATTTCTCACTGAACACAGACTAGAGTGAAAAAAACCCTTACTTGTATCCTTAGTCAGCCTGATAATTTGATTCTGATAATGCAGTGGAGATTTATCAACATTTTCTCATCATATAGATTTTTGGCTGCAATCTGGTAGACACTTAAAAAGAAGCAATAATGACCCCAATCTGAAATTAGTTATTTGGGTCAGCTTTCATTTATGCTTTGTGCCTGGCAGGAGGAATTTGACTGTTATCTGATCGTACATAATCTAAGGATGAAAATACAATCTCCAGGTTATTAAAATGTAAAAAGGTCCTACTTCAATAACTGAATAGCTGTTAAAAGATTTCTGCGGGGACACTGTGTATCAATGTTGTTGATAACAAGAAAGACAGAGCTGTTTAGAAGAGAAATGTTCTTTGCCCTCCTAAATCCAGAGCTACTGCCTTCTTCAGCTGTGCCCTACACCAACTTAGAAAAGTTCCATTCCAGTATTTTCTTCTTTGGAATGAAAATACGGATGCATTGCATATAAATCTTTCTTTCGTTATTTTTAAAATCCATAGTTGTTTCATTAAGTTCAGAAATTTGTGTTTTCAGCCTCTTAATGACTTATTCAAATGTGTAGCCTATAGCAGAAAAGGCAAATTTTCAAATTAATAATAGCCATCTGAGTTTATTTACTTAAGTGACTTCCTTTAAATCATATTGATATTTCTAAAGGAGGCAGTTTAATTTCTTGGCTAGTAAAATGAAATGAAAATATTAAATAGAATATGAATTGCTTTAATAGAAGTAATCAGAAATGACCTTGAAAGCCAAGGACACATTGCTATTTCTATATTGCTATATCTATTTTCTTAGAGCAAATATTGTGACATATTAGATAAGAATATTTTATGAAGATGGCCTCTGAAGTGTAGAGAAGATGCATGCATAGTCTAGGGTTTGATTTAGGATTTGATAAACCGTTGCTTTGAGATTTTGGCTGTAACTGACCCTGAATGTGAAAATGCTCCCTCTCTCTGAGGTGCATGGCAGTAACCCATGAAGAAGGCTTGATAGGGAACCTGGATATCACACTTGGCCTGACCTTTTTCAGTGACGAAATATTGTGGAATGGCTGCCCCTTTTCTACTCAGGGAATCAGCAGGATGCTGTGATGAGAACTGTGTCCATGTATGCACAAACATCCTACAAGGCTCTACGAAGACATGCCATTTTCAAGCACTAGGCCTGTGCATCCAGATCACTCAAGCTGGAGGTGATTTTTCTAGTGGTAACTGTACTTAGCTGACTTGTTCAGTGCTCTATTAAGCTGAGAGGAGTGGCACTGTTACTCTTTCAGGTAATACCTGTTCCATGAGCCATGCTTCGTGCAAAAGCATGAGGACCTTGAGACTTTTTCTTGTTCCCATTGGCTAATGACAGAAACCAGATTTTAGGGGATCTCATGAGGAACTTTAGAAGAATACTGCCAAGTTCTACTGCCAGATCTCAACAGGTAGGTCTCCTCCGAAGAGGTGAAGTTCTTCTAGTACTAGAGGAGTGAGTTTAAGGACATGGACTGCAAAATTCTCCCTAGGCAGAAATATCTAACCATGGAATATAGCTGTAGCACCTCTGAGGCACTAAATCCCAGAAGAAGGCTGAGTAAACAAGGGATTAGCTATGACAAAGGACAGCAAGGCAGTGAAACTGCAATAACAAAAGAGCGGGATGCTACCCCATTAGTTTCAGGTATCCACAGGAAGGCTGTGAGTATACAGATTGTCCCAGATAGAGTCATGGGTTTAATTACTGAGGTTTTTTGCCATCAGATTTACTACACAGGTTCAGAGAGGAACTTGGACTTTTTTGCAGTGTTCAAAAGAGACAAGGTAGAAGTGTAAAAGGTGTTTATGGGGCTCTCTAAGCGTGCTGTTTTCTAGCATAGTTTGCAAATGCAGTCGGGTTGACAGTAGAGGAGCAAGAGACTGAAAAGATAGCTTATATCTCAGCATGTATTTTGCTTGGGATTGTTAAGGCTTGTCTAATACAGAAAGGTTGTGTTGGGTCTAAGCTTCTCCAGCATTGTGGCTACATATGAGAATTTATAGAAGAGAAAATGTTATGTCTTCTGTTTTTCTGCATTCTTTCTCTCCCCTTTATATCTTTATGTATTACTTTAAAGGAAGAGAGCAGGAACAACAGTAAGAACTACTTTAATATTTTTCTTTCCCTCCAGAGGGGCAGATAATGTTTTTTCCTAATTAAAGGCACTGTAGAATGGAAGATTTAACTAAAATTTCCATGCAATCAAAGTGAAAGTGGAATATTGATAAAATGAAATAATAATATTTTACAGTTCACAGATTAATACATTTTAAAAGGTTATGATATTTTAAGAGATATTACAGTTGAAGCTAAACCAGAAATAATTTGAAACAGGTTCTAATGCATTTAACTCCTTAACGTGGTAACAGAATTCTTCTTAACTTCTGATGTCTTTTTCCTTATGGGATGTCTCAAGGGAAATAACCAGATTCATCAATTTCTTTATTTTCTGAGGCTTGGGAGGTCTAGCATATGTTGTAGCCATGTCTGTACTGGCTTTGATTTTAGTGGAGAAGTGCTGCAGTTCTTAGGCTACAGGAAGACTCTAGTGAGGACTCTGTGTGTATAGTGTACATTACAGTTAGGCTGTGATCTTGGCTGAAGCCTCAGACTGTTGTGTAAAGTAGTAATGATGTCTTTGGAACTGTCTGTACAAGGACTGCTCGTTGTTAATCAGGTTCATTGAAGTCTTCAGAGGTCATCTAGTCCAGCCTCCTTTGACAAGGATTATGGTAAAAAAACCCAAACCCAACAAACCGAAAACCATCTTGCTTCTCATGTCTGTTGCCTCTCAGCTCCATGCTCTCTATACCTTCCCATTAGGTAGCTGTAGACAAAGATATGATCTTACAGAATCACAGAATGGCTGAGTTTGGAAGGGACCTCTGGAAATTATCTAGTCTAACTCCCCTTCTAAAGCAGGTTCACCTAGAGCAGGTTGCACAGGATTGTGTCCAGGTGGGTTTTCTATATCTTCAGAGGAGATTCCACAATCTACTTGGTCAGCCTGTTCTAGCGCTTTGTCACCCTCACAGTAAAGAGGTATTTCCTTGTGTACAGGTGGAACTTCTTGTGTTCCAGTTTGCGTCTGTTGCCCCTTCTGTTTTGCTGGGCACCATTGAAAACAGTTTAGCTCCATCATTTGACACTTTTAGATATTTATAAACATTGATGAGATCTACTCTCAGCCTTCTCTTCTCCGGGCTAATCAGACCCAGGTCTCCCAGCCTTTCCTCATAAGAGAGATGCTCTAGTCCCGTGATCATCTTCGTGGTCCTTCACTGGACTCTTTCTAGTGGTTTATTGTCTTTCTTGAGCTGTGGAGCCCAGAACTGGACACAGTACTCCAGAAGTGCCTTCACTAGGGCAGTGTAGGTGGGGAAGATAACCTCTTTTGACTTTCTGGCCATACTCTTCTTAATGCACCCCAGGATACCATTGGCCTTCTTGGCCATGACGGCACACTGCTGGCTCGTGGTTAACTTGTCGTCTACCAGGACTCCCAAGCTGTTCTCCGCAGAGCTGTTTTTGAGCCGGTCAACTCCTAACCTCTACTGGTGCATGGAGTTATTCTTCCCTGTGTGCAGGACCCTATAGTTGCCTTTGTTCAACTTCATTACGTTCCTCTCTGCCTAGCTCTCTAGCCTGCCTAGGTCTCGCTGAACGGCAGCACAACCGCGTGGTTTATTAGCCACTCCTCCCAGTTTTGTGTGCCGAGGGTACATTCTGTCCCCTCATCCAGGCCATTCATGAGTATGTTGAATAAGACTGGGCACAGCATTGACCCCTGTGGAACACCCCTGACTGCAGCTTCCAACTAGACTCTGTGCCACCGATCACAACCCTCTGAGCTCTGCCATCTGCCCAGTTTTCAACGCACCTCACTGTCCACTCATTTAACTCACCACATCCCATGCTTACCTATGAGCATGTTATGGGAAATAGTGTCAAAAGCCTTGCTGAAGTCGGGGTAGATAATATCCACTGCTCTTCCCTCATCTACCTATCCAGTTATGCTTGCCATAGAAAGCTATTGCATTGGTCTCTCCCTGAGCCTTCTCATTTTTAATGATGAATAAACGCAGCTCCCTCAGCCTCTCCTCACACATCACAAGCTCCAGCTCCCTGACCAGCTTGATGGTATCCTGGAGACACTACATGAAGGGCTTTGGAGAACTGGTCTCAAAAATGCCACACGGAGGGGATTAATCACTTCCTTGGCTGCTCTCAGAGCCCAGGATGCAGCTGGCCTTCTTGGCTGTGAGGGCACAATGCTATCTTATGTTCAGCTTTCTGTTTTCCAGGCCTTCCAGGTCCTTTCAGCCAAAATGCTTCAGAGTCTGTATTGTTGCATAGAGTATTCCATTCCAGACACAATACTTTGCGTTTATTGATCTTAATTACGTTTCTGTCCACCCCCTTCTCCAGTCTGCCTGGATCTCCCTGAAAAACAGCCCTGCTCTCCAGCGTATTAACTGCTCCCTCTCAATTTGTTATCATCAGCAAAGTTTCTGAGTGTGCACACTATCTCTGATTATCAGGGATAGGCTGTGTTTCACAGTAGCTTGGCACAGTAAGGTGGTCACACCTACATACTTGTGCTGTGCAAATAACTGCATGTTGATGGGCAGCAATATACTAAAAGCTGTGACACAGTATTATGACAATAATTGCTTTTGTTGCCAACCTCCTTTGCATTAAAATAGAGCATTCTAGTGTCTACCACATTGTAAGTCACCTTTGTCTTAAAGCCAAACCACAAATAACAAGGAATTTTACATAGAAATATTAGACTATTATAAAAGAGGCAACTGAGAAGTAGTTCTCTCCATGGATGCAAGGGAAATGTCTAAACATTTATGCTATCATGAAGGCATTGGCAACTTTAATCCTTTTAGAGTGAATTTGCTGTTCCTATATATGTGAGCCATTGACCTTGATGATAAAACTTATTAACTACCCTGCTGCCACTGGGCTATCAAGTACTGTATCATAGTGGTATTTTAAAAACTCTTTCATTTTTATGTGTTAATAAGGTTTGGTTGTAATATCTTTCTGCATTTAACAAGTATTCCAACATCTCTTTCTTTTATTGAACATGTGAAATTCTTAATCTGCCTTGATAAGGTTAGATCCTGACCTAGCTGTGTAGGCTAGGTAATACAGCAGTGTTCTTCACAGGGACTGCATATATTAGCTTAAATACTACCATTTCTTAACATGATTGCATGGCTACTTTATAGCCAGGACAGAGATTATTTCAGGTTTTCGCATCCCAGCCTGTGTATTGATGGTGCAGAGTAGTAATGGCAGAAACACTACCCCAATCCACAACAGCAACTTTGATTTTGGTGAGAAATTCTTAGGAGAAAAGTACTAATTCCTATTAGGCAGGTGTGACAGATTTATCCTGTAGAAGCATACCCTATTTAATGGATATTTAACTGTCATTTAATGGAGCATTAGCTGTCAATTATATAGAATTTCCATATATTGAATCTTTTTAAGTCTTTTTCTGTGATGTTTGTTTGCAGGAGGTTCCATATATGAGTGTGATTTCTTTGTGTTATTTCTTGTACTATCATAATTTTAACTTCAGTAGTCTTCTTGTACAGTAGAGGAAAGTTAAAGCCTTCTTGATCAATACAGTGCTTTGCGAGCTGCCTCTAGGGGGCCACCACACTGAAGAAATTAGTTATACTTTAGTGATTTGTCAGAAGACAAAACCCATAAATCTCTTTGACAACGTCGGTACATTATCCAAGCTAAAAATATCAGATCGCTTTGGAGTGTGAGAGCCACAGTTGTCAGATGGGGGGATTGTACTCAATGTCAGAGAAAGAGAAAGGAATATCGACTGTGTCATATAGGGTATTTAAAAAGTTTCCACACGTTGGGCCAGCAACTTTAATAACTGACATAACAACACTTGGTTTATTTGAGTAGAGGCTTTAAAAACAACTTCAAAGGAAGGTGTGTTTACAATCATAAGGAAAATGCAATGAAGCAACATGGGAGTAGAACAACAGTCCTGACCTGTAACTCAGACTCCACCAGTATTAGTGCAGATCACAGATACTCCCACGTCACTAGGAGATTTTTTTTCTTTTTCAAGATCCAGTTACCACTTAGTTGTCCATTTGTCAAAATAGCTTTTGCTGGTTTTGAAAAACTCAATGTTCTTTGTGACAAAGATTGTATAAACACTGGATAAGACAGGCCCTGAGATTAAGGTTCAAGTTAGAGGTCTTGCATTGCGATCTACACAAGTGCAATAGGTTGTTCTGTGGATCAAGATTCACATTCAGGGCTTAGGAAAGCAATAAGCAATAGTTCTTCTTATATTCCAATTCTGCATTGCTACTTTAGGAACTCTGAATCGTACTCCATTTTTGTAACATATGTAATTATTGCAAATGACAACCCAACATTAAGGTTTTGTTTCTGAATTTCTGAATTTCTGGATTTATTTTTAAATTTCAGACATTTCAGTAGCCTATAAGCAAAGACTTTCCTTCATTAAACTCTAAAAAGGATCACATTATCCAAGTGTCAAAATTATTTGAAGAATATGTACTTTTAGGACTTTACAGGATTTGGTTGAAATATTTGAAAGAAACTTGTTAAAATTTGAAAGCAGCTGCAGTTGTCAGTCAGACGTGTGAAGAATACAGGGTATGCCTTTGTGTGAATATCCAGCCACTGACTTTAAGACAACTGGTACTACATTTTGCTGTTCAAAATGTGCAATAGTAACAAAGTCAACAACAAAAATAAAAGAGGACAACTTGTGCTGTCTTGTGTGAAGAACAAACACAAGGATGCAAAGTGATTGGTGTCGGTTTGCTCAGTCCATACTTTAGAAAACGGAGTACCTCAGAAGGAGCAAAGATTCAAGCTTTGCTAAAGGGATAGCTCATCACATGTGTGAATATACATGTGGGCAAATATGCATGTTCTGTCTGCCTCCTGAGATAAAATGTCTCTTCGGCTTTCAGCTGAAGTCATTTATCATCAGGAGAGAGCTGTTGTCACTATAGGAAGAGATGATAGATCCTTACATAATAATATATACGTCTCATAACACCAGAATGCACTGTAACATCTGGCATAAGTATAAAGGGATTTCTAATACAATTTTTCTAATCAGATATTCCTGGGATGATAAAATTAGGTACATACATACTAGTCCATCAAAGGCCTTGTTTATCATTTATCAGGAAACAGAAGGGAGAACCTAATTTTTATGTAAATGCAGAAAAAATGTTAATAAAAAGTGCTTAGTGAAACTCGGTATTGCTGTAGGGATATAATGGCTAGCTTGACTTTTTATCTTACTGTTTGCAATGTATTACTTGGGAGATTCTGATAAGGGTTAGGTGTTAAAATCTGATTAATGCTAGCTGGACAAATAGAATTTTTGTTCTGATACGGAATGAAAATGAGATGTGTCACTAGGATACAGTAAAGCAGAAGAGAATTTATGGGGATTTTTAAGTGTGTATAACAGAACTGCTAAAGAATATGTATTTCAATTCGTGAGTCAGGATGGGCAAGGACAAGAGATATTAAAACCAGAAGCTTCTTGAATCTAAATCACAGAATACTTGTGCTCTGTGTCAGGCAAAACAGGAATGTGAACTCCAATGTCTAAGCAGTATGTTGTTGGCTACTATGGCATGAGTATTTTCTACCTCAAATTTTGAATGATTTCACTTTTATTATAGAACAGAATAAATTCTTGTTTTCTAGCTAGACTCTATATCACTTGTCATTTTTTTTCTCTAGTGACATCTTCAACAGCACAGTAAGAATTGCTGTATCAGATAGTAATTCCTAATAATTTTTGTGCTCAGAAAGCATGCTCCTAGCCTCTGGTTCAAACAACTCTTCAAGGAACAATTATAATCTTTAAATATGGGGACATAGAATTTGATACTCTTTGGGTAAATGAAGACCAAGCTATCATTCTACCCCTACTTCAACATGGTACTTAAAATGCTTGATTTCCCAGTTGCTGCTCAAGAAAAGAGATGAAGATCTGAGTTCGTGAAATGGATAGTATTTATGATAATAGAATAAAAATTCCTAAACTGCAGAACAACCAGACTGTAGAACCTTCCCTCACTAGACACAGCACTCAACTGGTCTGAAAGTAGGCTGTCAGTAGGAACTTTATATGTGGTTCCTACACCGTGTCCCTTTTTACTTTCAAATTTTACTTTCAAATCGCTTAAGTACCGCCTGCTTATGGATCCTTTAGCCTACTTTGATAAAGAAGATGATATTCAAAGTATTTATGATCTAACACCCAGACTCTGAAGCACCAAGTACCTTTTGTAGGGTGGTTGCTGGGAGAGCCTGCGCTAAGTCTGATGGTATTTGCACCCAGACCGCAGAGAAGGTTACAATGGCTGCCTCATAGAAAGCTGCCATTGCTATCTGTCCCAGTCTAGAAAGAAAGTTGAAGTATTTGGCATTTGTCATGAAGGGATCAACAAAATATGAATTTTGAAAGCATTTTAGGGAAAAAGTTTAAGCACAAATTTTTGAGAATATATGCCTTTTAAGAAACATGTTACCAATTTTAACTTGTCATGTGCAGAGCATGTGTCACTGATATGTTGTGTTGTTAGGAGTTGCATTGTAGTAGCAATATTCTTATTGCTGTTTATAATATCATTCAAGCCATGCCAGAATAATTGTGTTCAATGTAAAATGAAATATAAAAATAATGCTATCACAGGAAAATTAATTTGGAAAATAAATATCTTCTCAGAATTTTCATGAAACAAAAACACTTCACAAACCCCTGATTTTATTTGTCTCAAAACAACAGTTCGAAAACTACTTTGGTGATCTTATTTAACATTTCATTAGACATTACCTAAATTCATTGAACAGACCCGAAGCAAATACCTTTGTTTCTGATAAGTAGTATCTAATGGTTTTAAAGAACCAGTGGTGTTTTTTATTGTTAATTTGCAAGATGCTTTCTGTTGGTCTCTGTTAAAACCCCAAGTTGTTTTTATCAAAGTTAATTTACTCCAGATTAAATTTTTTGAAAGAGTGTACTTCAAATGTATGTACTTTTGTTTTAGCTAATAGAAAGAGTATGCTTTTTTCCCCAGACTCTTCAGAATAGGAAGATACTGTCTCTGAAAATTACCTGGTGTTTTTACTCAACCTCAGCTGAAAGCTCCAAATGATTGTGTCCTTTTGCTGTCTAAAGTCTTATTCAAAACCTCTGACAAAAAAGACTTGGAATGAAACGGGCTGTTTGGAAAAACAGTGAGTTAGGAAACACATTGTCTTGTAGAATGCAAAAAGTACAAATTTAGACGGTTATGAAAATTGGAAATATTCACCTGTTTCCTGCATTCCTTTTTGGCCTTCTCAAAATTCTATACATAAGTAATTGCATTTGAGCTGCAGGCCCATAAAGACAAAAGGTCATACAAAAATTCCTCTTGATGATTTTAGCTAATAGTTCTAATAGAAAAGACCATTAAGGCTGCATTTCAATTACCAGGTTGGTTTACTCATACCTTACTACAGGTGCTCCGGACTACTATGCCTCATGTGTCCCATCTAGAACCTGCCAGTGATCAGACTCAGAACCAGCCATTGCTACCACCCCTCCTGTGGAGCTTTGTGTTCTGACGTTCAGATGCAAAGAGACAAAAGCAGACAGTATTTACAAATATTAGCAATTATTTATTGTCTAGCACTGAGCTGTTTCTCAGTATAATGGATTTCTAAATGCCCTTGCAATAGTTTTGTAGGCTTTCACAGACATTCTTGAGGTTTCCTAATTGTACTGCGATGTTACTGCTGAAGAGCTACAATGCTTAAGTGATCTGAGGATAAATCGGTTTACTTTTGCTACTCATTCCTATCGCCATCAGTTTCATACTTAGTGTATGAAGAGTTACATGTCCTGACTCTTTTTGTGCATTGCCAGGGTAACCTGATAGATCTGATTTAGAACAATCTGGATTTTGTCAGCTATCCCAGTCCCTGTCACAAGGGTTGATGTCTTCTCTGTGTCCTGCACACTACAGCTTTCTTATCCTGCAACACCTTCTTCAGAGACCGAATTTTCTTCTGTCGTATGGAATGATCTGATTCACAGCATGGCCTAGCTTTCATCAATAATTTTGGAGCCACTCCACTCTCTTTCAATGGCTGAACTAACTCCTTATTTTAAATTTAAAAGGTACTGGCTTTTCTATGCTATTTATCATGTTCTGCCTGAACTTGCTTCTCCACAGAGACTGAACAGAGGCTTTCTTCTCCAGAGGCACACTGTTCCACACTGCACCTCTTCTTTTCTTTCAGCTCAGCATAATGTTTACCTTTTTATCCCTTAGCTATGCACTTCTACTCCACTCAGAATCCGATCTCTGCTATCAGACATATTTTCTTTCCTTGCTCTTTTTTTTTCATTTTTCTCTCCAAGTTCTCCCTTTACTCTTTTTAATAGAACAGAAAAATTAGCTTGAACCTTCCACAAAGCCTGTGGCACAGAAGCTCAAACATCTACCTCAGGCTTAGGGTTCTCATAATAGATTGCAGATGCCTCTGTCTCAATGCATCCTAGCCTTGACAATCTTCCTGATCCCATACAGGGTCACTTCTGAATGACCCACTCCTGCAAACTTTGTTTTGGAAGGAAATAATTAATTCCCTTTTTCATTCTAATGTGAGTGATGTTTTCTGGGTTTAGGTTGTGACCCTCTATGCAGAACAGTCTGAGCAGGACTCCACAAATTGTCACCAATTACCCTAAAGTACTAATCAGCAAATCTTCTTTCAGTCTCTGGCTTTCAATCAAAAGGATTTAGGCTGTCGACAATGTTCACTGACCAGTTACAGCTCTTCTTTTGGGTCACCATGTTCAGATATTCTCAGCTGTGCGTAAAGATATTCTGCAAACAAAATATATGTAGCTGATTAAACAATTTAACTATCAGCCAACAAACAGTTAAAAAAGAAATCCAGAATTTAATAAGCCATTAGGCTATGCATTGATATGCTTGGCATAAGCTAAGCACCTGCTAAGCCATCCAGAGAGTCTTTGCTGGCCAGGCAAGCATTGGTCAGTTAGGAATAGGAGTCAGGTGGGAGGGTGCCTTAAAGGATGCTGGAGACACTTCTTGGGTTTCCACTTTAGTTTCCTCAGAACTGTAGGGTTTTGCAACATCCAAGTCCTATGGAACTGCAGAAAATGGTAGGATTTGCTCTTTTATTGTAGATCAAACTAATACTTCTCTGTTATAGTTGTGTAGTCAACATCATCTACTTGATTTAATTGAAAACTGTTAAAATCAGTAGGTGTTTTATAACTAGTTGCTGACAAGTCTGAATTGGGAGGCACACTCTGTACAGAACACGGAACAGTTTATACACCTTTCTTTGACTAAATTTTTGACTTGAAATTTTAGGCAAAAAACAAGTCCTCCCTAGAGCAGAGAGGCTGAGATGTCACGTTACATATCATGCAGCAAACCTGAAAAGCAGAGGCCCACATGACTGCTTTTCCCTGCCCTGTATACTTCAGAAATGCAGGGATGCCCAATGTGAGTTTGCTGGACTGGCAAAACCACCTCTGGTTTTCAGCAATCCACAGTGAAACTGAGCAGGGCTCTGCAGGGATCCTGCTTTTGTGCCTTTCCTGGAGCTGGTGTATTCGAAGATGTTTTGTACAAGGGTATATAGTGATGGGATGAGGGGGAATGGCTTTAAATTGGAAGAGGGGAGATTTAGATTAGACATTAGGAAGAAATTCTTCACGATGAGAGTGGTGAGGCACTGCCACAGGTTGCCCAGGGAAGCTGTGGATGCCCCCTCCCTGGAAGTGTTCAAGGCCAGGTTGGATGGGGGTTTGAGCAGCCTGGTCTGGTGGGAGGTGTCCCTGCCCATGGCTGGGGGCTTGGAACTGGATGGGTTGTAATGTCCCTTCCAACGCAAATCATTTTATGATTCTATGATCTGCGTAAGTTCTGTTTTCTGTATTCACTGTACACTAGGGGAAGGAGGAGAACGAGGTAGATTGAAAGATTTTGAAGACTGTGTTCCGGAAAAATCCTCTTTCTCTCATTGTTTTTCTCAGAGGAGTTTCACTTATTCTTATTGATGCCATTGGTTGAAGCTCATAACATGACAGACCTGCCTTCTGTTTATTCAATCCTTTTGTTTTCTAGTATGGGAGCAGTCTTAATCTTATCACTTCTGCAGACACTATAATTTGCCCAGGCTTTGTCCTTTTCCCATTCCAATCTGGATATAACCCTGCTTAAACAACTCCTCAGAAGAAAAATATCACAGAGCTACAACCTGTCTCTTGCTTTTAAAAAGTGCAAAATATAATTGATAGATCTAAAGACCCAGTAGGAATGTAAGCAGAAACTAATGTTATATTCCTGAGATGGCTGGAGATTTTTGATGTTCCATATCCCTACATTATTCAAATTATAGATCTATTGCAGAAGATTTACCTGATTTAAGTTTTCAAAGCTTTTTGCTCCTTCTAAAAGCAACATTAATCTATAACTACTTCATATTTTTTTTATATATAGGTTTTGGATGTGCTGTAGGAAACTTGTTTTCCTCTTGAATGGTAATAGAAGTCAAATGTAAAAAACTACCAAATGATAATTTCAGAAAAGTATTGCCTCACAAAGAGTTTGTTGATTCTCACAAGATTGTGGCTTTTCCTTATTGGAACTTTTCCATTCACATGGACGAGTCCAATCCTAAAATATCTCTATTTTCAGCTGTGGCAATATCTTGCAATCTGTACAGTTTAAGTAAGAAAATATATTTTTCCATTTTGCTTGCAGACTGAATTAGAAAGTTTTAGCCATGAAGTATGCTACTTGTAGACTTTGAATAATATATTAAACTGTGTTGTTTTTCTTTGTACTATTTGAACACAGCTGTTTTGCCATTCTCTAGTGTCCTTTTCAAATGACCTTTTTAATAGAACATGTTGTACTCTTTGAGAAGTCTGATTTAATTTAAAGACTTGACTGTGCACATTGGACATAGTGACATTTTTTCTGAAGGAATAGTACCTTACCTTTTGTTAATTTATGCCCCATGTTGCAAGGAGGTACAGATCTATTTAATAAATCAGTGTATAATATTAAGAATATATATAAGTTTTTATAAGATCATGTTTCAAATCAAGATTACATCTAACTTTACAATCCTTTCTGAAAGTGATTAGCTCCTAAAGAAGCAGATACAAGAAAAAACAGTGGGGTTTATTACACAGGAAGGAGAAGTATCTTAATATTTATTAATATTGAACACTTAAGCTGAAAAATGTATACTTTTTGCAATAAAAGAATTGGAAGGCTAGAATACTGCAATGCAATAGATGTGATATGATTTATTTTATGTATTCTCAAAAAGATACAAATTTTGTATTGCAAAAATATTTAATGTATTGGGATTAGTCTACAAGACCCTTTCTTGAGAAACTAACCCAAATACAATCAGTGCGGTGCATTGTATGTGTAAGTAAGTGCTGATCACTGGGTATAAAGGATTCATGAATTAATCATAGCAAGATACACTTTCATGACATTATAGCAGGTTAGTTTTTTTCCTGTGCAAATTTGTGGAAGGAAGGTTGCTATGGCGACAGAAGACTCATCTGACTGATTGAATCTCAATTGCTGAGCATTTTTATGCCTGGCTTCTTCAGTATACCTTTCAGTTTCAAACTAAAATTTTGAAGCTACAAGAGACGTTCTAAATTCTGCTGCAAGGAAATCATGACAGAAATGTAAGAAGTCCCTCAAACAGATAAGGAAAAAGAGACAAGAAAAAAAGAGAAAAGTGTTTAAACTTTGTGCCATAACTAACCCTCTACATAGAATCTGTTTTCTTAAAGTAAAATAAAATAAAAAACAGACTTGTCAGCCAGTAATTTAAGGTTTTAAGTAGTTTTTCCCCAAAATTAGTTTTGCAAAAACACACAAAATAGGATCAACTTACAAGAAATTTGCCCTTCCTTACAGTAATTGAGTCGTCAGGTTTCTTCAGCAGCTCTATAAGACTGTTACTATAAACCTGCAAGAATCCCAGCTCAAAGCAAGATGAAGATGGCATGCAGATACCAGCTGTTCATAGCAGAGGAGTATTACAATAGTTGTGACTAGAATGCATCTGACTTCTCAAGCCCAATCTCATTACTTATTTTATAGAAAGACTTTGTCTTTCAGTTTCAGTAACTAGTGCTGAAAGAAGCAAGTTCAAGTGCTCACCTTACTGTTCAAAGCCCATGTTTCCATGGAAAGAAATCTACTATGTCATTTAGATTACAGTGCTTTTCAGACTCTTTGCCTTAGAGTTTCACACCTTATGAACCTTGTGAAGTCTCACTGAGTTGGGAATCTTCACTGTCTGTAGGTCTCAAAGTTCCTAGGCTCCGTAAGGATCTAAAGTTGAAATACAGCATGGCTTTAATATTAAATTTCTAAAACCAAATAGTATTATTGCTGTAACTCCTAATTATTATAACTATTGTTATTATTTACTATGACATGTTCTCAGCACTCTGCTTCTTGCTCAGGAAATCTTAAAAGTTCTGCTTCTGGCTTCAAATTGAAATTTTATTTTCCCCAGAAATCTGAAGTGGAAATTATGATCTTCAAGGGCTCATCAAAGGAGAAGGGTCTATCACACATAATGTAAGTTTGTGTTCCCAACTTCAGAGTAGGTATATTAATGAAATGATTTCACCTTTATATTTGAATTAGGACTGCTGCTCTTCTGCTTCATCTGTTGTGAAAGACGGGATTGCATTGTTACATGAGAGAGTTGAACACATACCCTTGAATGCCAAATTATACTTAGTATATTGCTACTGCTGAAGATCTGTAATATATGCAAAATTCTGAAGACATTATGTACATACTGTCCAGTTGTGTGGTACTAAACTGTGCAGTACCCTATTGTTGCCAGAGCTTGAGATAAATAAGCTTAAAGATAATCTGTATCTCTGAGCATGAACTTCAGGTGCTGCAATGTTTCCAATATGGCAGAACCTTGGTTTGAACCAAGATCTGAAGAACTGATGCTTTAAAAATTCCATAGATCCAGTAGTTCCCTTGAGAGACAGTTGTTTCTAGCTCATGTGGGATGGAGATGCTCAGACCAGCTTGGGCTATTAATGTCACCAGGTCTGTTGCTGTTTGGTTGCATATGCTGCAGTCTGTCCTCTGTTTGCTCGTGATGTCTCCTCACCTTTCCCCTTACTTTGAGAAGGAGAAATTTTGACCAGCTTGGGCCAGTGCTTAGATATCAGTAACTGCCAGAAAATGATCCATCTTCTCTGTTAAGTGGAAGAAGGAAAGGGTTAACAAATGAACTACAGCTCCTGCATTTTCTCAAAGCAATGTCTATGCAACTGGATCCCATACACAGCCATCTTGGAGTTGTGAGAGATGTAAAGGAAAGGGGATGAATGTAGATGCTACCTTCATGTTAGCTGGAACAACTGAAACTTGTCTCTAGCATAGAGGTTATCGTCCTCTCAAAACTACTGGATCAGTTGCTCATGGAAACGGTGCCAAATCTTCAGTCTATGAAGTGGGTTAGTTTAACAAGTTTAAACTGAAGGGTTTTGCTTTTTGTCTTTGTGATGAAGGTATTTTAGTTGGGATTTTATTTAAAAGGAAGAAAAGTTCATTGATTTTGAACAAAATAGGTTAGCACTTACGTGAGCAGATTTGATGTGGGAAGGTAACAACCATATGGAGACATGCAACTAACCTCTTCTATTCCTCAGCTATCTTGGGAGTGTACAACTGTCTAAACTCTCAGAACTGTCCTCATGATTTGCAATCACAGCCTAGGCCAGAGCTCCTAATCTCTTTACGTCTTGTGGAATTTATATATTGTGGAATTAGTCAAGATGTATGACTGTGATTGTACCTTGGATATCTTCTAAGGTCTCAAATGCCACACTTTCCAAAATCCTGGGCAAGTCTAATCAGCATTTCATTAACATGTCTAGAGCAACAGATGAGTGAATCTCCAGCCTGCAATTTGGGTAAGTCTTAATTTTGGAGATGCCTTCCCAAGAATAAAGCATCTTGGCTGATATGTCTTTCCACATGATTCACAAAGTTAAATATGCTTTTTATAATCACAGTACTGAAAAACTGTAAAAAGCAGAGTGCTTAAAACTGTGCATTCAGCAGAGTGCTACAGACTAGGAATCTCAGAGCAGTTGCTGTAAAAGAATATTGGTGACTAAAGGCGATGGAAGAAGTGATTTGTCTGAGTTATTCCATTTTTTTATGACCTAAAGTGTTCTTTTTTTTGTACTTTTCTCTGAAGAGAAGCAGAAATGGAAATATTAATTTTGCAAGGAGGACGTGAAAATTATTGCATCAAAAATTAATCTTGCAGAGTTGCCTGTTACTGCATGATGTTCATGGCATAGCATTGGAGTGTTCCCAGGAGGCCAAGTGAGATTATCAGTCCTCTCTATTCAGCACTGGTTGTACCCTGTCTGGAGTGCTGGGATGAGTTCTGTGCCCTCTAGTACACAAGAGATATGGGTAAACTTGAGTGAGTCCAGTGAAGATCTCTTAGAATGAGTAAGAGACTGGAGCGTGTTCCATATGAGGAGAGTCTGTGATGTGTAAAAAAATGTTTCCACAAATAGAATCAAAATCTATCTGCATTTTTTTCATGCAGTTGTAAAGATTATTCTTATTAGTAATGTGCCTCCCTATTGCATGCTGTGAACTTCCCTACTTCTGCTGATCATGGCCCTTAGATGCATTTTGTCATGCATGAACTCTTGACTGGGAGACTAGAGCACATTTACAGTAGGGTTTTAAGATACTTGCTTCCCTATAACTTCACCAAGGCAGAAATGAGCCACATCACAGGGTTTACTCTTTGACATCAAACAGGGCTGGGAGAGGAAGGTGGTGTCTTGTCAACACATTGTTTTCTAGTGATTTTTTGTAGTGAAAAATATGTGGCTTTTCTCTGCACCTGTTCTGGCTACAGCAGGGCAGTCACATAATGGGTATACTAGAAAACTAAAGCAGAGTCAGAGCTTAGGGCACAATTCTGTCCCATTCTCATCCACATTGTTCAACTGTTTGCACAACTTCCTGTGAGGTTTTAGCTCAGGTTATACTCAGGGATCACAACACTATCCCCAGCTCAGTTTCTTTAGAGTAATTGTATACCTCACAGCACTGCAATGTTCCTCCTGAACTGAAGTATTCCTCAATTTTGGTATAGCTGGTGAGATCATTCATCATAAACCTGTAAGCTTATGTTGTAAATTTTTTGTGTTTTAAATTTTATATGTTCTCTTTTCCAAGAAGCAATGCTGGAATGGTGATAAATATTTACTAGATAATTTTGCAAATAAAATCCACAGAGGGATGTTGAGTGCAGCTTTTGTTTCTTAGTCTTTACTGTGTTTTGCTGCCATTAATACTATGCTTGTTATTTGAATCGTGTGGCTGAGTCCCAAAACTCTTTTGCTGCAGGTTGATATCTTAACAGCTAAAAAAGAATGCACATCCAGTACACATTTGACCCAAATAATTAATTTACACTAACACTTGTGACACTTAGACTGATTACTGCTCTTGTGAATAAACTAAAGGCTGTCCAAAAAACTGCCCAAACTCTATGTGCGTGATCTTGGGACTTAACAGTGGGGAGAAGCCGTCCCACCTATCTGCAAAAATTTTCATTAATCTGCCTTTGATAGTTCAGTTCTGCTGTAACTACTGAAGTGGTTTGAGTCTTCTGCACTTATATTAATGTCTGTTTCATTTTGTGCCTGCAACATTAATTTTACCTGATGGAATAGTATACCAAGGGTGACTATTGGGATTTGCTTGGGCTTCTAATTGCAGTTGATGAGGGTTTTTGAATCCTGAAAAACTTGATGTCAGTATTATAGCCTGGATTTATAGTGCTTCCTGCAATTTGACCACAGTTTGATAAATCGTTTTAGGTCTAGGATTATATTGTATATTATTTTTTTTTCAGAATGTACCAGACAGACATTAATGTGAAGTAAAACAAATGAAGAAATATGTATAAATATTTTATATTTCATCTATAATGTGCAGTATTTTTTTTGCTAAACAAACAGCTTCTCTGAGAATTACTTGAAACATCCCAGGCCAGTAGGCAAAACTTTAGTCTTCAGATTTTCACACTGAAATATTTAGAGTGAAAAATTTGTGGATTTAGAAAAAAAAATATATACACATATATTTGGCTGGTGCTATCTTACATTGCAGAAACAATGCCAAGGTTCTGTGCCAAAAATGGTATTCGGTGCTCATTGAAACAAGAAGGAAAATGGTGGAGAAAGGAATAGATTATTCATCATTGACCTTATTCCTGTTTTCTGAATGTACTCTGGAAGTTGACATGCTATGACTAACCCTGTTGTACTATAGCTGTGTTTCCTGAATGCAAATACTGAGCTCAGCAAAACTCTGTTTTCAGTTCTCCTGTTGCATATACTCTCAAACAGAAAGAATATTTTAATATTATAGCCATTTGCCAGCAGAATGAACATCAAATAAATGTAACATTACATAATAAACACTGTGTATTTCTCAAATATGTCACACACACACATATATATTTGTGTCATACTGGTTATGCAAGTTTTCTAAAATGAAGTTTCCTATCTCAAAACTACACATATTAGGAGGTTCTCATCTTATATGTATGTCTAGAAAGTGGTTAAGGACAATATTAGTAAGTTAGTTAACTGACTGTACTGCAGAAGTCTGAATAGCCACATTTCTTACTTTTGAAAGATAGATTCAATGTTGCTCATCTAGATTACTGTTGATCCAGTACCACAGCTGTTGACCTTTGTGATAGATGAGGTCCTGGCTACTTCAAGAGTAGGATTATTGAATAGCAGGAGATTAATTGAGAAGGAGTTTTATTCTGGATTTGGTGTTCTGCAGGAAATTGAAAGTAGGTAGCTTTGCTCTAATATGTTTCTCTCCTCAGGAGCTTCAGATGCCTCTTTCATCGCAAGCAATCCCTTTAACAGTCTTCCCTGAATATGAGCATTTTCCCAAGGCATGAATTACAAAATACTGTTTCCTATACAGACCATTTACTGCAAAGTGGATTGATTTTTTTTTTTTTTTAAGTAATCATTCATTACAGGACTGTTAGCAGTCCTCCTCCTTGGTTCCATGATGTTGTTTCTGTGTAAAAGAATGAGGTATCAAATCTTCTTTATTACAACTGAAGAATTACAGGATAGTTAAGCTATTGCTATGCAGGGCTCACACAAATTCCTCCATAGCTCCTATAGGATTTAGTTGCTCATACCTTTATATTTATAGGTAATTTGAATTAATTCAGGCTTCCTTCTGTAGAAGATGCCAGATATTTTAATTTATCTCTGTTTAAAGTGCTTATAATAAAATTTTGCTATCCTTGTGTTAACAAATGCTAGAAGTTTTGCTTATCTCAGAGACAGAAACACTGTGAAGAAAAACAATTCTAAGCTTCAGAGTATTCCTCCCTGTAGCAAGGAGAGAACAGAATCTGTGAGTGTGTGCTGTTGCCCAAGCTGTAGTAATCATGCTCTGAGCAGCTGTCAGTGTTTTTGGTTGGAAAGAAGTTGAGAGAGCATTGTGGGTTTATTTTTCTTATTTTTTCCCCTTGATTTATTTTTTATTAGGGAAGAAGCTGTTTGAGGAGACCTTTTACAGACTGGCAAGAAACATGTTGCCTAAATCTGTTCAGTATTTCTAGATTTGTCTTGTCCCTCCCTAATATATCCTTTCTGACTCCTCTGTTGTGAAAGCAAACCTTTAGATCCAACTTAGATTTCACAGTATCACAGTATCACAAGGTTGGAAAGGACCTCTGAGATCATCAAGTCCAACCTATAACCCAACACAACACCAACCCATCATCTAAACCATGGCACTCAGTGCCTCATCCAGTCTCCCCTCAAACACCTCCAAGGTCAGTGACTCCACCACCTCCCTGGGCAGCGCATTTCAATGGCCAATTTCTTGGGACTGCCAGAATTTAAGTCAGTTAGAGGGCTTGAAAGGCGGGAGGGAATAATAGCATGGCATGGAGAAATATGAAGAAAGGAAACTTCCTTATCTGTTCCCAGGACACTATGTCAGCTATTACAACTTCAGTCTCCCGAGTAGCTTATTTTTTCACTCAGCATTGAGTTCCAAAATAAACACAAGATAATGCTGCTCCTTCCACTCATAGATCAATTTGCAATGCAGGGTGCATATCTGTAAACAGGATAGACAACAGTACAGAGAAATAGGACATTTGGTGGCAATGCCAATGGAAGGGAAAACTGTGATTTGACTCTGTAAGCATCCCTCAGATCAAATATTTCTGCCATCACCACACCATTATTCAATTCTCTCCTCCCTTTCTCATTGAGCAGCATAAATATGGTTGAGAAGTTTTGCTTTTGCTTTGCCAATTCCTGCTTATAATTCTATCAGGAATCAGTCATAATAGGTATTTAACACCTGCTTCTTGATGCTTTCTCAAACTCAGACAGTCTTTTAGAACTATACTGGAATTCCTTTCCCTTTTTTTTTGTGCTGCTAAGGCATTCACTCCATCAGGCCACCAGCTTTCTGGTAGTTCTGCCTTTAGTGATTTTTTTTGTTAGTTTTGATAAAAAGTGAATAGTACTGTACTGTGACCAAACTGCATGAAAACATGATGTAAAAAGATCTTACAGAATAAATTGAAAAAAATACCAAATAATTCTTGAAAAGCAAATAAAAGTCACCAAAATAACTGTGCAACCAGTCCTTTACTTGTGCAATCTCTCTTCTACTAATACAGAAATGTAAACTGTAGTGTGTATCATAGTAAAGACCATTTCTGACAAAATATTGGATTACATGTTATGTGTTAGGGTCTATTAAATTATTCTGTACTTCCATGTATTCAAACTTTGCACTTTTCATCAATTAGGCAAATCTTTGCCCTTGAAGTAATTCTGAAATTCACCACTGTGGGATTAAAAATAAAAACAAAAATGGTTCATTTATGCTCAAGAAAGTATATTTTAATGGAAAAATCAGAAGAAGTTGTGTGTGTTTTCATTTTGTGAATTTGTAATAAGATTTATCTCATCTCAGTCAGCAAATTCCAGGAAGAAGAGATCAAAGAAAATGAATAGCATAAGGCCAGAAATTTAAGGACATTAATTTAAAATGGGGGTTATTCCTTGAACTGCATCTTACTGTCTAAAAATATCTAAACCAGTGGACCAAAAATATCTTAAATACAATCCACTTCTCCTTACAATCTGCAAAGTTTGTCAAGTAATTTTGCAGATTAATGCACAATTTACATATATTATTGCATATATTAACAGGAGTGTTTATCCCCCCTACCTTGTCTGAATTAGGCTAAATTCCATACAATTTTTCATCCTTACACATCACTGAACCTTCTAGCAAAACACAGAAGTGGTAGCATGTTTCTGTTTTCCCTCCCTAATTCCTTATCTTTTTGACTTTGAATTATTTTATTGGCTTTGGAGCTGAACGTAATTTTTGAATATATGTTTTCATACTTGAAGTGTTTAATTCTTCTGTGTTGCATGTAAAAATATTATTAATAGTCAAATATTATAAATACTTGCGACAGAACAAAGATATCTGGGTATATCTGGGCAGAAGGTAGTATTCTATCCTGCAAAAATGAGAAATCTAAAATATTTTCTTGTTTCACATTAGTGCAAACTAGCAATCTTATAATGATTTTTGTCAGCAAATAAAAATATTTTCCAGCCTCCAGCCTTCAGTGTACTTCTGGAGTTTAAGATAGTTGCCTGAGATGTGATTTTGATTCCATTAATTATCCGTGTGGAATAGAAAAAGCCAAGAACTGCATTCAACTGAGTTTTGAAAGTTTGGAGGTGTGATCTTCAGTTCTTCTCTGTGGAGGACAAAAAGAAGAAATATTGAAGTGGTTTGCCAAATACTCAAAATGTTTTTCCAGGCAATCTCCACCCTCTGTCCCTCAAAAAATCCTGAGGAAAACAAATACAAAGCAAGCCAAGTAAAAATCTTTCTGTTAACTTAGTGAGATTTGTATCGAATCAGAAAACAGAAATATCATCTGGCTGAAACTGGAGGGTTAAATTATGTGGCCTTGAAATATTGAAGTAGTAGTTTTAGGAAAAAAAGCATTTAATATTGTTGCTCTTACTAAAAGTAATTTTTTAATTACTACAAGTGGCAAAGGAACTGAACATTGCTTTAACTATTAGGATTTGTGCTAAAGTAATTTGAACAACCAAGATTTATGTGTTATGCTACAATCCAATATATCAACCATCCTCAAATAATAAAGGGCTGTATTCATTTTTGTGCTTGCTTAAAAAAACATTTGTAATCAACCCAAAGGAACCTACACACTGAACCAATGTTGCATCTAAACGTGACAGCTGTATTTAATCTAAACGTGACAGCTGTATTTCAGAAATCAAAAATAAAAGCAAAGAAAATAAACCCAAGCCAACCCAAAGCTTGTCTGGTGGGGTTGCAAGGATACTTTTAAGTTGTTGAGTGACATTCATTGGTCTAAATTGTTCAGTTTTCAAAAACAGTATTTATAGTTATGCCAAATACAAGAAAACTTACAAGAGAAGTAATTCTGGCAGGTAAAATTTCTGCTTGCAACACAAAACTTTTGCTCTTGTTTTCACTTCAGTCCACACAGGTCTGGATTGTCTCCTGAGAGATATTGTGATCCTTCAAATCCAGGGCAAAAAGGCAGGACTGTGGGCTTAAACACGCATGGGAAAAAAACGAAAACATGTGCTGCAGTCTTGTGTAGTCCTGGTTCTCTGGCTATAAGGAAAGAGTGAAAGAAATGAAGCATCCAGCCACTAGCATTCTTTGGAGATCATTTTCCAAATGTTGCTACTTCTAACGCAGGAGTAGCCAGTCATGTCGGGGCAGGCAATGCAAACCTCGCTCAGATTTCTGGCTCACTGGGTGAAAATTGCATTCACCGTGATTAAAATGTAAATCAGTGTAGGAAAAAAGGGAAATTATTTACTAGGTTTGAATTGAGTTACTTTTACTGTGACTGCATGTTTTACTTTATTTTTGTCTGTATCTTTAAGGGTGGTATTGCAATCCAGAGCATTTGCTGAGTTGCTGGTCAATGACCAGGCTCACCTTTAGCCAGTCCTTCAAGGCTTTGGATATTGGGTATCTACAATTCAGTAACTAACTTCAGTAGATGAAATCTAGCTTCTCTTGAGTGGAAAAAAAAGGTCTTTTACTTGTCTTCACAGTTCTTGAATATATTCAAGGTTCACATTTTAGCCTTTTACAGTCCAAGATTATTTAAAGCACAAAAAGGGAAACTGTAGGATCTGGAATCACTTGAAGACTAAGACTTTGGCTTGCTCTGTAGCAGATTCTCTTTAGTTTCATCAGCTAGATTTATGCATCTACCTTAGGGACTTTACTGACATAACTGATTTTAGAGTGTTAGTCACTCTTGACAAATTCTTTATGTTTTGGAGGGAGGTGATAGAATATTTCAAACACATAAAATCATCAAACTCTAAATCATCTTCTGGAGGTTCCACCTCTTGCCTTTGATACTAGAGGATACCTAGGATAATGGGATCAGACACTCAGATCACTCGGCTTAGTGCCAGTTCTGTTGAAGCTTCCTATAAATGAACTTTCCTAGTTCCCTGTTGGCAGTTAGGCATTCTGGTTCTCTAAGATCCTAGTCTGTCTTCTCCTTTGCTGTTATATAGGTCTTGCTAAAATATTCCTAATACACAGAAAATACTGAGTCTCTTGAGCATTTCCACCTCAGTTATACCTCTGGGGAGAATAATGAAAAATTTAGTCATTTTACTCTCTCTCTAAACAGTTGTAAACAGAAGAATACAGTGTTATTTACTGTTAAAATTTTAAGATCATTTTGTGTCATAAAACACCACTGTGTGATTACTGCTGTTAGATTTTGGCTTCATAATAACAGTAACGATATTTGTTGCGTTTTAAACTGTTTAACATATATATGCTATTTTGGTTTACTGATTCCTTTTCATTAGGGGAGAGTTTTGGCACATGAAGGAAGGTTTATTAGTGATATTTTCTGTGTTTCTTCTAAGTATTTCACAGGAAAAATCAGAGAATTTCCTGAGGAAGTAATTATAACCAAGACATTTTAATAAGGCTATGAATATGTATAGCTTCCTCAAACATTCACAATTACAAAAAAGTAAGTTCAACTTGTCCTAGAATTAGTTCTACAGGAGAACAAATGCATGGTCATGTTTCAATATCTGCTTTGGAACTGTTAAACAATTTAACTATTAGTTTGCAAAAGCACGGGAGGCTAAAAGACTTGCACATTTCAGTATGTGTCAGGAGCAGTTCCTGAATCTAAACTGAAGTAATAATTGAAAAATGCGCAGAAGGGAAGAGAACAACAAAATCTTAGTCCCCAAGTGTTTGGAGTTTGTGAAGGGAGTGATAGTGCACTGAAAAAATAACTGGTTTGTGCTAACGGTAGTATTTCATTCTCACACTTTCGCTTTGAGGGAACAAATAGATTATTTTTAGGTCATACAATAATCCCTGTTTGATGTTCATCACTGATGTTCTTAAACATCGTTATATTTCACTTCATTTATTTTATACCTACATTAGAAATAATCGTGTTTCAATCTCCCAAATGTTTAGTATGAGTGTAGTTTCTCACAGCAAAAGTGTACAGTATATTTAGAATATATAGCAATATCCATTTAGTAACACAATAAAGTAACTGCTTTGTAGTAACTGTATTTTTATGTTAAATGTTTTGCAATTTTGCAGAATTGGAATTGGCTTTCTATTGGCTTGAAAATTACAGATTAATGATTTCTTGCACTGTTTGTTAGCTACTCTAACCTTGACACTCTTTAGAATAGAAAGTATTCTCTCTGAAGGTTAAACAAAAGATTTTCTTTTTCTCCTTGTAACAACAAAATACTGGTCAAAACTAAAGAAATTCCATACTCTGGAAATTCAACACTTTTAAAATGATAAGTTTAATCCTTCGCTTATAAAAACTTTTGTGGGGATAGCAAGAAAACATTGCCTATTTTGTGGTGAGGACTGAATGTTACTGGGGGTATTATATTTTTCATTTACAATACACTTTTATCTACTCTAACAAACACATAGTTTAGTTTTTCCTGATATATTCACTGTATGGAACCGGGCGATGTGATGCTTTGATCACTTCCGTTTGACCTGAAATTCTTCCATCAAGAAAGAATGCATAGATTTTTTTTGAGGCTTTTGAAAGGGAATTTGCCATTTACAATCTGTTTTTATATGCCTTTTCACACACACGCACACACAGAAAAATGTACATAAAGAGAAAGAAAAATGTTATTGTAAAAGTAAAAGCCATGAAAAAGTTGTTCCACAAAGATCCTATTAACCTAAGATGAATCAGTATTTTACCATTTATAGGAAAAATTATGTTGACAGCAATACTAAAGATCACAATTTTTAATGGCTCTCTCATTCTTATGGTCTTAAAAGACAATTTAAACTATTATGCAATAGGTGAAATTAAAATGGCAGAAATGCTGTGAGAATGCTGTGTAAAATTCCCTGCATATGTGGCTGAGGTCTTCAGAGAATTTACACTCGCCTTAAACTACAAGAAGATATTCTTGTGTCAAGAGCAGTCTTTCTGTCATAGGAGAAGATCCAAAAGCATCTCCTGGAAATAGTGCTGCTTATGACCCAATGTTTGCAGCATGTTTTTAATATTCACATAGTATCACTGTGATTAATTTTATAATGGATGCTTTTCTCTGTACTGCTACGACACAGCACTGCCAACAGGTGGATGTCTGCATATAATAACAGGATCACTAGTGATTAAAAAAACCCCCTAAATCTTAGCTCATGAGAGGAATCATGATGTGACTGAAATTAAAACCAAGTACAGTTTTAAAGCAAACTGGTCCCATACTGAAACCAGTGCTGTTCAATGTTTTCATTGATCATATAGTCAACAAGATCGAGTGCACCCCAGCAAGTCTGCAGATGACACCAAGTTGAGTGGAGCAGTTACCACACCAGAAGGACCTTGTCAGCCTGGAGAAGTGGGCCTATGTGAACCTCATGAGGTTCAACAAGGCCAAGTGCAAGGTTCTACACCTGGGTCAGGACAATCCATGTTTTCAATTCAGGATGGGGTTCAACGTGATTGAGAGCAACTCTGCAAATAAGGCCTTGGGGTGCTGAGTGATGACAAGCTCCACATGAGCTGGCAATGTGCGCTTGCAGCGCAGAAGGCCAACCGTGTCCAGGGTATCATCTTCCCATCTGCTCCGCTCTTGTGGGATCCCATCTGGAGTATTGTGTCCAGTTCTGAAATCCCCAACATAAGTAGGATATGGATCTGTTGGAATTGGCCCAGAGGAGGGCTATGAAGATGATCACAGGGCTGGAGCACCTCTGCTGTAAGGACAGGTTGAGAAAGTTGGGGTTATTCAGCCTGGAGAAGAGAAGGCTCTGGGAAGAACTTATAATGGCCTCCCAGTTCCTGAAGGGGCTACAGGAAAGCTGGGGAGGGACTTTTTCCAAGGTGATATAATGAGGGGAAATGGATTTAAATTGGAAGAGGGAAGATTTATATTAGACATTAGGAAGAAAGTCTTCACAATGAGGGTGGTGAGACACTGGCGCAGGTTGCCCAGGGAAGCTGTGGATGCCCCCACCCGTGGGAGAATTCAAGGCCAGGTTGGATAGGGATTTGAGCAGCCTGGTCTGGTGGGAGGTGTCCCTACCCGTGGCAGGGGGCTTGGAACTGGATGAGTTGTAACGTCCCTTCCAACCCAAACCATTCTATGATTCTGTGATTCTATTTTATTTACTTTGGTAGAGACAGGAATTAATACCAAATATTATTTAGTAATATTATTCCGTATTTTGGGGGGAAAAAATGTAGACCCTCTCCTGTTTTTATAGTTCTTTGATCTTCTAGCTCACCTTTACTGATATAAAACTTTGAAAAGAAACCAGTACAATACTAGAAATGGAGGTTCCGTCACCTGTGTAATTTATTCCTAGAATTTGTCAGGAATTTGCATACCACTTAGAGAAGCAGAAGCATCCAAACTGTTTGACAGCAAGAGGCTAGAAGCTAATAGAAATTAATCAGATGGTATTAAAAAAAATGTTAATAAACGTCATTGTCCCTAGCCCCCCCCACTTTTATTTTGATGATGCTGAATACATCATAGCAGTCATTTATACTTGCATTAAAGCTGGAAGTTGGAAGGGTACTCCCAGCTTGAGTCTTCCTGATTTTGCTTGTGACCAAAATTCTGATTATAAATGCAGAATTTTCTGTTAGTTTTATTAACAATTTTGATTTCTTTCTGAGATAAAAGAAATAATTTTATGTGAAAATTTGAATAATTTACTGCTTGAACATATCTATAATTAGCAAATCAATTATTTTCATGAGTTTTACTGTGCTGCAACTTCAGTGTAAGCTCATGGCTGTAGAAAATAAATTGTCTGGTCTTCTTCACTTTAAACATCTATAAGGTAATAATAATCCTGAATAACCACAAACTTCAGCCCCTGCCCGACTTATCTCCTGAAACTTTTAAGAATGTGTTCACAAATAAAAATAATAACGAGAAAGATAAAAATCTGAAAAGCCTGATTCTTAGCCAAAAGCTGTATAGTTTATGCAGGAGAGCAACCATTCTTTTAGTCTTGCTTTGAAACCCATGCTGAAATATTAAACATACTAAAAGGCAAGATGAAAATGTGAGGACTTAGTCCATCCAGGGTGATAAGGGTATAACCATACACAAAAAGAAAGTAAGTATTTTTAACATGAGGAATATGTTAAATTAAACTGTTCAGGACCTTATTTAAATTACTGGATGCTCAGTTTTAAACCTTTGAGTGGTTCCCTTTTGCTGCATATGTATCTTCCATTTTCACCTCTCATGTAGAAATTTAGCAAGGATGTGACATATTGCTTCAAAAAGAAGCATGCACCACACTTTTAGTTTAGACTGGGAAATGGCTCCATGTTGCAGGTGAAGGGAGAGCCAAAGGAGGGTGGGAAGCACATTTAGCCACAGGAAGAACTTACCATGCACAAAGATAAGTGAAGGCTGTTTTTCCTCTCGTGATTCAGATTCTCCCATGCTGTGCAAGTTACAGCTATGGTGGCAGTATCGCCTAATCTCTGTTTTACTCTCTCACACAGACCTGGTCCATCCTTTTGCCATGATCAGGTAATTCCAGTCCTCACTTCTTCCTTTTTGCTCTACTTATTAGTTCTGCACTGTCTGATGATCTACCTTCCTGAAGCTATCTTCCTGCGAGAAAACTAGGGTTCTTTAAGAAAGAAAAACACAAAAAGAAGAAAATATTTTCCTGTTGTGCATGAGCTCCTCTAGTCCAAAGCTGTGACTGTAACACTGCTACCAAATCAAAATGCTTCCATATGAACTGCTTTTATATCGGGATTTTGACTGATGAAATCTTAATTCCATTTCCTGATGTGAAATTTTCCGTGTCCTGTCCTACGTATAGCCAATTATCTAATTCTTTTCAACTTTGATCTTTTGTCTAGCTGATGCTTCACCGTCACAATATCCTGCTGACTCTGGTGAAAGCTGCGCTTGCCAATGAAAGTTAACACTACAGGGTTTTTTTTCCTTTTTTCATTTCATAGACAGACCATGTAAAATGCAGGGGTTTTATGACATCTTTACTTGTGGCATTTGCTCTACTTAATATGGGGTGAGGATAAGCAAACACAAAACCAAAACCCAATAGGAAAAAACAACCTGTGTAGATTCCAGGGGGGAAGATTTAAATGATCAGTTTTATACAACAGGATTGACACCTGACAACTATTCAATAACTCTTCAGTTAAGGGCTTGAATAGACAGGGTTCTTCTTATACAACACCAGAATTGAGCTCACAAATCTTTTCAGCAAGAGAAAGTGATTGCAGTTCCAAAAAAATTGATATTACGTTGTCCCATATCTTTTGAGAAAAGCATCCTTCTACCCTTCTACATACTTCAGATCATAACTTCATACAACTTTAGATCATAACTTCATAACTGTCATAACTCTATAATTATTAACAATCATATTTAAAACTGAGTCTTTATTACTTTTTCATTTTCTTCTTTTGTGTCCTATTTGATTTGGATTAGAGACTGACATGATTAAGTACAAATTTTTTTATTGCCAGTTTACATCCTATTTTAGTGCATAGAAGTTGAAATGGGCTTTCTTGTGGTTAGTGTCAGTAATGCTTGAATTATTTGGCTTCAGATCTTTCAAAACCCTTTTTCTTAGATATTTAGACACATCAATTTTTATAGTATAGTAGTAGAGAAAAAGTAAACATTATTGATGTTTTTACTTTGATCCTTTTGTGACAGTTCATAAGAGCAATGAATTTGACAAGGCATGGATAAAAAAAAATAGAAAAAATCCCAAGAATTCTGTGTAAATGATTGATTTTCTGCTAGGTAGTTACAGTCAAGGTCAATAAATTCTTGCCAAAAAACCAGACTGCAACTGCAGGGAACTACCTCCTTTGGAGACAAAAAGGTTTTGTTCTATGTACCTGGAAACTTGGGCTATAACTCAAGTCCAACTGAAGTGAAACTGACTATTAAACCAGACAGAATCCAAGAATGGACATTTGCTTTGGACCAGATGTTGAGTCTCTAAGTCTCCCATTCCTTGTCCACGCTTTTATAGATTCTATCTTATCACCACTGATAACAGTGATTTTCTGTTATTATCACTTATATATTGCCTATTTAGCAACAAGAATTAGTGTGTTCAGAATACAAGAAATATGGGAAGATTAGCTTTGGAGGAGAGTGGAGCTTGGGTGAGAAATAAAATGCCTTCTTTTCCTGCTCCTCTTAAAAAACCTGGCAGATGGGAAGGTGTTTATTATTCACTGTAGTGGTCAGTCTGTTATTAAAATAAGTAATTAAAATGGTTCTCCTGCTGCAGTATGTCACAAAGTGTTTGCACCTCACAGTAAAGATGACAGGGCATCATGAGGCACACTAAGAACTCTCTGTGTGTGAGCAGTATAACAGTTACTAGGCAGAAAGGTCTAGCAATTTCAGGTATTTTTAAAATCTTTTTTGAGGGGGGTCTATACTTTCCATAGAGAATACTTTCTCATGACTGCTACTGTTTCCTGTAATGTCTCTTGAAACTGAGGAGGCAGGGGGGATCTTTTTAACCTTGTGCATGTCCGAAACAAGAAATTGAGCACTTCTTTTAAATATTTCATCCTTGTTTTTCAAGGCTAATAGCAAGAGTTTTCAAGATTTGATCCATATTTCTATGCTTTGACCCTTCACAGAACCTGCAGTTTCATCTTTTCATAATGCGGTTCTTTGCAGGGACAGGTAATGACAAAGTATTGTATCTGCAGTACATTGCTGAGGCAATTTCAGTGCCTTTAATATTGATTGATGCAAGTGGAGAATGGTTCCATGACCTCTAAAGAAATAGAAACTTGAGGTTTTACAATTTGGGATGAAGAAAAATGGACAGTTGCAACCTCAGAGATTCCATGAATCACACAAAAAACGGAGGTGTTGCACATACTCATGAGAAAACAGATGTATAAGAAGCTCTGGCAGAATTCATTTGAAGTACAAAACTGAGCAGTTAAATCATAGAAAGTGAAGCCAGCTCTCAGACTCCCTGCCTTTGAGTGATGGCTGTACCAGACATAAATTGTGAAAATCTTCTGGAAGAAGAAAGAAGCAGTCAAAAATCTGGAACTGTGATGGACAAATGACGAAGAATCAGACTATCCCTAGTGGTTTCTAGTATTGGTGCCAATAAGAAAAAAAAGATCATGGCCAGAATTTTTTTTGCCAATAGCTAATTCAGAAGCAACTAATTGTATTTGACTGATTGTTCTATGAGTTGATTGCAAAATACAGTTCTGGATATGTCAATATTCCTGCACTTACTCCAAATTCCAATGACTGTTAGGACAGGGACATAATCCAGTGCGTATTGAAAGGACTGTAGAATTGCTACTATCTATACCAAAAGTTTTTAAATTACAAAACACCTACGACATTTGTTTATTAATGAGATTTTGCCACAAAACAATAATAAACCAAATAAACCAAAAATCAATCAATACATAATAATAAACCCAGCAAACAAAATATCAATTAAAATAATAAACCATGCTTAAATTCTCTTTAGGCACATGAGATGCCTTTCTCTAACTCAGATAAGGCAAGGAAAACCCGTAATTCTTTTATTTTTTGACATCTGGTAGTATTTTCTAGACCAATTTTCATTCAGCTGTAACAAATGGTGGTTTCCATGTCTGTAATAAAACAATTTCATTTGATAAAGCACCTCTGCTGATTAGAATTCATGAACTTTAAGCTACATAACTTGCTTTTACATTATGGGGGATAAGCTTTGTGGAGAAGGAAGAAAATTTCACATGTAACTTGACTTTCAACGGAATTTGTCTTGCACAGCATTGTCATAAACGGGTTCTAGAAACATTAGTGACCTAGAGTAGAGTGTGTAAGAAAGTAGCTGAAAAGTCATACTGAGATTAGCTATCTGTTGTTCACAAACTGAGAAAATGAGTAAAACAAAGTTTCTCAAGGTCGGTCTTATTTGTCGTTTTCATTAAAGACTTGGACAGCAGAGCAGAGAATGACCTTATTACATTTTCAGGCAAAATCAAGCAAGGGCAGGTCAAGTCCAAGCACTTGGGATGATTAGAACGTGAAACATTGATTGATTGTAGCAATAACGTGGGACAGACAGAATGTAAATCAGTCAGAGAAGGGGCAAAATCCCACACAGGAGTACAATCAGCTATGTGCATGCAAAGTAGGAAATGGTAGAAATGTGGAAGTTCTGAAGAAGAGAACCTGCAGCATTTAAAGGATCAAAACTAAGCAAGAGACAATGGTGATTTGGTGCACTGCCTTGTGATAAAAAGTAAAAGGTTTAAACTGAAGCAGGGAAAATGTTTGCTGTCCTTTCGAGAAAAGATTTCAAAACACTAAATGGATTTTTAAGCCTCAAACCAGGATGGTTGTCACTTGGGATTTTTTCGTATACTTTGACAAATAAAGTACAACAGTAGTTTAAATGCACTTTAATGATGCCTGTTTTCTGTTGTTCTCACTCAAGCTGCTATTTCTCTATAAATGCTGTTCATATTCTTAAACATATGTTCTCCTGGATTGTTTATAATCAACAAAGGACAAATTATATCCCAGTATATGAAACAGCATATCTAGAACAAATGTTTTGTCATTATTTTAAAGATAATTGATATAATACTTTGACTGATTTACCATTGCAGATATTTCTGATTTTATTTTTTGTATAAAGATGAAAAGTTGGGAAAGATAAAAGTGGCTCATAAAATCTCTAGATACTTGGCTCCATTTTCGTTGCACCTTTGAATGTTGTATATAAATGTCAGGAGTATCTGTATGGAAACTAAGAAAAGAGTGAGCTGCAAGGATAATTCCAATTAGATACAAATAGTTTTAATGGAGTCCGAAGAACTACTTCACATGAAAAGGCATTAGCAGAGCTTAGCTCTGAATTCTGGTGTTCTAAGTCTCAGAATAGCTCTAAAACAATAAATTCTTTCTGTCCCTATTATTAGAATTCCTGATATTTACAGAGATATTTACAGTATTCCACTTCAATAACTAATTTAAGTTATTGGGGTTTTTTTGTCTGTTGATGTTTGCTGAAATTCTGAAAAAAATTAAGCATAACTTTACTTTTTCACGTACAGAGCACAATGTTCAGAGGTAAAGGAGTTTGCCTATTGTTTTTGATAAGGATTGATTTGGGCTTTGGGAGTAGTTCTACTGTCTGTGTACACATGTGTGTGAAGATAAGCAAGCAGGCAAGTCACAGCCAGAATTGCCTCCTGTATTCCCTATTGTGAAAGGAAAATGGAGAATGTTCACACAGTCCTTTTAAGATTATGCTTTAAGAATTTAGACAGTTGTGAAACAGCAAATCAAGAAACTAACATTTGTATAACAAACATTTACATGTAAAATTGGAAGGATTTTTTTCTTTCAAAAGAAACACCATCTTTCTTGCTACTCTACTCTGTTGTACTTCTGTTTGCTTCAGATGCAAAATGACCCAGTTATTGGTGTAGGTGAAAAAGGAAGACATTCAGAGTAATTTCACATAATGACTCTGTGTGCTAAATGTGTAAAACTTTACGAGCAATCTTACCTAACACACTACATACAATAGAATATGAGTGTGAGATATATCCTACCCTTGGCCAAGACAAGAAGAGGTTAATTAACTGCTCTGGGAATAGGAAAGAGGACCAACCTTTCCCTGTAAACAAGTGTTCATGTTCTAAAGGGAAGGCATTACTGCCTTGGTTAATTAGGAACAGGAAACAAAAGAAGGAAGCCAGTTAAATTTGTGTTTGCACAGGAATGGGCGGTAAATTCTCAGTAACTAATGGTGGAAGAAATAAATATTGCTCTCTTTAGCTGCAAAGTTTAATTTTGGCAAGATACATAATTTGATCATAAAGAGTAATGACCTGGGGAACAGAAAAAAAGAACGTATAATCAGGTCTTAGAAAGGAAAGTATCTGTTGTGTGTTCATTTGCCCCTGGAGTAAAGACCTGAGGCTGGTTGAGGGTTTTTTTTTTTTGGTAATGTTCTTGTTTCTTTCTCTTCAAGCTACATTTGCATGCCAGGAGCACAACTCTTTTTCTTCTCTGTCTGTAAGTCTGAAAGTTAAAGTACAGAGTGTGTTCTTGGCTGAACATGGAAATATTGTGCATTCTGACATGTGATTTAATGCAGAAATATTTGAGGGATTTATGAACTTGTTGGGCAGCTGCCCTTTTTTATTTTCCATCTTTGAATAAAATCTTGAAGATACATATTTCAGTCTTACTCCTTTGAATAATAAGCAGAAAGATTAAATTTCTCTTTTCCCAATCACTCCCTGATCATGTTAGTATCTGGTGGCATTGGCAGTAGATCAGAGAATTGGCCAGTCTACCAAGTCTTCATCTTAAGTCCTCCACTGGCCTATTCTCAACAATTGAGGATGGTATCCTGTCTAGATGTACACATCATGTTGGAACCGGCAGACTTGGTGGAATGGTACCATTGGTTCCAGCAAAGGAGGGGAGATGGTATCACTAGAGGCTATACTATGTCTTGCAGAAATGTTTGGATGTGAGGAATCCTTCACAGCTATTTATTCATTTACTTTCTCTTTCACGTCATTCAACTTAATACGTTACTGAGAGCAGCTTGGTTAACATTATGGAAACAAATTTGTTCCTGATAAGTACAGTGGCGTGTTCAGCGCAATATGTCACAGACATATGAAGCTATGGATGACACAAAATATAAAGTCACCTCTGATCGTATTAATAGAAGTTGCTGTATGTTAATACTTTATTGGACTAATATTTGAGACCTGTGGTGCTATTAGTGGTATTAAGAGAGCAAGTAGTTCTTGTTGAGCTACTAGGGTAGTTTTGAAACTGGTGACTTCATTACCTGCCTTTCTGATTTGACCATAGATTTCCCATTCCATGAAGGTGATAGAGTGCTTACTTTCAGAAATTACCTACCTACCTGCACTTTAGTGCTTCAGATGGGACTGGGGGAGAGTGAAATAGAGCCAATCCCTCATCAAAAGACTAATGTTTTATTTCAGTGTACAATTCTGCCTCTCCGGCAGAATTGATTTATTTTGACGGTCCACTCTGATAAGCTGTTAAAAACTGTGGTCTGTTTGACAATGACACATAGCAATCTTTGGTCTTCTACAAGTCATGTTCCACACACTTTGCATAACCCTTGAAAATGCTCTCCTTTTGCCTGCAACAGACGATGTGAAAGTAAAGAAACTGAGTGAATCAGTAACACATGCTTTAGAAGGAACCTGTCACCATCTAAAATGGTAGAAAAGAAGCCTTTCTAGTCTCTACTGAGAACTGAGAACAAAAGGCTGATTGCATAGAAGCCAACATGCTACCAACTCCCTTGCAGAGCTTTCTTTTTGTGATGAATCTTAGACTTTTTTCCCCGATCTTTTTTTCCTTCTACTAATTAGGTTTTTCTGTGTAAAGCTAGTAAAACATGCTAAGTATGTAGGATGGGGAAAGTAAATTGACTTGTACACATTTACAAAAACGTAATATCAGATCTCATGATAGGTACAGTTCTGTTCATTAACAGTCCTAATTCCATTCTAACTGCCTTGTTTTCCCAAGTTGTTGTAGCTGAGATGAGGTCCTTGACAATATTTTCTCTTCCAAACTTGTTTAAAAGATTTCTTTGTCCTAAGGGTTATTTAACACAAGTGATACTAAAGGGAGAATAGCTCACTGGGAGGTATTTAATTCAGATCATAGATTGTAAACAATAAACACCTGGTTGACATAATGTACAAAAATCCAGTTGCTGAATGAATGATTCAATTAATTGGGCAGGTTAACATTAGTGGCTGCCTCCTATGAAAGTATTAAGTGACAATCACAGTGCAGGTGGCAATTCTTGAATAGGATTGCCCAGAAAAGAAACCAGTTTTGCTAAAAATGGTGAAGATTTCACACTTCTTTAGTACATGCAAATGAAAACGACACTTTTAAAATGTGAGCATTGAGGATCTGGTGGACTGTGTGAAGTTTTGATTGTAGTTTAAGCTAGGGAATAATTATTTGGAGAACTATGGTGGAGAGTGTCTCCTAATCACTGTGAAAATTGTCCACGTTGTATAACCTAGCCATTAATTTTCTCACATGGAAAGAAAAAATTTAATGAGAAAGCAGATGAGAGCCTCAGTCTCCTAGCTTCTGGATGATTGTCCCAGAAAGCAAATTTACCAGCTGAGGTGAACAAGTCTCTTCTACTTTTTAGCAGAGCTCTCATCAGGGATCTGAAATCTTTCAAACAAAAGTTTAGATACATCTGGTATTGCACTTAGAAATTTTGGATTAGTTTGTCTGTAGAGAAGGATTCACACAGAGATTGATGTGAACGCTGCAAACAGATATTTTAAAAAGCACTGTAAAATTAACAAAATAAACTACAAATATTTGATATGCGGTTGTGAGGTGTTCATCCTCCAATTTTCTGTTCTGTTCTTTGCAAATGCTTTGATTTTGTTTCTAAGTCTCCAAATAAGGATTACCGTCCCCTCCCCCAAAGGACATCAGTGAACCAACCTAGGCAGTCCCAGAAACTGGATTTGCAAGGATCACCAAGGGCTCCGTGAATTACTTTCTGGCATAGAACTAGGTAATTTCATAGACTCTTTTACGTTTTACATCTCTTTTTCAAGAGAGAAGTAATCTCCATCCCAACAGCAAAGCTCTCAAGAGCTTTCATAGTGCCAGGTTTTGACTATTTTATGTTCATATTGTCTTGTCAGATGCCAAATGAATGAATGAATGAACCACTGGTAGTGACTTTGGATCCCTACCGTTAATTCCATTAACTTTTGATTTTTGAGCTAAAGACTTTGTTGTGTTAGTTAATAGGTTGTAGTAGATCAGTGCACCACTGTTAGTGTCTTCTGGACTTCTATGAATATGATGATGCTTCAAAACACAGGCTCATTTCCATCAGGCTTACGACCACCAAATGTAACCAATTTCATATCTGTTTGACTTGCAAATAGTTATGGCTGCTGTGACCCACTGTTTATGAAATGCTACTTTCTGTTAGCCATGAGAAATTAATAGTTATATGGCAAAGATTTACTGGTACTTAGTGTCTGAATTCAGAAGTGACTGCCAGTATTCTACTTCAAGATCTTATGATGGGTGAATTTCCCATAAGAGCCTGAGACTGAATGTTTATCAGTGTGAAACAGTCAGTAGTGTATTTATGAAAAAACAGTTCAGCATAGAGAAAGCGCAGAAAGAGCTAGTTTGCAATATTTGCTTTTTGCTGATTCAAATCAGGGTTTCAAAACCATGATTTACAGATCATTCCATAACTCCACATGGTTGGTTGGTTCAGCCTATTCTAATTTTGCTGTTTCCATTCCCAAGGTGACCAGACAGCTGCGCGTAGATTAGAACCATACAGTTCTAGGAACAAGCTATGTTATACATTTTCATGGTGCTAATAATAAACATTCTTCCTAGCTACAGTGTTCAGGATTGAGGCTGGCACAGGAAAATGAGATACAGGCCTGAAGTCTGTTGTGGGTTTTCACTGTCGATTTACTCATCTGTTGTAGCTTTTCAAGGGGGAAATCTCCAAAGACATCTTTGGCAATGCAAATTGGTATGGAATTTGATTTTTCAGTTTTCCATTGCTGTTTTAACAGTCACTGTCTATCACAAAATAATTAAAAATGTTATTAAAATAGTATATCAAAATGTAAATTGCTGGAGTATAATTAGACACTTGTAAATTGTACTTCTCTATAAGTAAAGTCTACTGAATGTGGTTTGTTTCCTTGAATTCTTTCAGATATGTTTTATTATTCTTCATTATTTAACATCCCAAGTAATATACTCCGCTTTCCCAGATTTTCAAAGTTTTCTGTGATAATTGTATTCTACTTAAAAACTACTTTGCCAGGTGACTAATTGTGTTCTTTGGAAATGTTTACAGAGTGAAAGAGCATTGAATGGTATTTACAGAAAATGGTACATGCTGAAAAATCCTGCTTTGAGAGTACTATGATACTGAATCTTTCTTCCATCTACAGCTTGCATGAAAACAAAACTTCTGACTTATAAAAGGCTTTATATATTAAATGCATATCTCTGGGTTGGGTATCATTTTGCAGTGTGTTGTATGTATGGTACATTGGCCACCATTCAAGGTTAGAGTAAAGCCTTTTTATGTAAGAATATCAAAAGGCACAAGATGCAAAACTTTTAATATATGCTACAATTCAGTAGCATTTCAATGCGTTCTTTTCACTGAAGGGAAGAAAATAACTCTGAGCACAAACGAAGGGCTCTTTATTTTGCCAGTATTTTTGCAGTGTTGCGTTTTGGAGTTACCTATATATTCCAACATTAAAACAGTGACAGAAAGGGCAACCAAAGTCTGACAAGTAATTTTAGAATAGAGTTATGTGTTATGCTACCTGGCATAAAGGCCTTGTACAGGGAGCAGAACTTTTTTGTAGATCACATCTGGACAAAGGATGGAACAGGAGTCATGAAGGGTCAATCTGAAGGTCAATCCATCTATCCCAGTATCCTCTCTCTGAAAGTTACCAAAAGAGAAGGCCTAGGGAAGAGTGTAAGGACAAGGTAAATACACTGCCCACTCTCCTAGCACTCAGTCATTTTCAACTCAAGGGCTTGTGGAGATAGCAGTATTTTCTATTTATTTTAGAACAGTAGCAGGTATCTCTTTTGTGGACTTTGCCAACCTCTCTGGGAAACCCCGTTAATTTAACAATTCTACAGCAGCCTGTGGCCAGAAGTACCATAACTAAACTATTGCCCATAAGAATAACAGTTCCCTTTGTTTTGGACTGCCTTCCTTGTAGCTTAATATCAGATCCCAGTTCTTTTCTTGGAAGAGATAATAGCCAATCAATCCATATACACCCTCTCTATGACAATTCTGATCTTACAGAAATCTGTCATATGCCCCTCAGTTGTTTCTTTTTCACTCTGAAGAGTCCCAACCTATTTAGTTATTTTGATGCAGAAGCTGGTACATGCGTTTGATTGTCCATGTGGTCTTTTCTGAAACATTTTCAGCTCTACTGTAATCTCTTTGAGATGGATAGCCATGCACTACATACACTATTCAAGATGAAGGAGAATTATGAGTTTATAGAGTGGCATAATGGCATTCTTTGTTTTATCCTGTCTTTCCCTGTAGTTCCTGGCCTTGAATTTGCCCCATAAGCCTCTCCTGAGCTCTGAGCTGTATTTTTAATTTCACTCCTTAGTGAGAATGACCAGCTCAAAATGCACCTTTGTGTCTGAGAAGATAAGTCTGGGGGTTTTCCCCCTTAATTACATGATTCTTTGTCCAACTATGCTGATCTTTTTTTACTATTTTATTCGTTATTCACTTTGTTTTATAAATCGTGCAATTCTTTGTGTTTCATCTTCAGCTTTACTCTACCCAGAATGTTAGGAAACAGCAAAATCTGTACCCTTGCTGCTCACTCATTCTCCAGACTGTTTATGAATATGTTTCACAACACACATCTCAGCACACATCTCTTTTGAACTCCACTGAAGACCTCCTTCCGCTGTAAGGACTAAGCATTTGTACCTGCCATTCTGTTTCTCGCTTTTTCTCTTTAATTTTTTTTTTTTATTTTTTTTTTATTCAGAGTCCTTCCATTTTATTCCATGGCAATTTCAGCCTTTTTCAAAGGACTTTGTCAAAGTCAATAAGATTTCCTTTATACAATTCCTTAGAAAAGCCTCCAAAGAATCTCAGTGAGGCTTTCTTTTCACAAAAGTTGTGTTGACTTTTCCCTCAGTGCATCATAGTTATTCACGTGTCCACTAGTTCTAACATCCAGTGAAGTTTCTAAAAACCTTTTTGATAAATACATCCAGATGTTGGCAAAAATAATGAATGTCAGGAATGTGGCCTGTTTCCATCAGGGCTCAAGAGCAAAAAAGTTACACAACTTAAGTGTTATTACTTCCCAGTTGTCAGTAGTACAGGCTCCTAAAACGGCAAAGTTGAGGATAGCAATAAATGTTAAAAAACAGGGTAGAAATCATTCAGTACCCCTTGCTTGCACATTCTTTCACAACTAGGAGGCAATATCCTTTGCACTGAATGCTAAATAAAAAGTTATGAACTATTTGATATGACAGCAAGCACTGAAGTCAACCCATACAGCCTTAGAGAGAAACGAAAGTCAACAAACAATTCTCTGCATTACAGCAGTGCTCACAGAATACTAGGTGTCACTGAGATGTAGGAAAAGATTCGGTTTATACCTGATATATTGTAGTTTGTGAAGAAAAGTCCATGAAAAAATTAATGTTCCAGATGTTACCAATACTCTTCAGTCTCTGTTCCAGTCCAGACTGCTGACACATCCTAGCTCTTTGGCTAAAATAACTAAATAAATGAGTGTCTTTTACGGACCTTGGGTGATTTTGGGTTGAGAGCTATGAAATTCTCTTTTGTGTGCCACTCTTGCCCTATGGGCCATGCTGCTGGAACTTGCAGGGGGTATAATTTCTCTGTTTTTAGGTAGAAGTTTAACAGCCTTCGGGGAGGTTTGGGGAGGATGATTGTAGCTTGAGGCTTTGTTAAATCTTTCATATATTCTCCTGCAAACCCTAGATTTCATCACCATCCTATTGGAAATAGTGAGTTTCTTTCCTAATGGGTGCTGCTCTGTCCACAATAAGCTGAAACAAGGAGTTACACTTCTCCATGTTTCTAGATATCCACTTCAAATCACTTCCTTAGATAAAAAAATGTAGCATGTATGGGTGGTTCCATCATACAAAACATCTGGTCACCTTTGTCTTGAATTTTAAGGCCACATCATTATATTATAACATTTTGATGTGTAGTTTTTTTCCACAAAAAATCCTTTCCTGCCCATAACGAATTTATTTCTTTGAAATAGCTGGGTTTTTATGAATTCAGTTTTTAGGATTTTATGAGATGATTTTGTAGAAGTTCTTGTGATTTTCAAGGTACAATAGAGATAGAAAGGGAGAACAAGGAAAATGTAAACATCCTAGGGGAACTTGAAGCCTTACTAATGAATTCCACTTCTTTTTGGCACTCAACTTGCTAAGGTAGAACATGAGACTGGACAAATGCTATCTGAGGCTCTTTTTCCCTTTACATTTTTTTCCTGTGGATGTTTTTACAGCTCACAGAGAATGGGATTGTCTGTATATGATGACTAATTGTATAGCTATTAAAATTTTCTGGAACTTGCTGTGACTGTACAGTGAAAAAAACCCCAAAAAAGTAATTTACATTATTTAAATTTCTGTAATTAAAATGTGTAAGGATAGTGGGGAAGTGTAAGTGGAGGTATTATGAGCAGAATTATTCCATGGCAGAACATGATTTGTCTAATTTTTTCATTTCACAAGATATTGAGAACGTGTATGTATGTATGATTTTATAGGAGTATATTTTACCACTGAATAATGGGACTTATTTTACCTAATCTGGAAATAGTAACTTTCAGCTCATCTTAACAAAGTTTTAATGAAACACTTTTGACTTGAAAATAATGCTGAAACTTTACTAACAAGAATGCCTTCCTTCTTGCAGTGTGATGTTTTTTTGGCAAGAGCAGACTTATGTATAAGTGGAAAGACCCTGCTCGGAGCAAAGTCCTATTAAATCTCATGCTATTCAGTGAACTGCATCCAATTAAATACAACAGGAAAAGTACAGCCTCATAGTAGCCTTTCTGGGTGTAACTTTATATGCATTGCCCTAATGGTAAAATTCTCATTCCTTCCACTTGTCCTGAATGATTCCATCAGTAAATACCGTAACACAATGCATTTTCTCCAGATACTCTACATCCCTGCTATACTTAATCGGTTACTATGGCTCATATGCTGGGAGTAAAATAGCTCAGCATATTTCACAGTGTCACAGTATCACAGTATCATAAGGTTGGAAAGGACCTCCGAGATCATCGAGTCCAACCTATATCCCAGCACTAACACCAACACTAACACCATCATCTAAACCATGGTACTCAGTGCCTCATCCAGTCTCCCCTTAAACACCTCCAGGGTCGGCGACTCCATCACCTCCTGGGCAGCGCATTCCAATGGCCAAACAACCTTTCAGTGAAGAACTTTTTCCTAACATCAAGTCTAAACTTTCCCTGACGAAGCTTGAGTCCATGCCCTCTAGTTCTATCACTGGTCACCTGAGAGAAGAGACCAACCCCTGCCCAACTACAACCTCCTTTTAGGTAGTTGTAGAGAGCAATGAGGTCTCCCCTGAGCCTCCTCTTCTTCAGACTATTTCCTGCCCTTCTCAGCTGAATCTTGTTCCTGCTGTCAAGTGAGTGGCTCCTCTAGTACTTCATACTTTCATATGAAAAAGAAAATGGGCACTATTGCCTCCTCTCCCACTGACAGTGTTTTTCAAGGAAGAGGAATCACCTTTTCTTTTCACACAATGCAGTAGGCTGCAAATACAATAGTGTTGATCCAATCACAACTCACTCTGCCAGTTGAGTTCAGCTCTGAAGCTGTGGTACGTTAAGTTGGTACTGACAGCTCCTGTGCTGGATCGTGTGTAGTCCATCTTCTTACAGCCAGTGTAAAACCAGTGGAATTTTAGTTCTCTCCTTTCAGTTCCAGAAAGGGAGAGAATTTAAGATGCACAGCTGTCTCAGTATGTATCCATTGGCAAGTAAGGCTTCATTCATAAAACAGGTTTTATATCCTGTCCTTTGTTCTGGAGATTCCCTTTTATACATTATAATAGAAAAATAAGTATATAATTTGGGACTCTACTTATCTGGAGTTCCAGCTGCCTTAATGCTAGTCTTGTGACAACTCTGTCCTTTTTTGGTTCTAGACATTAGCTGACCCAATTCTCTTAATTTCAAAATGTCAGTCCAGCAATATGAATTGTTTTGGTTTGTTAAGTCACCAAAACATATCCCACAAATTCTTTTGGAAAGGAGCACTGGCTCATCTGCAGAGTGAGAACTATGCAAACAGTCTAAGTGTAGGGCAGTTGATAATGTCCAAAACTTAACTCTCTGGAGAAATGCAGATCTAACTTGAACAGCATGTTTCAAGCTGTTTAAAGAGACCATTATTATAGTATATATTCAAATCTAAAATTCTATGATATTGCATCATACATGTTGTCAAAAGGAAATACAGTTGGGGGGAAAAAAGCAAAATATAACTCTATCTGAACAAGCAATATTTGTGCTGAAGTTAGAAGACAAGTGTTTGACTTAGCACTCATTGTCCACTGCTACAATGGAAAACATAAGGAAACCTCAAAGAAGAATGAGCACCAAAAATGTAAAAAGATGACAAAAGAGGAGCAGAAAGAAGAATGTTTCTTAATTGAGCCTGAGAAAGAGAACCATGACTGATGGCCTTGCTTTCAACTCTCTGATTATGAGAATGCCTCCCTGCACCAGTCCATGCCAATATCAGGTGGCCGTGTCAGAGTGAATAATAAATCTGGCTGACATTATAGGCAGTTGTTTTACTTTACAGCTTTAATAGATTTCTAACAAAAAAGTAATTTAGTTGTATGCGTTAATGTATTTATTTTTCACCTACCTATTTATTTCTTTATTACAATTGAGGGGTTCAATTTCTGACAAATTCATCGTCTGAGTTTGATTTATGGACTATGAAAGTAGGAAGGAAAGGTTCAGCTTTGATCTCTTGTTGGCAATTGAAATTTAACAAATGTCCTTTTGTCAGAAGTGATTTGTTTCTATTCTCTGAAATCTATGTGCCTTGATTATGCAGACACTGAGTCTTTTTTGCGGTGCTTCAATTTTCCACTGAAAATTGATGCTGCTCCTGGGAATAGTGTTGTTGTGTTTCCCTCTTCCCAGCTGAATTCTGATGCTACAGTAAAATGATAACAAAGATCATTCTGGATTGGCTGCTACAGCAGATAAGAAGCTGCCTCTCTGGCTACGAGAAAACTGTGCCAGGTCCTAGAAAATACAAAAAAGGAAATATCCCTAAATGTTATGGGTTGTTTTATATAAGAGGTCAGAGTAGGTGATGGCAGTGGTCCTAGGTGTAACTTGTTCCATTCATAGACATATGTCAAAGCAAACTTAGGGAACATAGAACAATATTGCTCTGACTTAGTAGTGTGCAAAAAATCTGCCCTTTTCAATGTGAGGACCTTTTGTTAAAAATCAGAATTGAATTCAAATGTCAGATTGCCTGGGCCACACAGTGGTGACCTGGATAATTTCATATGCATCATAAGAGCTCAGTATGGCTTATCAGGAACAATGTATTGAGCCAGGATGAAAAGAGTTATTGAATTAAACTTCTTATTAACAGTTGAGCAGTTAACATTGTTGAGCACAATGAGCCTATTCAAATGAATTCAAACCTCAGGTTTTGAGTGAGTAGCTCTTGATTAATTCAGATGACTATCAATCTAGGAATAATGGTCAAGAAAGGAAAGGCTTTTAATGACATGATTTTCCTGTAAAGGAAAGCCAGAAAATTAATACAATGTAGTTTTGATATACTTATATATATAAAGTTCTGTGTTAAACTGTTGCTTTTGACTAGAAATGTTCGATTTGTTTTAAAACTACAGCAAAGTTTTACAGCTGACTTATAAATCAGTGAAGAAACCAGACAGCTGTCATGGCTGCAGTTTTCATGGCAATGCAAATGGAATTACAACCACTATACATCAAAATGTCTATTAAAGATGAAAAACTAGGACCAGTTTAAGAGTCCAGTTGTTTGATACACAATGAAGTAATAAAAAAAGAAGCTCCAAAATAATTTTAAAAGATTTCCCTTGTGTCATACATGGCACAAGACTGATCCTGTCATTTATTTAAAAATTAGAGCAATTATGCCAAATTTGATGCAGATTCCTGATCAGAAAGGCTCTAAAAGTCATGGCTAACTTAATGGTGGGAATACAGTTCCCTTGGACTCTGTGGCATTATACATGCACTGCTGCTTATGTATGCCTACATGTCTTCCTGTGCAAGAGTTGCATGTCTCAGTCAGGAAACGTGAATGCTGTCTAGATGCCCTTCAAGGGCAAGAGTGACAGACTAAATTCAGTAAAACTGCATATGAGTGAAGTTACTTATGTGGCCTGATGCTCACACAACAAGAATGGTCTAATGGTATAACAAATAGAAAGAGGAACCCAATTCTGCAGTCCAGAGGGCCTGATCACTTGGGCTTAATCAGAAGATGCTGAAAACCCACAGCCAGCCTTTGGTTCAGAATGAGAAAGGGGAGGCATTGTTACTTTATCCAGAAACACAGGGGCAGGATGAAAATGTATGGCTGTCATTTTGTGTCACAGATTACTGGTTACAGCCCTCTGGGAACTGGCATACCCAGGTCCCAATGCCTCCCCCAAATACAGGAACTGAAGTAAGTTTTCTTGCAGAATCACCCAGCCCCTCATCAGTCTGAATGGAGCAGTCTACCCGTCTTCTTGCATCTCTTCAGGCCTGGCCTTTATAAAAGTTTAATCTTGTTGGTGTGTATTTCTAGCCTTTGGCCAGATAAAGAGACAAAATCTAGTGTCCTGGCAGGGCTAGATGTCTATTTTCTCATGTTCTGATGTCACCTTCTCAAATGTATAAGGAGTCCGAAATCCTTGACAGTATATAAATGCAAATGCTCCTTTTTCTTCAGATATTCCTGGTTAACAGTTCTTACATCATGGTGTTTCATAGGGAAACCTAAGATTTCAATATCTGAGAGCGTGTTGTAAGACATGAATTTGCCTTGTCCTGCATGTGTTTAATTTTTCCACTTTGTAGAATAACTTATGTGTGGAGTGCTATGTTTTATATGTAAAGGAAGAATGACATTTTACATTGGGTGGGTTTGTTGAAGTCAGCCTTTCTCTGCTTCACTTGGGCCATTGGTTCCAGTATTTTTAAGATGGGCTTAGGGACTTTACCTTTAAACGTTGAAACTCCCAGTGAGAAACCGGCTTTGAGATATTATTAAAAGTACTCATAGTGTAATGACAGAAGCAAAAAGTTACATAAACTCCTTTTGGTTTTCCTTACATAGCAGTAAGTGGTGTATTTTTCTGTGAATATGATCACACTGCCTTCATGACTGTATTTTTTAGTGCACGTATTAGTAGCTTAGTCTTTAAAGTGCTCAAGGTCCTTGAAGGCGCTGTGTAGTGTATAAGTTAGTCAAGTGACCTTAGCAACTAAACTGTATTCAGTCTTGGATAAACTTGAGTAGTTGTTGGCTGAACATTTGAATTTGAGGGCTCAATTCTGCCAATCCTTTCTACTCTGTTCAGCACTCTAATCCTCCTGTGTGTTTCAGGTTGTCAGTAAGGTCTGTGTGTACTGCTTCAAGTGCCCATGGAAGTCTCTTTGAAGGATCACAATTTCACAGTATCACAGTATCACAAGGTTGGAAAAGACTTTTGAGATCATCGAGTCCAACCTATGACCCGACACCTAGTCGTTGTCTAAACCATGGCACTAAGTGACTCATCCAATCTGCTTTAAACACCTCTAGGGACGATGACTCCACCACCCCCCTGGGCAGCGCATTCCAAGGGCCTATCACCCTTTCAGTGAAGAATTTTTTCCTAATATCAAGCCTAAACCTCCCCTGATGAAGCTTGAGACTATGTCCTCTTGTTCTGTCACTGGTCACCTGAGCGAAGAGACCAACCCCTGCCTCCTACAACCTCCTTTTAGGTAGTTAGAGAGAGCAATAAGGTCTCCCTTGAGCCTCCTCTTCTCCAGGCTAAATTTGGGGAATTTCATGCAGAGGTTTCTTTTGGAGAATACAGTTATGATTTGAAGTACTGGACTGTTCTTCATTTGTTGCTTGTGATGCACACTAAAATGATATTGTGTTCTCTATAACTCATTAAATAGAAGTTTATGTTGCTCCAATAAAAATAATAATGTATGCTATGTTGAATTTTGTGGGCATAATTCAGCACCCAGTTGCATAATGTGGCTATTTAATTAATATAATATATTCTTTTCTATGTGCTGCTGTATGATTAACAGTCCCCACTGAGACATGTACCGTAGGTGCAATTGAAATGGATGAGCCTAATGAACGAGGATATTTGCATTTCATTACTATGGTGTATAATTTCACTCATAAAATTTTATGGAAATAATTTAACCTTCTTTTCTGCAGATGATCATAATAATAAATTTTGAACTTGCTATGAGAAAAGTTGATTCAAAACACAAGGAAAAAACAATCAACTTATTGTTTAATTTACAAAATCTTCAGAGTTCATGTGAAACTCCGCTTTTTACATTTAATTTTTTTCAGCAGACTTTGCTGTTCAAGCCCTCACACTGTAGCTGAAGTGAAAGGCAAGACTCTTGACACCTTTATTCTCTCATCTCTCTAATCTCTAATGGTTTGCTAGAAAGAGGTAAGGGGAATTTAAATCTCAAAGCAACCATTAGGTTGATGGAAAAGTTCCCTGGAAGATTAATTATTTCTTGTGAAGGAAATGATCCAGACATGCATTGGATGTAAATGCAGAGTTAGTGTAATTTTCAGTTGTATTGTTTGCAGTTACAATGGTGATATGCTGAGCTACAGGACCTAAACACTTGTTTCAGAAACCTCCATTATGGACAAGATCAGAAATGAGGAGGAAGGTGTTCTGGAGAAAATAAGCTGTGTGTCCAGAGCAAACGGTTAGGCTCTGCAGCCACATGCATACACTTTGAAGCAGGCCAAGAAAAGACATTATAGCAGTAAACTGACTCCTCAAATTTTGATCTCCTTCTCTAGTGTGAAAGTGCATTAAGTTTAATTTTATCTTTTGGCAAAATGAATACACTTACCTTGACAGGACTGTTCCTCTAGAGAAACTCATCCTTTGCTAGCAGCTTCCCCAAAGTGTCAGTGGCAGACAAAGCCACAGTGAGACAATAATGGCACTCAGGGCTTACCTCCCCGTGTAGCCTCTTCCAGTTTTGCATCAGCTGCTCAGCTGTCTGCCTGCACCTCTGCTTTCTGGACAGAGGGTGAGGTGAACAGTGAACCTCAGTAACATGCTAACGCATGGCATCCCTTGAAAGGACATGCTGACTCTGCTGCAGTTTTACTTTAAGGCTTAGAGCAAGTAGACTTGGGGGTCTCCCACCCAAAAAAGATCTTGCCAGGGCCAGCTGTATGACAGTGTGGATGTTTGCGAGAGGACAAAGAGAGGAGAGGCAACAGAGCCATACAACTCTATACAGAGAAGAGAACGGCTTGCTAATTTCAACTGTCAGTTTATTTTCTTGTAGAAACAAGTGAAAAGTTTGGGATTATACATCCCAACATTTCTCACTGCTCCTGAAAATGGTATTCCTGCCTTACTGGGAAAGATTCCTTCATGGTGCAGCTCTGTGGGAGCTACAGTACACTTAGATTTGTCCACACTGCAGAGGTAAAATGGATGAAACTGTTATACTCTCTGGGGAGTGTATATGTGCTGCACCTAACTTTTGTCCTGTCCTCAAGCCAAAATGCCTAATTAAAGTGTACCAATGCTTATGTGGTGGTTGACCTCTCTGTGGGAAGTAGCCTATACATAATTCATCAGCCACAAATGCTGGCACCTGTAGTGCAGTACCGTTTTCTGTTCTAACTCTATTTGAACTAACTTTTGTGGAGGTGAATATACGTAATTCAAACTCATTCTATAGTGATGATTTATTATTAGACAGTGGCAGAAGAGCTCCTGTGAAACATAGTATTTCTTTATATGAATAAGAGGAAGTAGAATTTTGCAGTGTTTAAGGTCAAAAAAGACATTATATTTTTTTTTCTGAGTTCCGTGCCCTAATTCTTAAAACAAATTCTACATCCTCTGAAAGAAGTACAGCATAAACATACTTCAGACAGCGATCTTCATGTAAAATTTCATCTCACAGTAGGAGAAAGAAGCCAGAGAGTGTTTTAGGCCGGTGGCTTCCAAGAGGAACAGGAAATACTAAGAACTATTAGGATAATTTTAGCAGGGGTAGACAACTGAAAGCAATAAAAGAGCAGTGCATTTCATAGATGTAATAAGGCTTGTAAAATCTTCTGCCTGCATTCAGCTGTCAGGAAGGTATGAAAGCATTTACATGAGCTCCCATTTTAACATGAATTTTGATTGACAGGGATGTTTGTTGTACTTAAACTTTAGTGTCATATCTGTGTATAACAAGGCTTCCGACAGACTCTGTTATGCTGGTAGCATTATGCTGTGTCTCAGAGGAGTGCTTAAAAGACTACAAAGATCTGAGGGTCATTTATTTAGGGAATACAGAATCTTATTGCATTTCAGAAGAGTCTCTACTTAAAAAAAGAAAGCGGAAAGTTAATTTGCCAGCATAGAATCATAGAATCATAGAATTATCTGGATTGGAAGATCATCAAGTCCAACCCTTAATCCAACACTATCATGATTACTAGATCATGGCACTAAGTGCCACATCCAGTCTTATTTTGAAAACCTCCAGGGATGGTGAATCCACCACCTCTTTGGGCAGGCCATTCCAATGCCTGATTACTCGTTCTGTGAAGAACTTTTTTCTGATATCCAGCCTAAACGCTCCCTGGCAGAGTCTAAGCTCATGCCCTCTTGTTCTGTTGCTGGTTGCCTCGGAAAAGAGTCTGACCCCCACCTGTCTACAACCTCCTTTCAGATAGTTGTAGAGAGCAATGAGGTCACCCCTGAGTCTCCTCTTCTCCAGGCTAAACAACCCCAGCTCCCTCAGCCTCTCTTCATAGGACTTGTGCTCAAGTCCCTTCACCAGTTTTGTTCTGGACCAGCTCTTCTCTGGACCTGCTCCAGCACCTCAATATCTTTCTTGAACTGAGGGGCCCAGAACTGAACACAATACTCAAGGTGTGGCCTCACCAACGCCCGTACAGGGGAAGGATGACTCCCCTTGTCCTGCTGGCAACATTATTCCTGATACAGGCCAGGATGCCATTGGCTTTTTGGCCACCTGGGCACACTGCTGGATCATGTTTAGCCTCCTGTCAATCAGCACCCCAGGTCCCTTTCCACCTGACTGTTCTCCAGTCACTCTGTCCCCAGCCTGTAGCGCTGCATGGGGTTGTTGTGGCCAAAGTGCAGGACCCGACACTTGGCCTTGTTGAACATCATCCCGTTGGACTCAGCCAATCTCTCCAGCCTATCAAGGTCCATCTGCAGAGCCCTCTTGCCTTCTGGCAGGTCGACAATCCCTCCCAACTTGGTGTCATCCGCATGATCGTGCTTTAGTCCTTGGTTTGATCTGTGGCTTGAAAGATAACAGTGCAGAGGTAGCGCGTGAAAGTGCTAAGTCTAAAGCAAGTTTTCAGAGTAATCTCTGAGAATTTATTGTGAATGTGGCTCTGTTAGAGTCACGAGATCTTACAAAAATTAGATATTTTCTACCTCAGCAGCCTTAGCCCCTTAGGTTTTTTAAAAATCTAATCTGATTTCATCCTTTCTAAATGTTAAAAATTGAGAGGCAATAGTAGAGATGTTCCTCTTCCTGAGCTATAACATGGCCAGTACCATGAAACAACGTAACTTGCTCCAGGATACATGCCTGGTGAGGATGATCTGCCCAAGGATCAGCAGTTTTGTATCCTAGCCGAAATCCTTTCCTCAAATACCAGAAAAGAGCCAAGCCATTTCTTCCACAATGTCCTGATCTTTCTGGATAACATTTGCTCTGACCTCCTCTCCCATGAGAAGTCAGTCGTGATTGTCTCCTGCATTGCTGGCCCTTACATCCAAACCATTGTCTTTTCAGAACGTGCTCATTTCCTAGTGTAATATGAATGGAGAATTTGTCAATAGCATTTGCCACTATTTTTTTAGGTTTGGTCTCTTTTTTGGCTAATGAAAAGCTCTGTGAAGAAAACCCAGCTAAATTAAGGGGAGTTTAATTTCTTGGATTAAATCCCATTTTTTTCCATGTTAGCCTGTTCATTTGATTTTGCTTTCTACTTATGGCTTCTTAAATAAATTGAGATCTATATGTTCTAGTTTACTAAGTTGGAATGGCAGAGAAAAAGGGGGTATGTACAGTTTGAGACAATAAAAAGCCAGCTACCCAAGCTGTATTTCACCTTTCTTGATTTCTCTGAATGTTATAATTATTAAAATTCTTAAATGTTCTGGATTTCTAGTTTTTGTAAATTATCATGGTAAGAAGCTGTTGTAGTAAACTGTGGCCTTCATTTAAGTTTTGCAAAACATGCAGGAAATGTAATGGAACTATTCAGATGATTCTTCCCAGTCAACTAATCCAGAAATAACACGGACTAAAGGTACAGTAGTAATCCTAAACAGAGGGAGCACAGATTCCTTTACTGACTTTAGCACAGAAGAATGATGTAGTCTTGCCAAAATCACCTCTCTGTCTCAATTTCACCCTCTGGAAGACAGATTTTTCTACCTTTTTCTCTGAAAAGAATAGATCAAAGTGCTTATTATTGTTATTGTATTGGCACTGCCAGAGACGGTGTTCTTAAATCTGGGACACACCAGATAAAAGAGATGTTAGAATCAGATACCTTTCTTATATTAACTTGACATTCTCTGCAGGAGAAATACAAATGTTGCTAAAACAAGCTCCAGCCTGGTCTTCAATTTTAATAACAGCAGTAAAAGATATTTCTAAAATGTAATGAAACAACATTTTTGTTGCGACTATGAATATAGAAGTAGTTGCTTTTTTTTTTTGTTTTTTTCCTATTTGAAACTGAGCACTACTTCTAGTGAGAGCAGCAAACACAGGTAACTCTCAGAGTTACAACAGTTTCCTGCGGTTTCCAGATCAACTTCCTGCCCATTTAGTGTCTCCCAAACATGGGATTTCCTGAATGGATATCTCACAGATTTGGGCAGAAATCATCTCAACCACATTAGACACATTTTAAAAAATTGCTATTTCAGTGTGTTCAATATTCATTGACTTTAATGTCAATAGTTTCTGAAGACAGCACCCTCACTTGAAGCTCTCAAACTTCTGCCAGCTCTGAGTGATTCAGCCCTCATGTGCTGACATGAGATGGAGGATGATGCTTCCAGGGCCTACTGGAGCCAGCTGATCCTGAAAGACCTCTCTGCAGGTGGGATGGAGCTGGGCAGTGGCGTTGTCCCTCCTGCCTTTTCACTACAGTCCAAATTGATAAAGGAAAGAAAGAGGGAATGTGAGAAGGATTCTTCAGGCATGAGGAAGGGAGTTTGAGGTAAAACAAACAAAATTTGAGGCCAGGAATGGGAGAGAAAGGATGATTATGAGTGAGAAAAAAGATAAGGCAGGTGAGACTGCATCTCACAAGGCACCAGTAACCATAACACTTCTGCTGAGGACAAATTTAAGAAGTTAGAAGTTGTGATGAGGTGAGAAAAAAGACAAAAATATCCATATAAAGACTTATATCTAACAGTCTGGTGGGGAATGGTGTCTGTATTGTGGATGTAAGCACTCTAAGAACAAGATAAGGAGATGGGGTAGGCCAAAGCAGAGACAGAACAGGGATGAGCTGGGTAAGAGCTGAGGGAGGCTAAGAAGAGAAGGCAAAGATTGAGTAGAAGAGGACTGGAACACATTGAAAGTGCTGGGAGGAAGTCAGACAGCTCAGAAAGAAAATAAAAAATGCTAAATATCTGAAATGTTCTGCTATGTTAAATCATGCCTCTTAAGCCAAATTTTACCCTCCAGCACGCTTTTCTCCCCAGGTCTAAAGCCCACAGTAACCAGTTACAATATGCACATGGGAGAAAAGGGAGCTTGTTTCTAGCAACTGTTCCAAAAGTCCTGTCTCATTTAATAAAATCACACTCTCATCTTACACCGTTTCTGTAGTCAATGACACAGATTTTTGTGGAATCTGTGTCTCAAAAGGATTATTTCTTCTGGCTGTGCTGGACGTTGTGATGAGTGTCCCTGCTCATTGTAGTCCAAAGGCTCTGAAGCCCACATAAATTTCTGTCTCTAAAGTTAGTCCAGACTGAAATAATTCCATAATTCAGTTTGGCATTTTCATCTGATGAACATATATTTTACCTATCTGCAAATGTCATCTGTCCATTAACTTGAGAAGAACACAGCATATTTCTGCTTTCTAGATAAAGATGGCATTTGAAAAACTTATCATGGGATAATTATTTAGTTTGTGACTAAATTATTTATGTAGAGTAGATAAGTAGCAAAATGCGTGGTTGTGTTTCCTGAGAAATTCTTGCACCTCTTTTAATTGCTTCTCCTCATTTTTTATTACATCTCTTTTCAGGATATTCATGGCACTTTTATATTAATCTTTTCCCTTTCCACCTAAGTATCTCTTAGTATAATAAAAGTGTTTTTCTTTGAAGAAGTTGTTTAGTGAGTCTAAAGCTCACTGCTTGTCACATGTCCAGCAGATGTTGCTGAAGATACAGTCCATATGTTGGAAATCTTATTTTTATACATGGCAACATCACATCCATCGAGTGTCAATACTGATTTTTCACTTTCTTGGAGTTAAGTTATCTCATAATTTTGTGGTTCTAGGTCTGATATTTTCCTGTTTCATATGATCCAGTCTCTACTTAAATTTTACTAAGTCATTGGAGATTTACAGCTTATATTCACAGGACTCCTCTCTTGTCTTCGATGTTTTCATTTCATGTTATCAATACAATTTTATGTCTTCTTCATGAATCGCAATCCCTAACAGCAAAAAAAAAAAAAAATGGTAAGACTATTACAACTCTTCTGTTTGATATTTAGTGTTTTTTACAATTTCTTTTAAACAATTTGTTTGGTTGATTTTATCAGTGATTTTACTCATTTACTAATTGTTATTTCCATTGTAACAATCTGTCAAACCTGTTACCAAAATATTTTCTTATCTTACTGTGTAAATATTTGTGTGACACTACAAAAAGACAAAAATACAAGGAAAGGTGAGAACAATAAGATAAAACCAAAGAAAACAACCTGATGCAATGAAAAAACCAAAGAAATAATTCACAGAAAGTGTTTCTCTCTTTGTCCCTTTCCCTAATGCGTTTTATATTGAGTTAATGGGTGAACTGAGAAGTACCATGAAGACAAGACATAGAGTATATCCCCTGGTTTTGACTGAAACTCAACAAAAGTGCTATCAACACCCTTTTTCTGCACACTTGTGGAGTAGACAGCTCTCCAAACATCAAGTCATCTTCTCTGTCTTTGGTGTAAATCCATTACAACATAGATGAGTTTGCAAAACTTTTTTGTGTTTTATATCTTGCCTAGCTTTTTGAAAGACTGACATAGAGGGAATTGTGTTAGAAACCAAGTAGCTATTAGCTGCTGCTGCTAACTGAAAAATACTTCCCTGATATATGCAGGAGTCTGGGTATATATTTTTTAGATTTGACCAGGTTGTGATGGCTCTTTGCTGGTTTAATACTGGTGTGAGAGGCTGTTCCACAGAGGCTCTTTCTTCCCACAGTGGAATATGTGAAGAGTGAAGTATGCAAAGCTAATCGATTTCAGAAAGACAAGAATCTGGAAACATCATCAATGTTTAGCAAGTGATGTAAAGGAAAAAAACAGTGATGAATATGGAGGGATGATGTGAAGACCAAAAGCAAAAGAATAATTGGTGGAAAATCAAGAATTAGAAGCAAATATATAGGTAAAAAGCAAAACAAAATATAGAATGGAGCAGAGGTAAGCTTTCATTGAAAGGAGATATAGCTACTCTTTGGGACCCTCTTCTCAGCATAGCATCAAAATGATTTTTACTCTAATAATCAGAGTAAGTAGGGATACTTAATGAAATTTTGGCATTTGGTGTACCCCATCAAAGAGGCTTGTGAATCTCTAGTAGTTTAGTAGGATCAAGGAGAAATTAATTGGTGACTTTTTGAATTGTGTCACTGTCATGAAAATCTATGCAAGAAGTATCTTCCACAACAACAGAAGCCCTACAACTGGGAAAAAATTAAGCGAAAAAAAGATGAAACACAAATTTGCATATTATTATATTTGCAGTGAAAATAGAGAAAGCCATGCAATGTTACTGATTGTATTTCACCCAAATACAGTCTGTCCATGATAGCTTATATCTTAGGTGAGAAAAGCCTGTGGAAAGGACATTGCTGACAGACAGAAACTAAGAGCAATAGGCCTACGAGGACAGAACCATAAATGTTTTTATATTCTGAGTCTTAGACATCAGTCTTCAGCTTTTTAGTTTAATTCATGTTTTTATAGCATACTTTTTTTTTTTTTTACTCCAGTGTTGGTTTATTTATTAATAGTATTAACATATATCAGCAAATAAGATAATGACAAGCTAATGATTTGAATTACAAAGGCTTTCTGCTTTTTATGAAATGTATTGGAGAAAAGTGATTCTCAGATCCTCATACAGTGTATTCTCCAGTACATTCAACACTGTCAAATTGGACTTTGTGAGGATCAGACTAACAGCTCACAATCAGGTAAGGGAAAAGCAGGAAACAGTTTTGTTTAAAAATAATAAAATGCTCTAAAAATGCAGCTGTGGAGAAGGGTTTCAGAAGTGCACCCAAAAAAATCAATGCTGAATTTTGACAGGGAAAAGTAGACAATTATCTCGTTATTAGATCTCATTTCTAACTAAAGGTGGTTTCAAAACCTTGGATCTAAACGGTTTTGAATGCCTCTAGTTCTAGAAATCAAAATCCACCATCTAGAATTCTGGCAAACCAAACGATGAATGTGAATATTTACGTTAATCTTCACTTCTCTCTAATAGCAATGAAGCCTCAGGGGGGAAATAAATAGTTATATGTATGTAGGAGGAAGGAGGAAATAATTTAGGTATACAAAAGAGCACTCCCTGAATCTTAAAAGGGAACATACTTTTAATGATTTACCTTCCAAAATTAATTTTTACCTCCAAATAATATGCTAACGTTTTCTGATTTTCCATATGATATTCTTGATTATTAGAATTCAGAATTTCCTGTCCACAAATTTAATATGCTATTAAATACAGACTACTAAGTGTTCAATGAACACAAATTGACCATTAAAGACCTTACAGACTCACAAGGATACATTATCTTGCAATATGTTATATTTTGGAACACAATAGTACAACAGCAAACCAACATAACGGAGCATGCACATTGCCAATAAAATATGGAGTTTTTTCCACCTTAATCCTTGTCTGGATATCATGCCAGGATATGCAAGATATGTGTTTAAGCTCCCTAGATAGAGAAAAGAATACAATTCAGATGACTTATTTTCAGGAGGAGTACTGGCTATTCAGCTACCCTTCCCCATCCTCTCCTATTCAGTCTGACTTTAGAAGGAAAAGCAGAAGAGAGACCGAACTGCTAAGTTCTTTCAAAGGTGCCTAGATCTCTACGGAGGATTGGGATGCTAAACAGATGATGGTGTTTACGTACAGTAGTGATTAAAAGCGGAAAAGGCTGTGTTGCTGATATTTTTTCCATCGCCCTTTTCTTTCCCTTTTTGCTTGCATCCATGCTCAGAATGCTGCTTCTTTGGCTTGTCCTTATCAGGTGTTGGCTTGGACACTGGGATTTTTCTTCTAAGTGAGGAACTGAGCACTGAAAACCTGCATACTGCAGCTCCAGCAGACATTATCTTAAAGATTAGTATGAAATGATCCTTCCCTAACACATCTCTCCTGCCCAGAGGTGGGGTCACACAGGGAAGTATGGACATCTGCCCTGGTTAGCAAGGTGTCTGAGTCTTCTTATGAGGTCTGGCTTCAACAGTGTTACATAGAAGTTTTCTCTAGTGGATGTGAATCCTATCAACTCTTACTGAAAGTAACGCAGTGTTGAAAATATTTTTCTACTATTACTGTTTTTTAATTAGGCATTATGGTAAAAGAAAAGAGTATTTTACAGGTGAGAACTTCCATTCTTGGATAAAAGTCTATTGTTACTATCTCCACAGCAACCAAGATATAAAGTACTCCTTTGAGGCATGGCTCTTATTAAATAGGCCTGAGATGCAAAGTCACAATAGCAGGGGCTATCACAGCTGAGTATTAAATGTCACTGTGAATGTTGATTTGAATTTTCATCCACATTATCCTGAATTCCAAGGTAAATTAGGTTTATTGGATGGCATTATCTCTGTCCTGGTATCTGCCAGTCCATCATTCTCTATCTCCTTGAACTATCTCCTTGAACCTGCCAGCCACTTTCAACCAAAATTCTGGATAGAGGTGTAGAGGTCTCAGCAACATTAAATTCCTCCAACCTGCAGGAAAATAGGAGCAGGAGGAAGATTCAAATTCGCATTCCACTGCTGAGGACCCCACAGAGCGAGATCAGTTATGTTATTAGAAACCAAAAATTCTCCAGGAGAGAGGCACTATGAACACTCCAGTCACAGGAAAACTTAGAGCAGAACTTGCACTTTAGCAGACATAAAATAACACTAGGAAATATCGCATTAACCCAGACAATAATTCCTACTCATAAAATTATTTGTTGCAATATTGAACTGTGACTGTAATAAGAAATCACTGAGAGTTGTTTACCCCATGGTACATTCCTTTTCTACTTTTCATGTATAGTGGAAGGGAAGTGTTAGGAATTGTTTATGTGTATGTGGTTGAATTGGCTTCAGTCCTCACTTTTAACTTTTTCTTTTGTATAGGCAAATTGATTCACTGTAAAAAATAGGACATACACACCAATCCACAGAAAAGGTTTTCCAAGCAGAATTTACCAGTAAATGTCTTAAAAATATTTGTAAGCAGAGAAGTAATGAAGTCCATGTGATAAATAAGGACAAAGTATAGTATAAAAAGAGTACCTCCCAAAATGACATTTGAAATAAAATTCTAATATTAAAAAAAGTTTTAAATATCACTATTTCTTAAACGTTGCAATCAAAACAAAAATAACAATATTTATTAAATAGAACTTCAGTGACAAATTTCAAGCCTGTCTTTTCCAGATGGACGAAGAATTTTGAGATAAGCCTGACAGTCTAACACTACATTAAGCAAATTGTTCAGAGAAACCATTCCTGATGTAAATAAACATTTCTGACTCATTGCTTCCAAGAACTTAATGTATCCACCTCCATCTATATTATAGTAGAATGTGCTGTAAAGAAATGTCAATAAATCTATATAGAGTAAGCAAGACTTTTCCTTCATTATATAAGCTCATAATGAACCAAGACCAGAGTGTTAATACAGTCTTAGCTTCAAAAGAAATACATTTCAATTATCTATATTCTTTTTATACCTCAAAAGAAAGAATCACTTATTAAAGAATTTTTTCATGTGCTTCAGTGTATTGCTCAATTCTTTCAACACGCCATGCATATCACAAATTTGCTAAAACAAATAGAAGATAACATATCTTTTGGCCAGGAAGTCATAAAATGTAAGTGTTCCCAGTAGTAGCATTGAGGAAAGTACAAAGCTGTGAAATGTCTCACACAGATCTAAAGGCAAAGTTCTGCGCAGCAGAGTAAGGTCTACAAAACTGAAGGGTTTGGTTCAAATTTCCCATTCTTCAAACTCTGGTTTTGCATTTAGGATTAATAAATCTTACATTACTTTATTCTGATGAAAATGGCAGGTGTGAAATTTTGCCCTTAACTGTGTTTTTTGTATCTTCGTACATGCCTGTAGGATGATTTTCAAACTGGAGTGAGGTGGATGACCAATGTAGGTCTCAGAACCTGTGTTTCTATCAATTTGCATGCACTTCTGGAAGTACCGAATAGCCCTGGACTGTTTTGAAGGTGATTTCTGTGCTGCTATGTGTTCAGCCTCCCAAACAGAATTGCATTTAACAGCCCAACATATTGTGTTTACTGTTGAATGCTGTTTGCTCCCCGTATAGAGCGGAATGGAGACTTACTGAATTACAGTATTCCGTTACAAAGAGATGTGGGGCTTACAAGCCAACCATTTGAAAAGCAGCTCACAGAAATCTGGAAAGGTCTCCAAAAAGGTGGACTGACAGATATAACAGTAGAGACCTGTGAAAGCTGAAGATAGGTTTAAGTTTCTTTTCCAGGTTGCTTTCCCTCATCAGCCATACACTCTATTCCTCTGATAAGGAAGTGAAAGCTAACAGTGGCTGCAATATGGTATTTAGGAGAAACCCAGAAGTTTTTATATTCTGACTATACTTCATTAAATGATGTCTCTACTGAAATATTCAGCTTCTTACAGCCCAGCCTGTAACAGTATTTCAGTTCCTTCAGTTGTTTTTGTTCTGCATTCTATATGTCATGATACCTGTTAACTAGGACATTTTCTAGTCACCTTTTTATTACTGTTCCTTTTGTTACAGAGAATATCCTCTATTTAAAAAAAGTAGTAGGGGCTGGCAGAGCAGGGAGATGGAGTTTTATGTGATGTCTGTCTTCTGAACAACACTCTGTGATGAATATGTCTGTACTCAGTCACCTGGGTTCAAGAGAAATGATTTCGTAATTTCTTTCAGGCTTTCACTACCTTTTTACACTCTATGCCTTATTTTTCCTTTTGCTTTATTTTAATCACTGTTTTATCTATTTAAAATGCCACATTCTAAAATTAGCTTTTCTAACTAGGATGGCTTCACCTAACCAAATTTATCTGAAATCTCACATCAAGTGTAAAGAGAGGTCAGCAAATTTTCTCTTAGTAACAAGGCACAAGTTCTCATCTGTACAGAAAGAAATTTAACTTGTGAATGTGGATTCTCTTTGCTCAAAATGAGAAATATATCCACTTTATCAAATTTGAAAAATAGTCTCTGCAGACCAACATATGATACTAAACATAAATTAATCTGCCAAAAATCCAGAAGGGTTCTGGTATTTTTAAATCACACTATCCTTTCTTTTTTTCACATTTATCTCAATCGATTATTACTGCAAATAAAGTGGATTATTACAGTCGTCATCCTTTATAACTTTATATCCATGTAGTTAGAATCATAGCATACTGGTTTGGAAGGACCTCAAGTATCATTTGGTCCAGCCCTTCTTGGCAAAAGCATGGGCTAGACAAGATGACCTAGCACCCTGCCCAGCCGAATCTTAGAAGTGTCCAGTGCTGGGAAATCCAACCCATCCCTGGAGAGATTATTCCACTGGCTTCCAATTGTTCTCCTTGTGAAAAATTTTCCTCTTGTGTCTAATTAGAATCTCCTCAGGAGTAGTTTGTGCCCATTAACCCTCATCTTTTCCATTTGACTACTTGTAAAAAGGGAATTTCCATTTTTTTCATAGCCACTCTTTAAACACTGGAATATGGATATAAGGTCTCCCTTGAGCCACCTTTTCTTGAGGCTGAATAGAATGTGACTCCTGTAATGACACTTTAGAGTTTGCCTTTTCTAATACATTTTCATAACAATCAAGAATAACCTGACAATTTTCCCAAAGGTTGATAGAAGTTAGAAGACTTACAGCTTATTTTACACAAGTCTTTAATTTTCCTGCCTAATGAAAAATATCCAATTTACTTGTCAAATTTTAAAGTTAACACAAAGGAAATATACGATGTTCAAATTGATCTGCTGGACAATCTTGCTCTCTGATCAATATAACCTACTAGTGAAAATGGTAACTTTATGATGCATGACACTAATATTTTCATAAGAATATATTCATCTGGAATACTGGTCATCATCCAAGCAAATAAGAACATCCACAACTCTGCAGTGAGAAATTATGTATTCAGCAAAAGCAAGGCTCACCTGAGATGCATTAGGAACTGAGACAAGGTGCTCATTATCAAATCATATGTTCTCATTCATGTGAGAGAGGATCCCATGTGACTTCTGTGAAGAAAAGCAGAATGTCATCTTAGGGAAGTGTTTATATTTACTATTATAAGCATCTTTTTCTCTTTCTGCAATCTTGTGTCAATGTTTACTCCCTGTGGTGTAATACTAATGGACTTGCTTAATTTACCTTGCTCCACATTTTGCCTCTTATATTTTGTCCTGGCTATGTGTTAGCATATATTTCATTAGGGTGGCCTTTGTTCCATCCTGGAAATACAAAGCAGAAAATTGTTTCAGAACGCGGGTTTAAACAGTGATTTATCTTGAATGAAAAGCACAGGAGAAGTCTTTCTCTGTTTAAGTCCGAAATGCCTGCCCAGCAATCGTGACAGGATCTGGATGAAGAGTCCAGCTGTGCTGTTCCTACATTTATACTGCAGTTAGTCCTGTTTTACTTCAACTAGAAAAGTCTTATCCTTACTAGTTATTCTGTGACAAATAATTGAGTATATACCTATTACTAACCTTGAACTGTTTAACTCCAGCACTTGTATTAGCACAGACATGATGGAATACAGGTAAGTATAAGATGAAAAAGTGTGCCTGAGAACTGGGACAGATTAGTTTGCATTGAGCTACTGCTATTCTCTGAATAAACTAGCTTAATGGTAGCTGCAGTGATGACTTTGCCCTAAACCCTCAGTAGTAAGCACATGGAATAAATATTAGGAACTTGAATCTTTTCCTAAGGTACAGAAAATAGGATCTGCTGCAGTATAGACATACTTACAATAACGTTTAAATTGTCCACCTGTGTTTTATTTCAGTAATACTACATCTTTGTCAACTTCGGAGTTAATAAAAAATTAAAGCAGGTCAGGATTTTTTGACTGTTAAAACAAAAGTGATTTTTTGCTCACTTGTTTGTGCAGCCAACTGGTTTGTCAATGCAGTTCTGGTAACCTTGTGGGAAAAATTTAGCTAGAAATGTTCTTGTCGTTTGGGAACTGATCACAGATCAACACTTATGTAAGTTCATGAACAATGGACTGATGGAAATACATAGATATGTGTTCTGAATATTGTTGTGTTGTGCTAAAAATATAGAGAAAGCAGAGCAACATGAAAATAGCCTACAATCCTAGAGGAATATTGGATGCAGTTATGCGCAGTGCGTTAAATCATTGTCTTATAAGTTTATCTGTTCTTCAAGGGAAAAAAATGTTAAAGGAAATTACATAGTGAATGCTCATCAAGCTTGAAAATCTATTGCAGGGATTTTTGAGTCTTTTTGTTATTTTTTGTGGAAAACACATTTCATTTTATATATTGTTAAAGATTACAATAGCTAGAGTATCATTCTACTCCCTGAAAGGAGTTGCACTTCAGATCAAGTTTCTGGTTTCATGTTTGCTTTGTGGGTGACTTGGGCTGATTATCAAAAGTCCACATGTGAAGCTTCCACTGACTTCTGTTTAAGAAACTGAGGTGCCACCTATTCAATGGAGCCTTTGTGGAAACCTGCTTTGCGCAGAGGGTGTAAGAATGGCTGGGAGGGATCTCTGTGCTGTTGAGGGTGAGATTCTGTTGGGCTTAGCAAGGACAGAGGAAGGCTTTTTAGGCACCTCCTGCCTTGCAGACTCCTCAGAGGTGTTTTGTGGAATCCAGCCTCAGCTGTACAATTTTAAAAGGCTTACTTTAGGCTCAGCCTTCTCTCATTTCCATAGTGATGGCATCCTGAGGAAGATAAGAGAAGGGTGTTGTGCTTTGATACAGTGCTAAATAATGCGCCATAAAGATGTTTTAATATGAAACTCAGTGGCCCTGTCCAAAACACCTAACCTGCCCTGAGCTTAATATCATCAATCAGCCTCTAATGTTCACCATTTTCAAGTCTCTCATATTTTAGATATGAGCTTTATCTCCAGGAAATAACACTAGAGACCATTCTTCTCCTATTTCCTCCAGCCCAAACTTGTATATTTTGAACTCAGGAAAACAAAAAGGGGAGGAGAATTAATAACCCCTGTACTAGGAATTGAATCAGGAAAATGACAACCTTATTTTTCTGTTTCAGCCTGGGTCTACTTTCAGTGCTGCCTGGATATGCTGAGAAAGCTGAGGTCAGAAAATTAGGTACTGAGTAGCCAAGCAGTACAAATACTTTTATCAATCCTTACCTGTCATTTCTCTTTTGGTGTTAGTTTCCAAACTTTTCACACCATGGCTTCCTGGGATACTCTCTTCACTTGTAGAAGCCCTTGAAAGGCAGATATGTTATCCATAAACTTTCTATTACAGTCTTCATGCAAGACTTTACACCAGTGAGTTTTTTGTGTGCTACATTGTTATGACCAATGTTGCCTCATTCTTCCCTGGGCCCCTTGCGCCGTTTAAATATACCTGTCAGCTTTGTTTCATTTCAGAATACAAGGTTCTTGGGGCAAAGACCACATTTTTGTTCTGCATTTGTAGTATCAGAAAATTTGTGGTTCTGCAAACAAATAAGGGAGGATCAGGTGCGCTACTTAGGCTGATAATCTGATTGAATTTGAACAGCACAAATGATTCTAACATTAAACTTCTGTAACAAGTGGTTCTAGATGAAAAGTAAGGACATAAGTTTTTCATGTTAAGTGTTTATCTTTAGAGGAGAAGAGATGATACTGAAGACAGAACACCAAAGACTTGACACACCTGCATTCTATAATAAAGACTGTTTTGTTCCTACTAACCATACTGTAATAGCAATTGTAAGACCATCCTATCACCCAGGATTGCTTTCTGCAAAGCCTTCAGTTCTACAAGAGAAGCAGGAGAGACCAATAAGTACACAGTGGTGAGGTTTGGGTTTTATCCCCCATAAAAAGTTTCCCTGTGTTATCAACTTTTTGAAAATTATGATTCTTATAGACTTTTTTGGGGGTAAGAGAAAGTAGAGATTGTGTTGTAGTGAAGTTGTTATATGTAAAGATCGCATTCTTCTTTCTAAAAGCCCTTTTGACCTGCATATTTTCAGAGAATAAGCTTGAAAATATGACTTAGACAAGTGAAAACATCAGTACTTTTGCAGTTGTTCTTACTTGCTTTCTGGGTTGGCTGAAAATATGAAGCTCTGTGAAACCCCTGTTTTGATGCTCTTGGTATCAGCAAGCTTTCCACTCTGTCAAGCAGGAATGAAGGCAGCCTGCAGCACTCCTCATTGAGCACCATTAACAATGGGAATCCATGACAGACTGCAAAATAGTTGGGCAGACACATCTTAACAATATTTGTATCTCCTGCTTCTCAGGTTGTCTTTTTATACAATACTTCCCAGAGAACATTTCTGGAAATTAGCCCTCTGAGAATGACGTCTTTAAGTTGCAGTACTCCTGAGGCTTTGTCTGTTTGCTAAAACTGTTGCAACATTGTTTCTAGCTGTTGCTACCTTCATGTTATTGCATTTTCCCTTCTTATTTCCAAAGAAATAACGCAGCTTCACCTTGGAGAAGGAGAGCTCTTCTCCACCTCTTTCCCCATTATATTCTACTCCTCTTATACTGGAATTGAGCAGTAAAGATGACATTTGTCATACACAGGAAGAACTCTTTACACTGCAGATTTGGAGTTTCATTTAGTTCAATTAATCTCACACTAATTATTTTAGTAGTAATATTTTTTCTTATTTCCCTCTGAAATGGGGGTTAGACGTGTTTTTTAATTAAAAAACATGACGTTTATCCCTTTTTAACAAATATCAATATTTGAAAAATGTTACCTTAATGGAAATTAACAAAGAGCATATCACATCTGAATCATCATTTCCATGTTGGTAGGCTGAGGTAGTAAATTCTAGTCCTCATTTGTTAAAAGGGCCTCTATAACCCAGATTATCCTAGTAAACTCTGTGTATTTACACAGAGCACCTGTCCTTGTAACTTATGGATGTATCAAACTTCTCAGAGCACTGGAGATACCTTTTACTTAGACATATGGATAAATGTTATCCTATTGCATGATATAAGAATTCACATAATCAAAGACTGGTAACCACAAGAAATTTCTTCTTCAATGATGTATCTTGCTTAGTTGTTTTGACACTCTGCTGAAACATTTTTCCTTGAAATGTAAGCTATTAAAATAAGATTAAAAACCATAAACAATATTCCAGTTTCTTAATTTTTAAAAATAGTGGTACTATTATTTTTGGTCCCTTCAAGAAAAAAATCCTGCTCAGTTACTATTGAAACTCAGAAATCCAGTGTAAAAAATCTTGTGTTATCAAAATAGTGCTTACAATAGTCGATGTCTGAAACTACAGACTGTTCAGGACATGGTGACACATGTTGTCCATACATTGTGCTATGTGTAACATGAGAAGGTGGAAGGTTATTTATCAATCATAACTAAGCATCAAGGGAAGTTATGGTCCAATGAATTATTTTTGGTAATGGAACCCAATAGTCTCTCTGAAAAACTCTTCCATGAACTCTACAACAAACTTTCAAAAAATCAGGTAACCTTTTTTACTATAATTGGAAAGCACATGCTGGGTGGCTATCTTCAGTATAGAGTTTTAGAATGTATCAAATACGTTCAGTAAGGTGCCCAGTATCATAATGTTTGAGCACCAGAATCTCAGTATTACTGGATTTAGATTGCTTGTCCTCGTTTCTTTTTCTTGTAAGACATTCTGTTTTACAGATACTGACTGAGTCTTATTCACCTGTCTAAATAGTATCCTATCTGTACTTTTGAGGTTAAAGGACAATAACTTCTGTGCTTGCACATCAACAAGCATTTTATGTTTCTCATGTCAGGTGTGCTGGAACTATTGTGCACACTATGTACAATTGATTGGCTCCTGGGAAAAAAATCTGATGCGTGTAAATTGTATTTGTTGTATATGTTCAGATCCAGCAGTCCAAGCTTTATTTCATACGTCAAGCACAGCTTCCTGTGCATAGAACATAAAATTGTTGCATTTTCATGTACCTTTCCTTGTCCCAGATGTGCGGGCAAATGTCCAAAAATGATTGGACCGTGTACAGTCTGTAAAAATAAACACTGTTCTACAGTGGGAAAAGAAGGAGAATTGGCAAGTTTGCATTGTTCTTATGGAAAGGTTAAGCATTTGTTCCATTTAGGTGTTGTGGTTATTACCTCGCTAAATATAGTTCATATATATTTCCTCTGTTTATCTGGGACCTGTGTATTATATTCTAGTTTTGACTATCATATATTTCATGTGTCTTTTCTCTTTTTGTTCTGTCAGTAACAAAAACCATCTCCATAACCAGCTATCTCTCCACGTCAGGATGGGAGGATGTCATTTTGGGAGACAATTTATCTCATAACAGCCTCTATACTTTAACTTAACAAATCTTGCAATTGCTTACAACAGGATATACTCCCGTACAGGCTGTGTTTTTTTTCCTTCCCTTTGGCTAAAACTACTTCAGCCAAATAAGTAGCATCCTCATTCTCAGGAGGAGCAAGCCAACTGTAGAAGAAGCTGCAAGGGTCTTGAGGTCTTCCTTTGAGAATGTGATGGAGAAACAAACATTGTTGGCATAGAGGATAGTAAAATGCAGCTGGGAAGAGAATGCAAGCTGAAAAAAGAAAACTCTTTCAACCTTTGTTTTTTTTCAATATTCTGAGTAAAGAACACAGACTTAAAGATCGGAAGAAAATAGTAACAAACCCCCCCCACCTGCAAATACATAGACAAAGTCATCTGTGCACCCCAGAAAGGAGTATTCATGGAATCTGATTTTAGAAATGGAAATTAGGATAGATAATTACCTGACTCTTCGAAGGAACCTTTGTTCTCAGCTCAGACTCAGCGTGAGTGCTTTATTTGGCCTACAGAAAATGTCAGGTAATTTGAATTAGTTTGGTTTTCAGTTATAAAGAACTTAGCTAATTTAAAGTACTTTACATTTGCTGAGGGGATGCAGATGGATGGTCATTACAGACTGGCTAACATAGGGCAACTTTTTACTTTTTGTTAGTTTGTGTGCCTATGGTTTTTGAGTCAGAGTTGACTGATTTTCTCTGGTTTTCACAATATAACTTTTTTATTTTTAACGGGAATTAAGACGGATTTGTAATATAACAGTTTAGAATTTCAGTGTATTTTTTTATGCTTTTAATACCATTTTACATAAATACCTGCATAATCTGCTTATATAAACAGGGCATTTATGAATTGAATGAATACAAACAGCTATAAAATTTCTTGGCTTACAAACAGATACAATCATTTAGCCTGTAAAAAAAGGGAAATATTTTCAACATTACATATGATATTTTCTCTGTGATAGAAAACTATATCTTTCATTTAGATTTTACATCAGCAGTGTATGTTAAAACTGTCTCTGACAATTATCTGTTTATATGCTAAATTTACCTACTAGAAGTACTGTAACAAAGTGACATTGAGTTTAGTGTATAATTCTTTAATACCATCTACTAAAGGAAAGTCTGTTTAACCAGGTATCATAACAAAGGACTGCAAAATGGCAGATAGTTAATGTAGTCAAAACCTTTGCCTCCCAGCTGTTTATATATTTCCTATCACATTAGGACAATGTTAACCGGCGAATGGATACTACTGCAAAACAAATCGTTACTGCTCTGGTTATCCATACTCAGCCAGCACCTTATCTGTTGGGGCAAATCATTACATTCATTGGTTTTGGGGTTTTGGTTTTTAATATGCAAACAACACATTAAATCCTCTATTAAATAAAATGTGGGTGGTTTTAGAATTTAAATCTCTAAACCAAAGTAAAATTGTGATTTTCAGTAAAGTAAAAGCAAACACCTTAAAGTTAGAATAATTCCATATATTTAGAGCAGTTCAGGCAAAACCTGAAAGCAAAATAACTTTGCAAGAAGGATGTTAATCTAGCGTCTTTTCCTCTTCAAAAGGAGCCCCAATTAGGACTCAGTGAACTTGTTCTTTTCTGCCTTCATATGTTTTCTCTTTTGTGGAAGATAAGCTCTTCATTGGTCCAGTAGCAGGTGATACTGAGGAATCAGCAGCCACCCCCTCCTCACTGTGTTCCAGCTCTGCAGGGAGTGAGCTCAGTGGTTGCTGCTCAGCTTCCCTGCTTGCCGGCTGCTGCCCCGTGCTGCTTCCCAGCAGTGGGCAGGTGGATGCACAGCTATCATGGAAGCAGGAACAGAAAAAAAAGCCTGGTGATGTTACGATTTGTAAGGCTGTTTGCAAGTGAGACTGTCCCTAGCAATCCACTTCCCCCCAGTCATTGTCCAAACTGCGTACAGAAGTACACTGCTTATGCTGAAGTTTGATGGACTGTGTTCAGTAAACAACAGGATCCAGGGAAGTGGGGAGGAATCTTTCCACGGACTTACTAGGGAGGCAGCACAGAGACCCAGAACAGTGGTTCAGTTTCTCCAGAGAAAAAAAGAGTGAGTTCTGTTGGATTTGGTGATACTGGATCCAGACTCTGATTCATGATTCTGTATTTAGTATCTGCTAAAGGGATGACAGAAGGCTGGGGGAGGCAGAGGGGTTAATAGAACAAAATTCTGCTAACACTCCCAGCCTAGCCAAAATCCAAGATCTCATATGCTTTGCTTTTTATGAGAAGCTGGTAATTGCTGGTTATGAAGCGGTGGTAGTTACATTATCTTGAAACAAACTTCCAGAAATGTTTTCTCTGATCCAACTACCAACCCTGTTTTAGCATCAACCTGAACAACGACTCATTTGTATTTCTGTCAGAGTTACACAGCAGTGTGGCTCAGGCAGTGCTAAAATTCCCTTCTCTCTCTGAACTTGGAAGCAACCTCTTGCTTTTCTACCTGAGCTGTCACTCATCCACCCACAAATTACATTCCCTTCCAAAAGAACAGTAAACAAGTTTCCTCTGCTAGATTTTATGTAGAACTACAGGCTCAGATATATGTATCTTTTATCACTACCATATATAAAGGGCAATGGTTAGACTCATTAGTTTAAAGTAGTGTGAATCGCATCTTTATTCATTGAGGAAAATACGGACTGACTTGGTATTTTTTTTAATGTCTAGCTAATGTACCTACTCTCGTATTAGCCAGTGATATGTTTTTAATGTTGGCACCAGATTGTACAAAGAAAAAACATAGCAAGCATATAGAAAAACCACATCAGGTTCTGCCAAAATTACTCCTGTAAGCTGTACCATATGGTCAAAGATAAAATATAATGTTGGAAAAACCAGTTGTTTTACTGCTAACTATCTTGTCTACACTGAGGAAAATAAAATATTTACTGTGAAGGACTGATAATTTGACTTAATTTCTTCTGATTTTATTGTTATGAATGGCAATGCTATGTTTTCTGATTCAGTAGCTCCTTGGCAGATGTAAAGCTCCTGTTCTCTTGTTAAATTTTCACATTCAGATTTTTTCATATCTGTCACAGCCCTCAAGCAATTAATGCTATCAGAATGAAAAGTAACTTGTCAGATAACTAAATCAGCCTCACAGCTGAGCATTCTAAATAATTTCTATGACAAAAATGTTTTTATAAAGATTCCTTCATCCCTTATGAGCTACACAAAGATTTTATGTTCCCAAATCTACTTTACTGGACTAATTTACTTGAAAGTTTAGTCAAGTCTGTTTCAGAAAATAAAGAAACTGCATATTAGTTGATGCCTTTTATCCCCAATATAAAACAAATAAATGAAAGGAACAATGAATTTATATCATATTTAATGATGAAATTGTGGCTTATATATATGTATATGGCATTTCACAAAACACATCTTAGCTACTTAAGAGTTCCTGTGTGACTAAGGCACTCTGGAAAATTCTATGTGAATTTCAGTTGCAAAACCTGACAATCTCTTTTAGATCCCTGTGAATCAGTGTATCAGTTTATAGATAGGCTTGCACAGCCTTATGAAGAAATAAAGGAGAAATATTCCCCCACATAAATAGTTACCACTCGTAAATAATTGGATCTGGTCCAGTAGAAGAGCTGATTAAATATACTTACTCAAATTGTAGGATTTGGTTTTCTACAACTTCTTTTTCTATTTTAATTTCTAGGGCAACCAAGATGATAGTCATCCACTGACATAATTCTCTGTGAATTAAGAATGAGATGAAAAAAGTCCATAACCAGTTCACGACTACTGAGGAGCTTTATTTGAAACCCTATTTACTCCTGTTTAAAAAAAAAATAGCAGGTAGTTATTTGGAAAGATAATCTGATTTTCAGTTAATTCCAGGGATGCATAATACCAATTTTATTCAAGTGACCTTTTCAAAGCTTGGGATCCAAGTGTTTCCCTGGAGCTGCATGGAAGAGATATGACTTGGAAAAAGTAATATTTTAAGCTACATTTTAGAAACATTGCCAATATGTCTGTGTCAGTACAGCTCCATGCTGAAGCTAATAAGCAGGAGATATGTACAGCTGAATGCCTCTGAGATGGCAGTATATGAGATAAAAATAGCTTGGAAATTGCTTATGTAAAAAAATCAGAATTCATGATGTCCTTCGATGGTGTTATGCAGTCAAAACAACCGGCAGCATATTATCAGATGCAATTACTCAATGATTTGAATTAGTCTTGGTGGGGGAAGGGGAGATGGTTCGTACACTTACATACACACACAGAGGTACTACCATAGGCCCATGTACTTTATTCCACTAAAACCTGAAATGTTTACTGACCATTTACAAAATTTGTAAACTTTTTTTCAAAAAGCTACTAAAACATTTCAATCATAAGTAAAAAATTCTTTATTTTACCTATATTGAAGTATTGGTTTTAGTCAAGTCACAGTCCTTTGTTCCATGTTTATTTGACTTGTAAGAAGATTCAGTGCAACGTTTACCAAAGCATCAATTTTTTTTTCCTAGAAGCAGATTAGGGAAGTTTTTATTTATTTTTTAACCCTAGCTTTTGATGAATGGCCACCTAACAGTGTTTATTTACCCATAAAAATCCCCAATCCTACCTATTTCCAGATTTTTCAGCCTCAGTCATGCTATCTCCAAGGACAGCACCTGTCATCAGCTCTTTGGGGAACCAGGAGGATTGGGAGGTCAGGTATCTTGAGGATTGGTCCTGAGCTGGCCAGTGGTTTGCCCCATTTATTGGAGATGTGAGACAATCCTATCTGTTGCTCCCAGTTGTTCCTTTTGGCTACTGCTGTGTATCAGGCACTCTCTCCTGTCTCTGTATCTCTTATCTGCACCCTTGTTTGCATCTTGTCCTCTACAGCCTTGGTTCCGAATATTGTTTAAGCCTCCTCTTCTCCCTCCATCTGCTGTCTTTATTTTTGGCTCCTGTCCTCTATCTCTTCACACCTGATTCCTTACTACTCGCGGTAGAGCTCCAATTGCTATGGTGACCACGTTACCCAACACCATTCAGCCCTGTCTCTCCCACCTCCCTGGCCCTGTCTTACTCAGAGTCTTCAGCTTTCTGGCCTTCACACAGTGTTTTGTAGGGAGGCTGTTTAGCTCTTCAGCTTGGTGCATCCCAGCTTGACCAGTTTTCTGAACCTTGGTTCTCTCCTGAGCATATTTCATACATAGCTGTACTCAGCATCTTGGCTCAATGCTCTGTTTCTTTATTAGATCCCACTCAGTTGACACCCAGATTCATTGCCTTCCCATTTCAGCCTGGCTCTAGCCTATGGGTTTTGGGTTAGAGCCAGGGGATCTTCCAAAAAGTTTAATTCATTCTTTCACTGGAGATGGTCATTCTTATAAGCAGAATTTTTCTTAGATTTAGGAACTATGAAGATTTTTTGTAGGAGATTTCTTTCTAGACTTCTTAAAATAACTACTAGACATGAATAAACTGATGGGTCTTCAGTGGCCCATCATAGCTGTAGATAATTGGCAGCTGTATAGAACTACCGAAAAGTGTATCCCAACGAGTCATCTTGTTGAAAAGTGGCAGTTGGTACCCAGATCAGCTATTCTGACTTGTACTGCAAATTGTGGGATGGAGACTTCATACAGGTTTAAAAGTCTTCTGTTGTAGCAGTGATCAGTTAAATGTTCCAGGGAGCTTTCTCTACTGAGCATATCCAGGTATTAGATATAAATTGCGATCGTGCACATATTAACTGTCTAATGAAGATCAATATTGCAGCCATATCAGGAAGGATGAAAGTAAGTCATGTATTTCATTTCTAGCATAAGCAACTGCTTACTAGGATTAAAAAGTGTTACATTTGCATTTTCCATAAAAATAAATTACTTCACTTTTAAATAAAACACAAGGGCCATTGGTTCATCGCACCGAAATGAGGCCTGGAGTCTGAGATGGAGTCTGCTTCTTGACTGCGGATGGATTTTCTTCTGAAAGAGAAAAAAAATTGTCTGATTAATATTTTAATTTGAAAAATTTAATAAAATCTATGGTCATTCTTTTTATGTTAAAAATATCTGAGTATAGTTTTTATCTATAGATTGTTTGTGGCAATGGAAATATCATAATCCTATTTTATTCCCCAAACAAACATTTATAAACAGAATATTTAAATCAGATATAGATATTACCTCAACTCACAGTGACTTAACATCCTGGCAAAGAAATGTCTGAATTAGTGAAGTTTGCTGGTGTATATGTTCTATGGGTTAGCGAAATATCCTACAGAAAGAATCTCCCTCAAAAGTCTTCCTATCTAGCTATATATCCTTGACATTTATTTGGCAAAAACTTTTTCCTCTTAGAAGAGAAATGCTACTCTAGTTTAATTTTTCTTGTTCAAAAATAATCTGTCTTGGAATACAATGCTATAGATTTAGATCATGAAACTGAAGAAAAAAATCTCAAATAATTTAAAAACCTGGCTAGATTCCTAAAAATAGCAAAACTTGCACTGTTTGCAATTTTTACAGCTGAGGAATAAGTTAATAGAATCAATTAGATGATTCAGATTGGGGTTTGGTAATGTAGCATATAACATCTGAGACTACAAACTGATTTTTGTCAGTTCTTCATGTACTACAAGGTAGATGATACACACACTCACATACTCTTTAACTGAACTATTATGATAAGAGAGTTATTTTGAAGAAACGGAAAAGTTTTGATGTTTCATTGAAAAGAACACTGTTTTGAAATAGCCTTCCTGAGGATCCAGCAAAGAAAATTAACATCAAATATACATCTGTGGGAGCATTGCCTCATAATGCATATAGCTATAATATATAGATTCATGGTATTTTTAAATTTGAATTTAAAATGCATATTGGCAATTCAAGACTGTGGAAAAGAGCATTTGATAAGCACGATACTTGTGGGGATTTTGCTGCACATTGAACTGTGAGCTTTCATAGCAATTTTTTTGTTCCCTGTGTGTTATATTTGAAGTGCAACTTTGTTCCAACTGACAACAGACTTTCAAATATACAAAGTCAGGCATCCTGCAGTCTGATAACTCACTGCATAACTTGTGTTAATCTTCATGTCTTAGAAAAATTTCTGCTTAAATAATGTTTTTAAGTACTCTCATAACTTTCACTAAGGTTTCATGGTTATTTTTAATGCCAAAAAAGAACTGGATATTGAGGCCAGGGTTTCACAGGACTTAACTCTGTATATTTCCATGGCCATATTATCTATCAAAATTGGATGCATCAGTGAGAGTTTGTACAAAGAGGCTTGTTTAGAGGCTTTTGTATCAGATTTATGGTGCATGCAGAACATGTGTTACTTAATCCACCATAGTGTTACTTAATCTGCCAGGAAGCTTCTTGGTAAAATGGTATTGGTCAAAAAGTTTTGTGCATACTTTAAATAGCAAACTATACTTATCTTTTATAGATACTATGTGTAATGCATTTACAGATTTTTTCATTCAGTTCCTTTTGTTTCAATACTATAAATTAGTGAACCACTATCAGAACTGACCTCTCAGCTTTGGATTAAGTCTAAAGACAGTTGGTGGGTGACATTCCTTTTCTTTAATTGGAGTTGTGCCTGTGAAAAGATTTTAATCCAATAAAATCACAAAAGTTAATATGTTCCTCCCTTGAAGTAGCAGCCAGATCTATTCCAAAAATAACTAACAATTTTCTACATCCCAGGTAAAGCTCAAGTCTTAAAGAAAGAAAGTAACTGACTTATACTACAGAATAGTTATAACAAAAATCTCCAGTCAAAGGAGGAGTTAAAGGCATGCAAGGAAAGAAAAAAAAAAAAGAATAAAATCCAAGCCAGTATTATAGGGTTTTATGGAGGAACACCAGGATTACTCTCTTACACATTTGTCCAGTTTTCCCTGTTCTCTCAATGTCATTCTGGATGCTGGCTCACACAATCGTTATGTCTTGTCTTTCCATGCTTTCACTCTCCACAGAGCATAAACCATGTCACACCAACAACTTCCCATTTCAGAGAGAACATCATATATAGCTATTGTTCCGTTGTCCCACTGGCACTCATTTTAATTCTTATCAGGTTTTCCTTCAAGACCTTGACTGTAACGAGCTGACTATAAGCGTGGACCTGCAGAATGACCAAAATCATGTTGTATTAGTCTTCCTGCTCTGTTCAGGTGAGAGAAGCACAAGACTTGAAGATCTCATCTCAAGCACACCTTGGAATTACAAAAATTAGGATCCTGTCTGGCAAAATTCTTTCAAATGACTGGAGAATTTTTACTAGTATAGTTGGAGAAGAACATACTATAATACATGCAACTTTCCTTTTAGAGGCTTTATTTTAAGTTCAATTATAAACCTAAGGACTTTGGGATAATGATTTCAGGTAAGTTTATACATTGTGAGATATTACGTTCCTGAGGTGTTCGCTCTATAGATTTTACTCACCTATATTTAAGGAGAATTTTCTATTTTGATGAAAAGTTTTAATTCAAAATAAGAGTTCTGTTTTATTTACAAAACAAGGACTGCTTTTGCAGATCATAGGATCTCTAAACAGCCTTAAACTGAAACAATAGAAAGCTAAATATGGAAATACATAAAAAGAGGCAGAATGCAATTTGCCACTAGCACCACAATCTGTGGAGCCATCCAGAAGGTGGCTGTAGGAAATACAACGTTTCCAGGCTACTCTGCCTGCTTTTTCCTCATGTAATCCACTTCCCATGTCACTGAATATACCATCTTATTCAGCACATTGTTTACCTTCATGAAATGTGTGTGGGCAAACCCTATTCAGTTATACACTCCGATAGACTCACTAAAGCAAACAATTGTCATCACAACGAAACAGTTTCAAGTGGAGGAAGTCTTGTTGCAGCCCAGGCCTATAAATATTTTTAAAATACAAGCCTGAAAGATATAAAAACTACAGAGTTAATCAAGATGTTGATTTTATCACATTGTATAATTTTCCCACAATCAATATTTCAGTGCTCTAGAGGTGATAAATATCTGTTTCTATTTCCTCTAACCACAGGGTCTAGCTACCTTCTCACCTCTTGTTTTGGAAACGTCCGCTTCTGCTTCAGAGTTACCAAGCACCTTTTTCCTCCCTGTGGAGATTGCTACTTCAGTTTTAGAGCATAAAATTTGCTTGTATGTCAGAAAACTTATTTTTCATTCAACCATATCTATCACTCCAGTAAGAGTTAAAATGTTTTCCTACACAGACATTCTTAAAGAATCATGATTATAATGTCATCTATAGGTGTCTGTTTCCTGACATACAGTAAATGGACCACTTGGCATTAGAGGAAAACAGAATGTATTGGAATTTGCATAAGAATTCATCCTTTTGCTTTGTTTCAGTAGATTTTACTCAACATATATGGGATTTTGGTGCTGAAGGAACTATTGTTGCATGGTGAGAGTAGCTACAGATCTGAATAACCTCCTTTATACTGGAAAGAGCTACAATATTCTTGTGTCTATATCAAGTGAAGAGAATATAAGATTCCTTGTACTAAACTTAGAAAGAATTCATATAACATGATTTGTGTCAAATGTGCTTTTGCATAAGCTTGTCTCTGGAATACTTGGGTTTATGTCTAATTAAAATGTTTGTAAACTGGCAGTGTTTTTGTGTAATGTGCCATGCAATATGTGCTTGGGGAATATTTTTTTATCCAGACTAGTCTCCAGGATTTTGTATGGGACAGCAAGGAGATGGAGTCCTTCCAAAGTAAAGTAATCAGTGAAGACTTTGCTATAAGGGAGACTGGTAATGGCTTATCTTGCCTGTTACACTGGAACAGCAATTGCTCACTGAGAAGCTGGACTGGCCCAGAGCCAGACTGAGAGAAAGAGAACACTGCTAAAACAATGTAAGAGGAGACACTTGGTGTATGGAGCCATTTACAGACAGGCAGCTTCAGAATCCAGTAAGTACAAGAAGGTAACCAAGTTGAAGCTGCTATAAAAGGAATGGAGTTTAAGGAAGATGTTTATGAGAGGAGATGATCCAGATTTTTTCTTTTTCTTTCTTGAAACATGGTGTTTTATAAAAACAGAAACTTTCTTTGGAAAAGTACCAACCTTGAAAAAAACACCCAAGCCACAACATTTTCTGACAGCAATTGGAAGAGGGGGATAACAATTAATGAGTAACTGATAGATTTGTGGATAGGACGCTGGGGCTCTGAAAGACCTTGGGGTAAAGATTGACAATGGTACCTACAATCTCTCATTTCATATTGTGCAGGAGCTCTTTAACTGTCAAATGAGTATTGGAAGGCTTGCATCCATGAACTATTCATTATTTACAAAGAGCAAAACAACTCCAAAGAGTTGGGGGAGCACAGAGGACAGGGAAGGAGCCATACCCTATGCCTGACAGGTTTTTAGCTTAAGTCATTACTGACAGTTAGTTAACACTGTCATATGTGTGGGTATAGGAATCTAAACGATGGTTAAGTGAGAACAGTTTGGCCTGAGATGTCAATTGACAACTCTTCTTAGGGCAGACTACAAGAAACTGTAAATTAGATTAATATTGACTAAAGTTGCAGCTTCAAATGGGTCTGGTAATTGAGAAATAGTATATACTTGAAAATTCACAACAGAGGATCTTGGTAAAAAGTTACCTAATGGGACAATGGGGAAGACAGAGTAGACTTAAACCTCCTAAGGTATTTTGATACAAAGCAAAATGTTTAATAGTATAAGCCATACTGGTATATTGAATGCATGATGCAGGCAGAGGGGATGACTGTCTGAAATGATTTTTATGTTTTTATATTGTTAAAATTATTGATTCAAGTGCAAGTTAATTTTGGTCCTAAGTGCAAGTAAATTTCAGTGAAAAAGGAATTGATGCTTGAAAACAGAATGGAATCAGGAATTCTGCCAAAGAGAAGAATAACTATATAATCCAGGCTTATGTACAACACTGTCACAAAGAAGAACTTTTCAGCAACTGGAATGCATCCCTTTGCAATACCATAACTTAGGAAAAAAAATCATCCTGTTCATACCTAACACTCAGTTAAATCCAAAAATATTGTCAAATTCTAATGCATTATTTACGTAAAGTGAATCAATTATTTGCAAGAAAACCCTCCTATTAAATTTGTGTAGTAGTTGTACACAGGGGCTGTCCAGTGTATGAAATGCTGGCAGTCATTTTTGTTCTTACAACTGCATTATCAAAGCCATCAGTCCTCATTCCTTTTAACTCCCTTGTGGCACCAACTGAACATTCAGAGTGCCTCCCCTTCTTTTTCCTGTACTAACTAAAGGCCAATACATTATTAGTTCAAGCCTTTTTTTCTTTTAACCATGTAACTTGATACACTGTAAACAGAGAAGACAAGTGTCTTGAGTACTTGAATATATACAGACTCCATGAGGTGAAAGGGGTATTTAAATTTTGTTTGGGTTTTGCTTTTCCCTGGCAACAAACACTAAGAGAAGGATCTTCCTCATCTGCCTTTGTTATTTTTCCCTAGCCTTATCTGAATCTGAAGAGGAGTAGAGCAGCAGTTAATGTTACATTGACGCCACATGCTACCTTCCTCTCACTGTTTCTAAAGCACTAGTATGCTTTCAAAGTAAGCATTAATTTAAGAAGAATTACAGCATCTATTCTTTTTACATTTCCTCTTGAACATAAACCAATTTCACAAGTGATTGATGCACCTGTCTAACTTCAGATTCAGTTTAGGGAACTCAAACCTTCCTTATGGGAGGAAAAGGGTTTCTAGAGTCTCTAACTCAGATCTCACCTCTGCTTTTTCACAAATAATCAACTACATTTTAGAAAAAGAAGCTCCAAAATGCTTCCAGACTAATAGACAGGAGGTAGGAAGGCAAGTAGGATTACAGATCTTCTCCAGCATCAGTCACTGAATGCTTTCTCATCCCCTTCCCAGTATGTCCATGTATTCTGAAAGGAAATGGAGGGAGGGTCTTCCAACTGATGGAGCAGAGTACATCTTTTTGAGGGAAAAATAACTAACTACTGCTTGTTACAGCACTCTACTGAAATGTAACTAACCGTGTGAAAATTCTTGCAATGTTCCCTAGACAATTGTGCAGTAACATGATTTAGATACAATGAAACCCATACAAATAATAAACCTTGCTATGCCATCATCTTCTTGAAAGGATATTTTTCCTCAGATGGGAACAGACTCAGTATAAACAGAAGACAACTTCTTGTAATATCAAACAAAACAGCTAATAGAAACAATTCTGTTTAACGGCACTGAGTCAGATAAAGTCTCTTCATTCAATTTCAGTGAACACTGGTCCCCGGGAGATCTGTTAGCTCCAGTCATGCTATTTTTATGAATAAGTGCTTAGCCACATGAGCAAGGATTACGCAGCATGTGTAAGAGCTCACCATAACTTTGTCAGGAGTGGTTAATATTTACCAGAATGACTAATTTCTTTCCTACCACATTGCAGAATACCACCTGGGACATATTATTTCAGAGGTCGAGAAGACCCAAATGGTTTTGCCCATCTAGTGCAATGTATTCCATTTTTTTTTGTCAGTTTGTGTCCTGTGAGAGAGAAGTTATATGCACCGTTTCTATATGAAACAAAATGAAATGAAAGAAATGGCTTTTAAGGGCCCATTAGAGACCAAGATTGCTACTAATGGACTGAATGTTGCATGAATCATTTGCATCTCTGAACTTGCATGCCTTCTCTATAGTAAACAGCTACTTTTCAAAGTGAAGCAGAATATGAAACCCAAGAAATACTTTCAATACAATACAGTTTGATTAAGGCTGATTTGCTCCTGAGAGCTTGTTCTCACTATTTTAGTCCAATATACTTTTCTCTGGGTTATCAATTTACTTTCAGCTGGGAATTACTAAATGGATTTTAAAAAAAAATTTGGCCAAGTAGCTTTGTGCTATTTTATAGAAGGTTCTGCTGCAGAACATCATAAGCATCATATTGGCTGCTTGTTAATTCGTTTATAAATCTGCAAATGGGGCAAAAGAATGTTAGCATCCTTCTTAAACTCCTCTTTTCCACTTGCTTATACAGCTTAGAAAGTCAATTCAGCTCATTTTCGGAAAAAAGTGTATTACGGAACATTCAGTGGAGCAGCCCCACCACTAGAGCAGATAGTATGAGAGTACAGAAAGTTACCATGGCTGTCGGCATGGCTGTTTCTGAATTATGAACAAGATATGAGACGCTCTGGAGCTTGACTGGAAATGCAGGAGTAAGAATTATTTTCTTCCTGTCTGGAGCAGGCAGGTAACTTTAACAGCAGACATACCAGAGTTTCCACAACTTACACTATTTCAGTGTACATGTGAGTGTACTATTTTTGCAGAGGAAGAGATGGATTTGCTTGTATTTTTTAGGCATATAGCTGTACTCTCTGCATGAAAGAAAGTACAACTAGAGGGGAAGGAAATGGAGGGGAAATAGGAGTTCTTGCTGCCTTTCTCTATTACTGGCTAATGCAGCAAGAGAACAGTAATGAAATGCGTCTGGGGTTGGTTGATAGCAAATTGGTACTATCAGAAGAAAGCGGACAGGCCTTCAGAGGTGTGTTTGAGCTGTGACAGTCTTCTGCTCAAATCCCAAAGTCACCCAGCTTAAATGCCATACCTTGCTCAGAGGCATGTATTAAATTCTAAGAGATATTTTTAAAAGTGGTGTTTGCCTCAAATCTTCCTAGTTGTTTAGGAACATATTCTGAAACGTGAACGTTTCGTCTTCAGATTCACAAAAGCCAATAACCCACACACGGAGTTATTGTCTAACATGAGACAGGCCTCTATGTAAGCTTTGTGACAGAGTCCTTAACGTCAACAGGCAGTGAGAGAGTTTTGTTCTTTCTGGCACTGTAACAGGAGGTGAGAGTTCTATCACTTAGTTAATTTTAATTTTGCATGAATAAAAGACCAGATGTGCCCTTGAATTCTCTGAATATCAATAAGTAATGCCCAACTGTTTCCAAATATATTTCAAAGCACTGTTTTGTGTCAACAAGTTTTTTTGAGGTGGACTGGCAAAAACTGTTTTACAGTTTTTCCCAAAGCTTCTGTGCCAATTGGTTCATCTATCCATATTTAGGTACACAAGGAGGACACTATGCTTGAAAAAACCTGATGTTTAATAGATGACAGATGCTGTGACTGCAGTTAGCATTCTGGCAGACTGGCATTTGGATGCTTTTGTTTACATTACCTCCTTTGGCAACTGTGCCAAACTATGAAAACTGTGGGTGTTTTCAGACTTCTTATGTTAATGGCACATTTTCAGGGTCTGCAGCTGGAGTATCAAGACAATACACGGGTTTATGAGTCAAGGATGGTTATGGGTTTGCATATAGTCCAAAATAAAATGCAGATGGGTGAAGCTTTTATTTAATTTTTTTTAAAATATAGAGAGAACTCTTCGCAAATAACAATAAAGACTTGCCCATCTTCTAAAAGCAACTGGGAGAAGTCTTGCGATTGCCAGCCCTTGTTCTTGTGGGGGATTTCAACCTTCCAGATATCAGTTGGAAGTATAATATAGCAGAAAGGAAACAGTCTAGGAGGTATATTGAGTGTATGGAAGATAACTTCCTGACACAACTGGTGAGTGAACCGACTAGAGAAGGCGCCCCATTGGATCTGCTGTTTGTGGTCAGAGAAGGCCTTGTGGGAGAGGTAACTGTTGAAGGACGCCTGGGCAACAGTGATCATGAGATGATAGAATTCTCAGTTCTTGAAGCAGTAAGGTCAGCAGAACTGTCAGCTTGGACTTCCGGAGGGCAGACTTTGAACTGTTTAGAAGGTCGCTTGATAAAGTTCCTTAGGAGGTAGTTCTAAATGACAAAGGAGCACAAGAGGGCTGGATGCTCCTCAAGAAGGAAATCCTGGTGGCGCAAGAGCAGGCCATCCCTCTGTGCCATAAAATGACTTGGTGGGGAAGAAAACCAGCTTGGATGAGTAGAGAGCTTTGTATTGATCTCAGGAAGAAGAGGAAAGTTTAAAAGCTTTGGAAGAGGGGGCAGGCATCCCAGGAGGATTACAAGGGTGAGGTGAGATCATGTAGAAGGGCTAAAGCCCAACTAGAACTTCAACTGGCCAGTTCAGAGAAAGATAATAAATGTGTCTTCAAATGTATTAACAACAATAGGAGGACCAAGGAGAATCTCCGTCTTTTACTGGATGCAGGAGATACAGTAGTGACAAAGGATGAACATAAGACAGAGGTACTTAATGCCTTCTTTACTTTGTTTTTTAATAGTAACATGAGATGTACTCTGGATACTCAGCCTCCTGAGCCAGCAGGCAATGAGAATGAAGCTCCAACTATCCAAGAGGATTTGGTTAGAGACATGCTCGGCCAATTAGACATACATATGTCTATGGAGCTGGATGGGATTCACCCAGGGGTATTAAGGCAGCTGGCAGAGGTCATCTATCAGTAGTCCTGGCTGACTGGGGAAGTGCCACTTGACTGGAAACTGGCAAATGTTACACCCATTTACAAGAAGGGTCACAGGGAGGATCCAGGGAACTACAGGCCTGTCAGCCTGACCACGGTACCAGGGAAGGTCATGGAGCAGGTCATCTTGAGAGCTATTATGCAGCACATGCAGGACAATCCAGTGATCAGGCCCAGTCAACATGTGTTTATGAAATGCAGGTCCGGCCAGACAAACCTGATCTCCTTCTGTGATAAGGTCACCCATTTAGTGGACAAGGGAAAGGCTGTGGATGTGGTGTATCTGGACTTCAGTAAAGCCTTTGACACCATTTCTCACAATATTCTGCTTGAGAAACTGTCTGCCATTGGCCTGGACAGGCACACCCTCTGCTGGGTGAAAAACTGGCTGGATGACCGGGCCTGAAGAGTTGTGGTCAATGGAGTTTAATACAGTTGGAAACCAGTCACGAGTGGTGTTCCCCAGGGCTCAGTGCTGGGTCCAGTCCTGTTCAATATCGTTATTGATCTGGATGAGGAGTGCACCCTTAGCAAGTTTGCGAATGACACTAAGCTGGATGGAGGTGTTGATCTGCTTGAAGGAAGGGAGGCTCTGCAGAGGGATCTGGAGTGGCTGGATTGATGGGCTGAGACCAACGGGATGAGGTTCAACAAGGCCAAGTGCCAGGTCCTGCACTTGGACACAACAACCCCGTGCAGTGTTACAGGCTTGGGGAAGACTGGTTGGAGAGCTGCCTGGACGAGAAGGAGCTGGGGGTGTTGGTTGCCAGCGGCTGAACATGAGCCAGCAGTGGTCCAGGTGGCTAAGAAGGCCAGTGGCCTCTTGACCTGTACCAGAAACAGTGTGGCCAGCAGGACCAGGGAAGTGATTGTGCCCCTGTACTCAGCACTGCTGAGGCCACACCTCGAGTGCTGTGTTCAGTTCTGGGCCTCTCAGTACAAGAAGGACATTGAGGTGCCAGAGCGCTTCCAGAGAAGAGCAACAAGGCTGATGAAGGGGCTGGAGAACTAGTCCTATGAGGAGTGGCTGAGGGAACTGGGGTTGGTTAGCTTGGAGAAGAGGAAGCTGAGGGGAGACGTCATCACTGGCTACAACTGCCTGAAAGGAGGTTGTATCGAGGTGGGTGCTGGTCTCTTCTCCCTAGTGACGGGTGACAGGACAAGAGAAAATGGTCGCAAGTTGCACCAGGGGAGGTTCAGACTATAGAGTAGGAAAAACTTATTCACTGAAAGAGTGGTCAGACATTGGAACACCATCCCTGGAGGTGTTTAAAAGACGGGATATGGTTTAATAAGTGGACAGGTACAGTTCTCCATGATCTCAGACATCTTTTCCAACCAGATGATTCTATGACTCTATGATTCTGTAAGTGTTATTGGTATCTTATTTAGCTGATAAATTTGTTCTATATTAATCCCTAGTGTAAAAGGATGTCCAAGATTAATTAGGTAGTCATGGCAAGACTCATGGACTCATATCAAGGTAGAATTCGTTCCATGGCTTTCTGATTGTGCTGCTTGCTATTCGTGTCACTGGATAGTGGGAAAAAAAGCATGTAATAGTAAAGCCGTAAGTTGCATATTGCTGCAGAAGAAGCAAAGATTAGAGTGTCTAATGCATCTGATCTCAAGAGGAGAAAGTGAAATTACTTTGTGAATACTCTGAACTTACAGTCTTGGCTTAAGCATCTAGAGGAATGCTAGAAAAGTCCTTTGTAAGTGGGAGTCACTCTACAAGCAAGTAGGAAAGGGCAAGCAAAGTGGTGCCAACAATCATACATTTAAGACAGAAGGTAGAAAAGATATAATCGTGTGCACAGAGGATATCAAGCCACTTTAGCCAGTAAAACTGAGGAGAATCACTATGATTAGAGTGCATCAAGAAGTCTGAATATAATTTCATCCTGGCACTATGAGCTGCTGAGATGGCAAAGGAAGAAAAATTTTAGGGCATTTGATTTCTGCAGATAAAACTTTAAATTCATAATGCCAATGTTTAAATGTATTTTAAAGCAGTTCAGTTTTGAAGATCAGACTTTCAACTGAAATTAATTTCATAGACTAATAATAGAGCATGTGAGATGTGACATGCCTACTTATTACAAGTAATTCTATGAAAAAGCTGAATGTCTTATTTGCATTGAAATCAATGGAAGCTGTGAATGTTCTGCTTCTTATAGAATGGGTTTTTATCTGAAAAAGGGGATGATATGACATTCACCTTCACTATTGTAAATGTTTGTGGAAGAAATCTATAGAAAACTCTGCATTGAACATTGCGTCTCTGTGCTGACCCGGGAGGATAATTTATAATAGTTAAAATGGTTTATTATCCTAAGGGATGAAACATATAATTATTGGCATGCAGTCATACCAGGTTATATGCTGCTTTTATAAATGTTATTACAGCAAAATAGCTCACTGTGAGGCTTCAGGAATCGTCTCAGTACCACCTGTTTCTTGCAGGAAGGGACCAGCAAGAGAGGGGGAATTTTACCTGGATTTTGTAACCCACAGCAACATCTGGTATTATTCTACACAGCTAGCAGTTCTGGGTGAAAAACTTGCCATACAGAGAACAGTCAAAAAGCTTATTGTTTAAGAGGGATGGATATTCTTAAACAAACAAACAACCATGTCAAAATGGTGGCACATCAGTAGCAGATCAGCCTTCATAAAACTGTATTGCATTGATCTGTTTTTCTAAGAAGGTTTTGTGCAGATCAACCACTGCTTTCCACAGTTACGCTTCTCAGAAGAACCAGTCTAAAGAAGATGCCATGTTAGATGGGCTCCATGTGAATTTGTCCCTAAGAGATAGCATGATAGATTGGAATGTTTAAGGTTTTTCCATGGCCTACCAAATTTTGGTTTAGTGTACATTTTTATCTTTGCATTTTTAATGTTTTGTTTTATTTCATTTATAAAATCCAGGATATCTCAAACCTGTGACAGTAGGCAATAGACTCTTATGATAAAGCTTTTGCAAATTTATTTCCAACTTGTATAACAGCCTTGCCACAATAATTGTTAGTCTGAGTTTTGTAGAGTGAGTTCAGGACAGCTAAAATCCACTGAGAAATGTTGAAAGAATTGTAGTCATAAATTAATATGAGAATTATTGTGAGTATAATTAGTAAATAAAATGCATCTAGTAAATTTAGTCCATTACCTAATTTCATCCATTAACTAATTAAGCATGTTTGTGCAGTAGCCAGTACATGGTTTTACTCCTGCTTTTGTAGCAAAGTTTCTTTCAGAGAAGTGTGTTGAAGAAAGGTTACAATCTGGTTCCTCAATATCTAACTCACATTCTGGTAAAATTTGGGCAGCCCTATATCTTCACGACAGTCTTCTTCCTTAGAAATATTGTATATCTTATTAAAGGCTTAGTATCTCTTCCTAAATCTATCCAGTAGCCATCCAGCTGTGTGATACCATCACTTTTAATGTCCATTTCACTTGTTGCTCTGGTCCTCAATATGATCTAGAATGTTTTCATTTTTTTCAGGTAATTCAGAGCTCTTCTGTCTCCAAACATAATAGTCTTGATTGGACTAGGTTAATTCAAAACGCAAAACAAATCTAAGAAGCTTCTTTAAAGAGATGTGCTGAGTTATGATAAGCTATTCCACTGTAACCTGCTAGTCATTAGCAAAAGACATGCAAGTGATTAGCAGCTAACATAGCAGACTTTCAGATGAAAATGCCTTTAAAAGCCACATATCCTGGAAATTATATTTTAGGAAGTGGTAATTGTGCCCATGATCCAACAAAGCACGCTATTATGCTATTATGGTAATTTATAAGCAACTGAACCTATGAAGACAAAATACATTCAGGTGTTAGTTAAGTATCTTATTTTGTTTGAGACAGATGCACTCAAATCTTTAATTTAGTGATAACACTTCATTTTCTCCCCTCCCCAAACCTTCAGCTGGATTTGGGGATAGCCAGAGATGTTCTTGCGTGTAAGATATAAAAATCCCCCTGAGCATCAGTGGGCCAAGTTCATATTTTTGATTCATGAAATGAAACTCTTCTCTTACCCATATGGCTTTTGCAATGTTAAGGAATTAACTAGATTTTCTCTTGGCTCCTGCTTAAGCAACAAACAGCAATCAGCACAGTTCTAATTACAGACTGCTGTAAGATAGAAAGAAAATGTAGATTCAGATTCATTTACATCTTGAATGACGCTCATTTTGCATTTTGATAGTTCTTTCTCCTAGATCTCTCTCAGCTTGTTTTGTTTTTTCTTTACCACACAGTGCTTTACAATTTCTGTGCTTACATGATTTTATTATTGATTCTTTGCTCTGACGCACTTCAGTTAACAGGAGCAATCTCAGCCTGTAAAACTTGGACAGTTCTTGAGGGGTTTGACTTGCAGGCTCAGACTGCCTCCCACCTCCACCTCAGGACAAGGCACAGCTATCTATACACATCTACTCCTCCACTCTGCTTTCCATGGGAGGAAAGACCAGGTGCACAGCTGAAACAAGAGCTGCAGCATGATCCAGCAGGTACTGATCTCAGCATGTAGGAAACCACCTCCCCCAAGGTGCTACATCATGTCTCATCATAAGGAGTGTGGAAAAGTGCGCTTTTCATATTTTTGTACTTGTCAATGTCAACCAGAAATAGAAACCGTGAAATACCCTGGGAGTAGTTGTTGCTCTGTTCTTTGCAGCCCAAATTCTGAAATGAAGGTTCTGCTCAGAGAAATATGTGCAGGAGTGCTTCTATGTCCTTGTTCTAAAAAGTCTGAAAAGCAAAAATAGCCATTCCCATTGTTAATTATCTATTAAACTGCAGAGCACTTCTGAATGGTACAAATGGCTAGTTGTTTCTTTTGTGGGAAATCTAGTTTGAATAAAGCACCAGGGCACAATCAAACTTATATTGTTGTGTTGCAAAACAGAAGGGAAGACATAACTTCTCTGCTATACACAAGCACACGTGCAGGTTTCCTGTGGTTCTGACAGGCAAAAGTCGCGGAGGGTTGTTAGATCACTCACAAATTCCTAATAAAGGCACATTAACCAATAGTTATATCTTGCAGTGATCCTAGGGAACAGTTCCCAAAATAAGTATTGAAAGATGTGTGGATAGTTTTGAGTTATTAATGGGGATGTGGTTTCTTCACAGGTGATAGCGCAGATTACAGCTCCTTCCCCCTTCAGGGGATTCTCTTTCCCCTTCCTGGAACTCAGCTTCAACTGCTCAGCAAGTTGCCCAGCCAGCTGGGACGCAGCGTCTCCTGCTGGGGTGTAGCTAGCAGAGTTAGGGAAAAGTAGGAACACTTTGGTGCTCTGACATGTCTCAGTTAATTCAGAGTCTCTTGGGTCCTGCAACCCTTTCTTCTTAAAGAGTACAATGGCTTCTGGATCACAAACTAAATCATCTATGGCTTTATTATTTCTTAATGTTACATGTGTTAGCTATTCATACTTTATTGCAGTCTTTTGAAGCATTCTTTGCAACTCTGAGTATCTTTTATGCCTCTGTATATTTCATATGCAATGAAAACTCATTAAAGAACAAATTCAGATACAACCTCTCATTTTTATATGTTTTTCAGGTTCATTACAATTGCATTCTCTATTAGGCTGTTATTATTATTGCCTACTTCTTATAAAAATACATTACTATTATTACAATTTAGCCTAGCAGAATTACTATGGAGTGCTTTGGACTTTTGTGTCCACATTTCAAAAACTTTTTAAAAAACATTTGATGTAAGAACCAGTTTGGGGAACTCTGATATATCAAAACTTGATTCACCAAGGGATTTCTCATAGCTCTTGCCTTTCTATAATCATTTTCCTCATTTCATTTACAGGTCTAGGCAGTGAGGCTAAGGGAATATTTTTTCATTTCCATTTCCAGTGACAGTACTTGAAAAATATCACATAAAACCCTACCATTACAGCTTCCTTCCAGAACAATTGATATATGGATGTAATAGCTCAAATAAATACTACTTCCTGGACAGCAGTATCTATGAAACTTCGTGGGAGACTATGGTTTGAATATCATTCAGATTATATGCAGACACTGCTTAATGGGACCTTAGTGTGAACTAACTTTCTAAAATGTTTTTACAAAACAGACACTTTGGCCAGAACATTGAATCTGAGCTCACACTGCCCAGTCAAACCAGGTCCATATCTTTCTGTTGTCACAGAAGTCTTCCTCAAAGATGCAATCTGATGCCCCAAATGTGTAAGCATTTAGAAAGGTCAGGAGGTCTAATTTGGAGCTAACTCCAAGACTTAGCTAAGTGTCTATTGTATTAGCTCAAATACTGGAATTTTATTATTTGTAATTCCATTCAGTAACGCATTGGGATTCACCCAAGAACATCAGCTTAGACATTTTTAAGCAAAAAAACCATTTTGGACGCTTTCAGCTGTAGTTTGCATTGTTAATTTTCTGTTATACAGTTAGAATCTAACTTACTTTTTGTTCATCTGTGTTTTCCTGGATATGAAAAATTTTCAAGAGATAGATATTTGATACAACACAGCTAAATCATTTTAATTCATTCTTATCTGGAATAGCAGTGTGCAATACTGTAAGTAGGAGTTAAGTGACAAGTGTATAATTAGGTGCAAATTGCTTGCACATTTATATGAAGCAAAACAGTCAAATATCAAATAATTAAATAAAAGAGCTTTTAAGGAAGACTATCAATATTTAAATACCATGACTGCTGAATTATCATTAGCTATTTCCTGTCAGCTAAAGCATAGCAGTGAATTTTTGACTGTGCCTCTTGTATTAATTTAGATTTAGCCAGGATGTGAAAGTAATATTTCATGAAGACTAGAAGCAGATTTTTCACAAAGTTGCATCACAAAGTTGCACCCATGGGTACAATAAAATGGAGTCTAGCAAGAGTAAAAACTGTCTTCGAGAAGTTTTATGCTTTGGGATGGAGCCAGAAGGAACTAAGAGCCTTGTGAAATACTAGGCACATAACTCAGCACTGTAAATGACACTATGAGGGCTACACATATATGTTAGGTTCAGTAGTATGGAGCTTCTCTGTGCCTAAATCGCAGGTCTTGATCTATCAGCTTAATAAAGTTGGCTTTAAATGGCTCAAAATAGCATTGAATATGGAAGGAATCATTAGAACATCACCTGCATAGGAATGAATATATCTCTGGGATAGCTTATTGAACAGATGCCAACTTCTGCTAGTGAACAAAAACTTTATCCTAATCCACCATGAAATTGAAAACACACAAATAAAATACTATGGCATAATAACTCAGCAAAATAAACCGATCATTGCAGTTGTCTGTATTTATGTTCTTCTGTAATGAAATAAACAATCTAGAAGACATTAAAAATACGGTAGTTAAGTGTCCAGTGAAGGTGGTTTCTAAAATTCGTAGGGTGTATAAGATAAAAGGAAAGATAATGACACTGCAGCAAAGACTTCATGTGATACAAAGATGACAGAAACCTTTGCTCACTGAGTCATCTCTAAAGTTCAGGGATCTGCTTCTTTCAAGTCTTTCTATGGTACACCTCTATCAGAGCCAAACATATTTACACAGCCTCTGCTATGCCTAGGCTGCTGAGACCCAGCAAAATGAATACTGAGATTCAACATTGAGTAATGAATCCTGAGAACACAAAACTTAAACATTTAAATCAGGCCTTTCAGTAAGAGATTTGTTTTTGAACTTCGAATTCTACAGTACTTGTGGCCACTTCCCTCCCTATAAACACCAATAACCAAAGCCTTAAAAAAAAGGGAGGAACAATGACAAGACAAAGCACTTGAGAACCAGCACATGAGAACCAGAGTAGCAATGGAAACATAATGGTATTTGTGAGGAATGCTGTGGGACAATGGGCTTGCAAAGGCCAATCTTGCAGGAGGGAGCAAACACTGAAGTCACTGTGACTTTGCAAATGGGAGATGTTTGTCTTGAACAACTTTATCTTGTAAAACAGAGGGATTGGGTTGTGTTCTAATGCTCAATCAGCTGTGTGACACCTGGGGTGAGGTGGAGGCCTCACAGCCTGATGTTGCTTCAGTTAAGAACAGAAAGACCTCCCCAAAAGTACTCAGCTGATAAACTGCCAAATCCTGTCTCTGATGACACAACAGACCTTGCCAAGATGCATAATAATTTAGACCCATCTTGCCAAGAGGCACCACAAAAGTATAAAATTGGCACCTGAAAACGTTTTTATTAGGGAGGAAAAATCAAACAACAACCTTGCCTGATGGATGGGTCAATGGATTCAGATTTCTTCTCCTTCCCTCCCCACCTCCTCCGCAAGGAAGGGAAGCCTTTTTGGTAAGAGTAGTGCCTCTGACTTTGTCAGATGTTCCCTGAGAAAATAATGACTACCTCAAGTTTCAATTGTTACATCTTATATATTTATAATATATTTGAACATTGTTAAACAGTTGTAATCACCTAGCGCTAACGCAGCAAGAGAATTTATCAACAGCAATTCCAAACTTGTTTATCTATCACTTTAAATAAATGACCTATTGTATCAACAGTGTGAAATTGCCTCAGTAAGAGTCCTTGGGATGATTCTGACAGGCATTTCAAAACTGTTTAACTGTGCTAGTGACAGCTCATTTGGTTCTCTGGTAGCAAGTATTAATCTGTCAGCCAAAAAAGCCTGTGAGGGTCTCTGACAGCAGACCTGTAGGTGACAGTCCACGAGGGGACCCTCGCATGTAACACTGAATGGTAGCTAACTCACAAAGTCCTTTACACATGAACCACTGACCAAGTCTGAAACTAGGGATGGATCCAGCCACACCTAGGCTTTCTGTCTGAGGAGGAGCTTAGAAAGCAAGAGGGTCCATCCTGAACATCATGACACAGCAGGAGAGCCTCCCTCAGCCAAGTGTCAGAGCCATATATAACATGACAGAAGGCAAAGTGAAGGGTCTTGCCCCCGAAGCTGAAGGTATTATCCTCTCACAGTGCTCCACTTTAATGGGTTTGTCAGACTAACAATAAGTTAATTTAATTATGTGGCAATCCATCAGCTCATCCACCAAATCATATTGAGAGTGAGCAAATATGAAAATGGTATGCTGTGTTGTTAGTAAAGAGTTGGATTTATCAAGGAGGAGAAATTAAGGACACATTTTTGCTAATCACAATTCATGCCCATAAATATTTGCTACTGGTTTTCAGTAGATCTAAATATATCTTCCTAAGCAAATACGTTCTATTAGCTGGAATTTTATTCCCCAGAAAACATTATCTGACTTGGAAAATAAAATCTTTAAGCTTTACCTATTCTATAAATTCCTTTGCTTCTCCTTAGCATTTTCTGCCACAATGGTAGAGGCAGCTCTGTCACAGTGCTCTTCACTGCTGACACCATACATTGAGCTTTCACAGGCACAAGAGGATGGTGATGGTTATATGTCTAGTAAAACAGACTTTCTTGTTCTTAAGTTTGCTTCAACCGAGTGTCAAAAAAAACGTTATGCAGAGAAGAAAGCAAAAATGAATACAGCAATTTGTTCCCACTGAGGCCTGTTCTCACTCTCAGTGGCTGGCTTAAAGGCTTCTCAGGTGATATCATCCCTGACGCACGAAGTAACACTGAGCTCAAGGATGCGGCGAGTGCACCAAGCCATTTGAGAAAACCCTAGCTCAAGGGTGCAGCAGGTGAGCACGCTCATGAACAGGGCTTTTCTGAGTAGAAGACACAACCAGATGGCAAATCTTTGATAGACAAGGTCTGGCACATTCAGTCCCAGGGGTGAGAAGAGACTGAGACAGTGCTCCAGATGCATGAGAGGGATCTTCAACTGTGTGGCAGAAATCAGGGGTTAGATGTGAGAGATCTCTTGCTAGACTAAGTGTAATAGGGAACACAAAGACATACTCATATAAAGTGACATGCACAGCAGACTAGAAAGACTGTTACATTACCTTCTCTTCCCTAGCCATTATCACATTTCCATCCTCTTCTTTCACAATGCCTACTCAGCACCATTATAATTTATGTTTATTAATCAACCTGTCAGAATTGAAGTAGATTAAAGAAGATTTAAACTACACACTGTAATAGCATTGAAGGAAACCAGAGGACAAATAAATGCTTTCAAAAGTTAAATCCAGGTGTTGATTAGTTATCTGTATGGTCAAGAGGCTGGGAAAAAAGTTAACGTTGGAAAAGTGGAGAATATTAGATTATTTTCTGAAAGTTCATATCTAAGTTACTAAAAAATACTCTGATTAATTTTAAAGTTACAGTGCAATCCCACCAATGTGGGAATGTTTGGGAGTCATCCTGTTCACACAAACAAAACCAGAGTCCTCAGAAAATGTTGCCTTTGATGCCAGTAAGATGCTTTTATGTAGCAGTTACATATGCCAATAGCCATGGCATCAGTAGATTGAAATATGGGCCTTGGTTTCTGGGTTTTTGCTTCATTTTGGTTTTGTGGCTGAGTCACCATCCCTGGAAGTGTTTAAAAGACAGGTACATGAAGTGCTCAAGATATGGTTTAGTAGTGAACAGGTGTGGTTGGACTTGATGATCTCAAAGGTCCTTTCCAACCAAGGGATTCTATGATTCTGTGATAAGCTGAAATCCAGGGAGGTCTATCTGGGCATTTATTTTTAACATCAAGAGAGTTCTGTCCAGAAATTTTCAATAGTTAGGCAGCACGTGATGAAAGGTAAGTGGTTTCAGTGTGAAAAAATCAGACATATCCTAAGCTGATGATCTTCAGAATTACAGGTTTAACCAATTGGCTTTCTAAAATCTACCTATAGAGACTTAGCCTAAAAATCAATATGATGCAAGTGTTCTTCTTGTCCTTAGGGCAGTCTAGACATCAGCACATACGTTTTATTTTTCGTCATTCACACAAAAATATCACCTTGCTTTTCAACACAGCATATGGCACAGAATCACGTGTTCATGGAAAAATGTCTAGTTTTGTGCTAACAGGCTCATCCTTTTGACAGTGCAGGATTGTTTCCAGTACTGTATCTAAGGCATTAAGCAAATAACTTTAAAAATCTTAATAGAAACACAAAGAACTTGAAACAAAAAGAAGTCTGATAAGCTTCTAAGACTTTGAAACTATAAAGTGTTTTATACGTGTACCATTTTGCTATTTAATTTTTTTTTACAGAAAGTAAAACCTCAGGTTTAAACAAATATAAACTACATTTCTGTTGATTTGCTCTACAAAAATCATACCTTCAGAGAAATCTTGTAATCGTTATGAAATAAACTCTACATATTTCTGCAGTCATGCAGCACTTGTGGCAACAGTATAGAAAACACTTTCATCTTAGGTTGACATTAGTAAAGAGCAGAAGTGCTGTAGTCCTCTTCTATTACCCATTTATGTCACAATATAAAAGGTGACTATTATAGATCAGATCTGTTCAAACTCAGAGGGAAACAGATTGGTTTGCCTGCTAACATCCCTGTAACAGTAAGTCCAAGGTCCTCAATAGCAATACACATTTGAAATCAGATTTCAAAGTACTAGTTGAAAGTAATCAACTCTAATGTTGTCTAACAGATGCAGAAACCGAGACAGCAGGAGGAAATAGTATTTGCTATAGTCATTATGCAGATCTGCAGCAGAAATGGAAAAAAAGACTCCAGTTCTCCAAAGTCTCAGTCTGAATCTCCATCTTGTAGGTCATATTGCTGTGTTTATAGTAAATTATTTTATGTAAAGTCATACTTAGCAATGTAACTGGAGTCACCAATACCATAATTTTCTACACAGTCCCTTTAGCAGCCCACATGCACATCTCTGCCGGTAACTTATGAACCCACCACCTATTCCCCTCTCATTTGGTAGTCATGTTGAGATAATTAAGTTCCTATTGGCATTCTGGACATGGATGAATGAACGGATGAGAGATACCTTGAAAATGCTCTGAATGAGGAAAATCCTTACTCCACACCTTGAGACCAGAGACCTCATCAATGTGCTCCTGCTGGCAGAGACAAGTTTTTGGGGACTTGTCCTTCCATGAAAAAAGTGGGAATGGTGAACACAAGGAAACAAGGCAGGGAACATTGCCTCTCCTTTGAAACACTCAGGAACTTTCTGCAACACAGAAACAAGAAATTTGAAGGGGAGCCAGTCTACAGCCAGGGGACTGCAAAAATCTACTGGAGCAACCAGCTGCATGAGTTTAATTGTAAAGTGACTCCTTCAGCCAGACAAAAACTGTCAACTAGATACTAATTGTTCAGATTAAGCTTCTTTTGAAAGCTGGATGAGGATCTAAATGTGAGAAACACTATAAATGCTTTGCTTTTGAATTACTTCTCCAGTCTTTTTTTGAACAATAGTTTTATTTTGACAACTTCACAAGTCATAGTGGAAGTGGTCAATGAGGAGACAAAGGCAGAATGTAATTGAGAAAATATATAAATTGTCTCTTAACATTTTAAAAGTAAAAGGAAAGGTTAATAGAGTAAAAAATGCTTTCAGCAACAGAATACTTGTTCAAGTTTTCATTAAGCAAAGATCCAAACCTGTTATTACAGTTTCAGTGAAGTGTTTTCAGTTTGACAGTGATGTCTGAAAATGGTCTTTCCAGGCTGACCTGAAAGTTTTGAAAAGCAACTCACTTATACAGGGATCTGAAATGAATTATAGAGGGTTTCTGTTGAATTTGGGGTTGTTTTGGTGCATTTGGGGTTTTTTTTTGGAACTTCAAGCAACACAGACACTGTCCTACTAATTCTGACTGGCTGGATGAAACCATATCCTTATTTCAGAGTTTAAATACAGCATTAGGACTCTTCAGGAAGGATACTGATGAACTGGGTTTCTGTGGCAAGTTTTTGTCACTGAGGGGCAAGGGAGGCTGCAGGGGCAATCTCTGTAAGAAGGGATCAGGAGCTGCCCCATGCAGGCAGAACTGGTTCAGCAGACTCCAAAAGAGACCCACGGCTGCCCAAATCTCAGCCTATCATTCAGGCTGGTGGCACCTGTGTGAAAACATTTAAGAAAGGGAGCATCTGTGTGAGAGGAGTAATAAAAATGTGAAACAGCCCCATAAACATAAATGTCATTCATGTTCCCATGTTGGAGCAGATCATGAAGAAATACACCCCCCATTCTGAAGCCAGGAAAGATTGTGAGAAAGAAGGAGTGATGGAGACAAAGCACTGTGAGCTGACTGCAGTGCGCAATCCCTAAAACCCTGCAGTGCTTGAAGGGAGGAGAAAGAGGTATAAGGGTCAGGAGCAAAGGAGTCGATTGAGTCTGGGAAAAAGGGAAAGTGAGGAACGGTGGTTTGACTTTGTCTTTGTGTCTTAGTATCCTACTCTATTTTTAAATGGCAATAAATTAAATTATTAGTCCCCAAGGTAAGTCTGTTTTGACCATGATAGTAATTGTTGAATAATCTTCCTGACTTAAATTAACTCACAAGTCTTTCCACCTCATTCTCACCCTGTCCAGCTGAGGAGAGAGAGTGAGAGAGTGGCTGGATGGGGATCTGGCAGCCAGCCATCATCCGTCCACCACAGCTGGTATGGTAGGACGTGAGAGAATCAAGTACAGGGGACATAAAACTACAGTAACAAAAAGTCTTCCCTTTTTACTCACATATTCCAGTGTCTTGGAGCCATAAAAGTAACATTTGAAAATAAATGTTAGAAGCAATAAGGAGGTCCAGGAGTTGATAGTTGCTGTGTACCCGTGTCATTTTATTATCCAAAAATATGTGCTTTTGGCTGATACCATCTCCATTCTAGCCCATCATTTTCTGCCTGCAGTTTTATATGAAGTCTAAGCATCTCAGCCAGATGCCTGGCAATAAAGTGCCTCTTCAAAAGAGCATAGATATTTCCTAGCTCCTGTGAAATATCTGCATATCCATGTGGATGTTTCAGATAGCCAGAGATGTCTTGAATGGCACTTCCATTTAGGCAACAGAAGTAGACCTCACACAGCCTGAGGAAGGAAGAGTATGGGAGAAGCCCTAGTCTCCCTCTCCTATGTGACTGCCATCTAATCCAAAACAATTGAATTGGAAAGGAGAAGCTACTAAGAAAAAAATTTACATTATTATATGCTTCATCAAGACCCACATCTTATCACTGTTAAACTATTAACTCAGTGTCACAGGCTTCCCATCCACAGGATATTACAATTAAATTAATTTCATAATTGTTCACCAATTTAGCAAAATAACATCCATTTATTTTCCCTTCAACCATGAATAAACAACATTTGAATTTTTTCTTCCTGTTCATCACTGCATTCTTGACAAGTATTTTTTTTTCTCCTTTTTTCTCTTTGTTGGTAAGTTCTCAAGGGCAGTCAAAAACAATGAGAAAAATCATGACTGATCCACTCGTGACTGCTATAGCAAGAAGTGATGCATTGTAATTGTATAAGGAGACAAAGGCTGACAGCCTTTTTGTGTTTCAGCAGCTGTTCAAAGCTACTAACCTTGAAGGCAATGGCAGCTGCTGACCCTAGAAGACTGAATCTGGTTAGTGCTGAGCAAGAGAGTGAAGGGCTGAGTGAGTCTAGCAGCCAGCCAGGTCAGCAGCAGCAGAAGGGCTCAGCACCCCAAGGATGTGGCCCCTTACTGCTGATTGTTTTAAAACTGCCTAGGCTGAAATGCTGATTCTAGCAAGGTTACTTGGTTTTGCAACTTGTTTTAGGTAGCAAAGTAAAGCACCCCATGACTCTACAGCTAATAACTCAATTTAGATTTGTTCTTGAAGGGCACGAAGTATGTCAATTCCGCAGGACTTCCCTGGGAGCTGATGACATTTGGCAATCTGTAGGGTCAGGTTCTGAGAACAAATGCAAATGAAAGTCTCCTCAATTGATTTCTCACAAGCTTTGAAGATTGGGTAGCACTATAAGAGACTGAGTCTGGATTGATAGATTAAAATGATAAAGCTAGTTAGAAGTTTTGATGTAATACCAAGTTTTTATTTACCTGCAGTGTGTTGTAGCTGCAATTACAAGGCATTTGGCAAAATTTTGTTGTGAGTAGGGGCTAATTTATAAGTGTGACTAGTAGGGGCTAATCTATAATTTCACTTGTAATTTTGCTGAAGTAAGACCCACAAAGCCAAATTAATTCTGTTGCAAAGCTGTGAAGATACTACGTTTTTAAGACAAAAAGGTTTAAGCTACAGTCTTCTGTCCTTAAACCAAACCTACTGGAAAAAAAATTAGTGTTGCAATTATTGACACCCTTATTTGTTCCGAATATTCGTTATAGATTGCCCTTGGAGTTTTCTTTAACTGATTTTAATTAAGAATATATATAAGCTTGGGAAAGTAACACCTGAAACTGGAAAGATATTTGTAATAACAACAGTACTAGAAATATTCATTTGTATTCAGAACATGGAACTGATGCATATTATTTCTGGTTGGTGCCCTTGATACCATAGCCATTTTGTTCAGCCCTGTACAATCCTAGTATCTGAGCTCAAGTACTGTTGTTGTTATTATTATTTTTTATATTTCTAGACAAATGCATTTCTGGGTTTAAAAGCAGGTATGTGTTTGAAGGCTTTACTGTTTTGCTCTTTGCCTTACTCCTCTTTCCCTTGCTACTAGTGCGATTCCAGTCATCTCAGGGGGAAAAATATTCCTGAGAGGATAAACGCTGGCATCTCTGAACTGGAATTGTTACCCCACTAGTCCTACGCAAAGAGGATTTTTATCAGCTACTAACCACAACAGCACAATTCAGAAGCCCGTTTTCTGTTCTTAATCCTGCAACAGTCCCCTTTACCCAACACTGCACCTCAAAACTGTTTTGCACACCCCTAGGCAAGGATCTGGGTGGTCTGCCCAAGATTTCAAACATGTTTTGTGGGAAGGGGGGAAAAAGGGGTGGATGACTTTGTTCCTCATCTGTTTTCAAGACAGTTTTTTCCTAAAACTGGCAGGAAAAAAAGGATGTGCTGAGTCTTGCACTACGTCAAGTTCTGAGCATTGTACTTCTCCCTTATTAATTTTGCCTGACTTATATGTAGTCAAATCACTGACTAAGTGAGCAGCCATTAAAATCACCTAGTTCTCCTTAAATTAAACGTGTTATAAATGATGATTGCTTTTCTAAATGTTCCTGTGTTTTTTAGTATAGCGAAGGAATTTGAAATAGTTACTGTGAAACAATATTAGTGGATTACATTTACTGAGAAAAAAAATAGGATTTTTTAAATTGTTTATGCTATAACATGAATGTTTGACACAACGTAAACTCTAACATTTTTAGCACAAACAAGAGTGGCAGTGTTCTCATATCCGCTTGTTCAGAAAAAATCTGTTAAGTGAACAAGTGTTAACAAGCAGTTTGAAAACAGTCAATGCCTGCACTCACATGTTTTATTAATCACCATAAACAGAATTAAGATCAGATACTCTGCATGAAGTATAGCAACACTATTTGAAGATATAAACCTGAAAAATATCAGGTTATGATCTCACTCCATTTTTAATCCAAATTATATTATAAAGAGCTTCATTGCAGTGTGTTAAAATACCATAGAGCCTACTTTCCTTATATCACTTGAAGTATTTGGTCTGGGAGACATGCTTCAAAACATGTGCTGATTCTGCTTCTACTACAAACGGTGCCACAGGAGTCCTTCTGTGCTCAAGTCTCTGTGTCAGCTAAAGAATAGGAAATGGGGGCACAGTTCCCACTCAGGAGGGCACTCATCATTACCTCTCTCCTGGCAGAGAAGCACACCCTAACCATCTGGCTACCAATTAAGCAAAATGCAAAAAAATGCTTCTGCTGCTTTCAGTTGAAGGTGATTTACCCTCCTGCAGTACTCAAAGAACTAAAAAGGAAGATGATGTCCAAGAGCTGAGCACAAGACAACAGGCTGGAAGTTCAGGTGTTTACTAGAGAAGGAACAGCATTGCGAAGTGTCTTCTAAATCTGTTTGAGCATTACAGTGAACAGTCATTTGGTAAAATATTGAAATAGAAATTTCCGGGAAGAACTGGAAAAGAAACCTCCTCTCTCCCAGGGGCCTAATTTCAGGAAAAGGTTAAGGGCAGTGATCTCCACCAGAGAAAAGAAAGTCTCCTGCCAGGGCTATGTGAGCTATTGCTGCAGCTCCACAAAGCATTTGAGTTTAAGACTGCAGCATGTCCAGTACTGCCTAGTGAGTAACGTGGAACTATGTGATAATCTCTGATCCTGAAGTGTACAGGCTATCTCAGCATTTGTTGGAGTTGTGGTTTATTGAAAATTGAGAAAGTTTCTCATCTTGTGAGATTAGGGTCCTAGACAACAACATTTTCTGGTTTGGCAAGAAGCTCATTCACAGCTAAGAAATTAAAGAGGCAGGGAGAATTATTCAGCAGCACCAGAAACAACAAAAGAAAAACTGTCTGTAAGCCTTGGCAATGCATCTCTGAGGAGCACGATGAGCTTGTAGCACAGCCCAGCTGTATTTCAGAAGCGAAGAGAAGATATTTGTGGTCAGCTAAAGGGGAACAATGTTGCAGCAGGCTGAGACTGGGAAACTACTGGAAATTATCAATTCTGATAGAAGCATAAACCTACTTGGATTTGCTGTACCTGGAGGGGAAAGGAGGCTGAAATGTAAGCAACAGCTGACATCCAGCATTTGAAAGAGAAAGGACTAATGAAGCCTACAATGAGCGTATTCTTCCTTCTGTTTTCCCAACCTTATCGCATAGCATTAGGGAAGCAATAACAGAAACAGTCAAAAATTACAAACTGTGAGGTCTAGTAGGTCGCCTTTCTTTTGCCTGCTTGCACAGGACTCCAAAGGGAGTTAGCTAAAGATATTCAACCTGGCTCAGGCAAGCTGTGCTGGCACAATGTGAGGTGCAGGAGGAAGGGAAAGCTGCCTGCAAAGCTGAGCACAGGCTGTACAGCTCCCTGGGAAGAGAGATGGGCCATGGAGCAGAGCCTGGTGTCTACCTGGCCACACCACACCATATTGCACCACTTCCAGAGTAATTCTTGTTCCAGTATATTTGGGTTGCTGCAAAGCAATTTTGATAGCATACTTGTAATAACATCATAATTAGATACTGGTAACGTGCCTCATAATGTATTGCACGTTTATTTACTTAAGGATAAAAAGAAGAGTTTTTATAAATATATCAATGGTAGAAAGAAGGGCGGCAGCGACCTCCACTCCTTGTTGGATGTGGAGGGAAATATAGTAACCAAAGATGCAGAGAAGGCCGAGGTACTTAATGCCTTCTTTGCCTCAGTTTTCAACAGCAAGGATGTCAGCTCGCTTGACAGCTGGCCCTCTGAAGTGGTTGATGGGGGCAGGGTGAAATATGGCCCTCCTGCAATCCATGAGGAGGAAGTTAGAGACCTGCTGAGCCACTTGGACCCTCATAAGTCTATGGGGCCGGATGGGATCCATCCTAGGGTGTTGAGAGAGCTGGCGGATGAGCTTGCTAAGCCGCTCTCCATCATCTTTCAGCAGTCTTGGCTCACTGGAGAGGTCCCGGAAGACTGGAAGTTGGCCAATGTGATGCCCATCCACAAGAAGGGCCATAAGGATGATCCAGGTAATTACAGACCTGTCAGCCTGACCTCGGTCCCAGGTAAAATCACAGAGCAGATAATCCTGGGTGAAATCATGCAGCACCTGCAGAACGGTCACGAGATCAGGCCCAGCCAGCATGGGTTTAGGAAGGGTAGGTCCTGCCTGACCAACCTGATCTCCTTTTATGACCATGTGATTCACCTGGTGGATGAGAGGAAGGCTGTGGATGTGGTATACCTGGACTTTAGCAAGGCCTTTGACACTGTTCCCCACAGTAGACTCCTAGGGAAGCTGGCAGCCCGTGGCTTAGATGGGAGCACTCTGTGCTGGGTTAGGAATTGGCTGGATGGCCGAGCCCAAAGAGTGGTGGTGAATGGTGTCTCATCCAGTTGGCGGCCGGTCACCAGTGGTGTCCCTCAGGGATCGGTGTTGGGTCCCGTCCTGTTTAATATCTTTATTGATGATCTGGATGAGGGGATTGAGTCCATCATCAGCAAGTTTGCAGATGATACCAAGCTGGGAAGAAGGGTTGATCTGTTAGAGGGTAGGATGGCCCTACAGAGGGACCTGGACAGATTGGAGAGATGGGCTGATTCTAATGGGATGATAAGTCCAAATATCGGGTACTTCATTTTGGACACAACAATCCCATGCAGAGCTACAGACTAGGGCTAGAGTGGCTGGAGAGTAGTCAGGCAGAAAAGGACCTGGGAGTGCTGGTTGACAGGAAGCTCAACATGAGCCAGCAGTGTGCCCAGGTGGCCAAGAAGGCCAATGGCATTCTGGCCTGCATCAGGAATAGTGTAGTCAGCAGGACCAGAGAAGTTATTGTCCCCCTGTACTCGGCACTAGTCAGGCCTCATCTGGAATATTGTGTACAGTTCTGGGCCCCCCAGTTTGGGAAAGATGTTAGGATACTGGAATGTGTTCAGAGGAGGGCAACGAAGATGGTGAAGGGGCTGGAGCATAAGCCCTATGAGGAGCGACTGAGGGAGTTGGGGCTGTTTAGTCTAAAGAAGAGGAGGCTCAGGGGAGACCTCATTGCTCTCTACAACTACCTAAAAGGAGGTTGTAGTCGGGCAGGGGTTGGTCTCTTGTCTCAGGTGACCAGTGACAGAACTAGAGGGCATGGACTCAAGCTTCGTCAGGGAAAGTTTAGGCTTGATGTGAGGAAGAAGTTCTTCACTGAAAGGGTGATCGGCCATTGGAATGCGTTGCCCAGGGAGGTGGTGGAGTCGCTGACCCTGGAGGTGTTTAAGGGGAGATTGGATGAGGCACTGAGTGCCATGGTTTAGATGATGGTTGGTGTTAGTGTTGGTGTTAGTGTTGGGTTATAGGTTGGACTTGATGATCTCAGAGGTCCTTTCCAACCTTGTGATATTGTGATACTGTGATACTGTGATAAGCACAACTGTTGTGTAGAATGCACGTCAATGGCTCAGAATAAGAATGTATCTAAGAATGAACTGTAACAGGATTCCTGAGGCTATAAGTTGAAAGTACAAACACAGAGTGAATATGTGGGTTATGGACAAATGTCAAATGGACAATTTCTTATAATGTAACTTTCAAGATGCTATGTTTCCTTAATCCGACTGGACCATCACAAACCTTACGGTGATTTTAGGTTGCACAAACTGATTTTTAAGCTTCCTTTAGGGCATTAAGTCTGAAACTTCAGCTGATTTTTCTTTAGATCTCTCAAACTGTGCTTTTCATGTCTGATAATTCAAAGTGAATGAATTGATACTTCTGAAACTCTGCATTAATATGTGTTTCTAAGTTTGTCAAACATGAGAAGACAGACAGACTTATCAGTGGAGTGAAGCAGAGCTTTATCCTCCAGCTGTACCATTAGAACATGATGAATTGGTGTTTAACAAAATTCCTTAATGCTACAGGCAATAACACAATTAAATCTTAGTTTTGTTTTTTTCTTTTTACTGTACAAGTAAGAAACTTAGAAATAGCTGTAAATGTTATGTTATCCAAAATCCCCAGTGAGGTAAGACTATATATAAAATTGTATATATTGTATTATTCTAGGACAGTGTAAAGGTATAAGAAGAAAAGTAAACTCTCTTGTTTTGAAGGAAAACATGCTTGAAGATGTTAACTTTCCTTATATGCATAGAATCATGGAATGTTTTGGATTGGAAGGGGCCTTGAAAGATGACCTAGTCCAACCTCACATCATCCAGAACAACTAGACTACTTCAGTAGATTCAGTAGTCTTTAATTCAAGGTTTTGTGTTTTTTTTAACCTTTAAAGCCTTTGGTTGCAGTTGGAAATAACATATTGAACTAGAGATGCACTTGGCTGAGCCATTATACAGTTTCTATGTTGCCTTTTTGGAGTGGGGAGGGGAGCACTGAGGAGGTTAGGTGTGACTTGTATTCAAATAAGTGTGAGATATCTCTCCCTACAGTAAACTACTTTTATTACTTCTGAAGGTGCAAATTGCGTATAATTTCTAAAATTAAAACCACCACTAAAGTCAAATGAAAATAACATTAACTCAATGCAGGGAAAAATAAAATTGCTCAGATCAAATGATAAACTTAATTACTATGTTAGTTAAAAATATGGAATAAACAACAATTCCTGCAAAATCCGAAGGCAGAACTCTTCATTTATTAATCAGCTTCAAAACCCAAGGCATTAGCAAATCTAGTGCTAAGGGAACTGGGGTTCTTTAGCCTGGAGAAAAGGAGGCCAAGGGCAGACTTTATCACTGTCTACAGCTACCTAAAAGGAGGTTGTAGCAAGGTGGGTGTTGGTCTGTTCTCCCAGGTAACAAGTGATAGGCCTCAAGTTGTACCAGGGCAGGTTCAGATTAGACATGAGGAACAATTTCTTCACTGAAAGGGCTGTCACGCACTGGAACGGCTGCCCAGGGAGGTGGTTGAGTCCCCACCCCTGGAGGGGTTTAAAAGACGGGTAGATGACGTGCTCAGGGATGTGGTTTATTAGTGGACAGGTACAGTTGAACTCAATGATCTTGAAGGTTTTTCCCAACCAAACGATTCTATTATTCTACGATAAAAGTTGTGGTTTCATATTCAGTCTACTAATGTGAGAAGAATCCCTGCAAGTGTAGAAAGCAAACCAAGTTAAAGTTTAGTTTAGTTAAGTTAAAGTTAAGTTTAGTAATAACTGCACACATTGCTGTAATCATACAGATATTAATAGCTGGTAGTTGAAAAAGTCATACGAAATTACAACAGTGGCTTATTTGGCTTAGTTGCGTTCAGTTTTATAAGGATTCCTGCTAATTTGGGAAAGTATTTGGATAAATAGTTTAAATGAAAGTGACAATATTTCAGAACTGAAATCTTGTCTTTGACCACTAATGAGTTTGCAGCTCTGACAGACAGAAAACCTGCCTTAACTGTTGGAGACACCATCACCTACAGATTATTTTCTGTGATGATGTTTCAGCCACAGGTCTACATATGCTCATCTCCTTCTCTAATACCTATATCCAGACTTTGTCAGGTCATGGAGGATTAAAAATAGGTTAAAATTCATTGGGGCAGATGTACTGTTGATGATTTGAAACGAAGTTTTCACTTCTGCAAGGCCACTGTCTCTTCTTATTGGATTTTAAACTTTTCATGGAAAAACATCTAGGACTACATTAAGAAACATGACAATCATTTGTCATTCATCCTACCTTGAGGAAGAAATCTTATGTTCAATGTAGTGTTTTGTTCATTTTACATAAAAGGTGCGACTACTGCTTCTGCTCTTTGATTTTATTTTTATACATTGCTATATTGATATGTCTGGCATGAAGGTTATGGAAATCAGTGATAACCTTTCAGGGGTTAGCCCTGAGGGGACTTAACACATAGCTAGAAATTAGAAGTGTTTTCCCTTCTTTTTCAGCTTCTAAGCATTGGAATGTGGTTTTCTTCTTGCCCTTAAGAACTTCTTGCAAGGAGCTGTAGGACTCAGAATTTGAGGTACTTCCTCTCTGCAGTCACCTGTCAAATACATGAAATCAGAGCACTGTCATTTAATGTAGCTGAAGCTTTGCATGTTTGTTTTTAAAGTTTTCTCAGGAGTCACCGAATGAGGCATCTGAACTACGACTATTGCATAACAGTTGGCCACTTGGGCTCCTTTTGGTTTTCATTTCCATCAAGACTCTCCTTCATTCTGTAAAGCTGGTTTCAGACTTCCCTCTCTCCTCTCCATCCAATTACATTTCTAAATTTCTAGATAGTTCAAAACCATGAATGGTAATCAAACCCTTTCAGACACTCAAGGATGAAATTTTTGAAGATACTTAACTGATTTCAAGAAAACCCCCAAAATTCCATTTTTTAAAGAAAATATTAACCAATTCATGACATTCAGTTTTATTCTGTTTCAATGTAGAGCAAAAACCTTTCTCTCGCCATCCTCCACCCGTCTGTTAATCCTCACAGCTTAAATCCTCTCCAAGGTAAAGTCACTTAATACAAGTTTGCTTTAAAAGACAGGAAAATAATCCTGGAAATAATTTCTAGATTCTTGAATGTTCATTAATTTGGTTTACATTTTTGTAGACTGTCTCCTATTAATATGGAAAAATCTGAACTAATAATGCTTTGACAGAATTTTAAGTTGTCTGCCTTACATGTAGTGACAGCAGTTCACCAGATACTGAATTTGTAACACATTTATACTTGTCAACCAGAACCTGTGATTTTTGTCAAGATGCAAGGGAAGAGGAAATTTCTAGAGAAATCCTTTAACATACTGACTGTTTTAATCTTCTCTCTGTCTTCTTTCCCTCCTACCACATCACTGTTCTGTCACCTGCTATGATGTTAATCAGAATGACTAGGTCATCTTCTTTTATAAGCTTGCTAGGTTAATCTTTTTCAAGGTCATCCGTGAATTGACTTTAGTAACCAATTATAAATCGGATGGTATTTTAATATTCTGACTTCTCCCGGAGCTTTATTCTTGAGGTGAGGAGAGACAAAAAGGAACCCAAAGGAGTCTGCATTTTAGTCAGCAAGCTGACGAATGCCATTATCCAAAATCTTGATAATTTCTCCTGCCCTGGACACCCATATCCTTCCCACTGAGTTCAAAGGGAGTTAAAAGAAATTCAGCATCTTCCAGAAACAGTACTTTAGTCTTGTAGCTAATATAACATATTAGCATATGATCTCTGGAGAAATCTGTCAATATTGGTATTTGGACACTTAAGCCTGACATCCAGAGTTCTGTACTATTATAAGTGCATCTCTATTAAGGCAACAGAACTAGTGCTTTATCCCTCTCTCTCTCTCTCTCTCTCTCTTTGATGTTGCTTTTGAAATTCAACAGTAAAAAGTAATGTTTTCCTCCATTGCACTTTCAATAGACTTTGCAACAGTTTAAGAAACTTTTTTTGGTCCATCAACTGGCAATAAACTATTTAACTGTGCAATCAAAGAATATTTCATTGATTGTCTTTAAACTCTGTTAGAGACCTGCATAACCTTGGGTTCAAAAGGCACAACTTGCAAAGTCCAGTTGACAAGCATTTCAGATCTACTGTTTTAAGACCTCACAAGCATTTTCTAGAACAATGCTTACCAGGTGGCTGTGCTTAGACCCAACCACAATGTGCGCTCTTAAGCATCTTATGACCTGACCATACTAATGCAATGATTTTTTTTCCCCAACTTGCTCTTTGGTATTCTTTCTAATTATAGTGAGTGAACTATGGCTTTGTCTCTGACCCCTCACTGACCTGCAGTACAGCTGCATCTGTTCCCCAGGCCAATGCTTCCAAAGACTCCCAAGATATCACCCCCATCTTTCTTCCCCTACTCTGTAATAATCAGATCAGCTCAAACATTTCCCCAAAAGTTTAACCATATGCATACCCGCACTCAACTATATTCCTCTTCATCTGAAACAAGCAGTTGAAGCAAACAGACACAGAGACATTGAAATGCACCAACAATCACACTTTTTTCAGTTATTACAAGAACTAGATATGAGTTAAAATTAAATGTGCTCTTGTTCTTTGTGTACCGCCCTGGCATAGGTCCTTCCTTACCTATGTAAAGATCAACGAGTTTTGTGAGTTACTGACAGTCTTTTACAAGACCATGAGGAAAGGTAGACAGCAATTCTGTAGTTTTAAATTAAAAATGGAATGACAATCAGAATGAGAAATGGAGAACATGGTTGTGACGGAATTAGGTCCTCAAGGAGAATACAAATATTTATCCATGGGTATTCTGCTAAGGATTTCACACTCTGCTATGGAAAGAGGAGATAACCCCAAACTTATGTGGTGCTATCATTTGACCTACAAAGCCAACAGAAAATCTAGAAGCAAAATTTGCCCCATTTGCCTAAGTATTTTAGGGAAAGCGTGCGTTTTGTTAGCATCAGGGAGGGATTAAATTATGGTTTTGATGTGGAACTACATAAAATTATGGGGTTTTCTGGGCTTTTGTTCTAAGCCATAAACAGGAGGTGACAGCTGCTTAGTGTTTTAATCTTGTATTCACAAGAACTGCAAACAAAGATCAAAACAAACAGCCTATATTATGAACCTTTGTTCATGCTCTGTTTATGAGTGTTGATTTCACCGCCATTCAGTCTTGCCAAGGGCTGATCTATATAAAAATTAAGATAATAAATTCAGCTCTTGCCTATTTCGTCTCCTCTCTTTATACTTCCTTTTTGAAAGCATGCACGAAACTGATTGTGCTGGAAAAATAACTGTTTGCTTTTCCTGTAGAATGTACATGTCATAGGTAACTACAGTGCATACTGCCTCACAGTTGTCAAGGCTTTAGCCATTATGAAGCAGATGACTGCAGGAATGAGAATTAGAGCTTTGGAAGAGGGGGCAGGTGTCCCAGGAGGATTGCAAGGGTGAAGTGAGATCATGTAGAAGGTTTTAAGCCCAACTAGAAGCCCAACTGGCCAGTTTGGTGAAAGACAATAAAAAAATGTTTCTTCAAGTATATTAACAATGACAGGAGGGCCAAGGAGAATCTCCCTCCTTTTACTGGATGCAGGAGGTACAGTACTGATGAGAACAAGGCAGAGGTACTTAATGCCTTCTTTGCCTCAGTCTTTAATAATAAGGTGAGATATTCTCAGGATACTCGGTCTCCTGAGCCAGAAGACAGTGAGAATAAAGGTCCAATGATCCAGGAGGTTTTGCTTGGCCAATTAGACATACACAAGTCTATGGGGCCAGATGAGATCCACCCAGGGATATTAAGGCAGCTGGCAGAGGTCCTTGCCAAACCCCTTTCCCTCATCTCCCACCAGTGATGGCTGACTGGGGAAGTGCCACTTGACTGGAAACTGGCAAATGTTACACCCATTTACAAGAAGGGGCGGAGGGAGGATCCAGGGAACTACAGGCCTGTCAGTATGACCTCAGTATCAGGGAAGGTCATGGAGCAGACCATCTTGAGTGCTATCATACAGCACATGCAGGACAACCAGGTGGTCAGACCCGGTCAACATAGGTTTATGAAAGGCACATCCTGCCAGACCAACCTGATCTCCTTCTTTGACAAGGTTACCCATTTAGTGGATGAGGGAAAGGCTGTTTGGTGCATCTGGACTTCAGTAAAACCTTTGACACCACTTCTCACAACATTCTGCTTGAGAAACTGTCTGCCATTGGCCTGGACAGACACACCCTCTGCTGGGTGAAAAACTGGCTGGATGGCCAGGCCTGAAGAGTTGTGATCAATGAAGTTTAATCCAGTTGGAAACCAGTCACAAGTGGTGTTCCCCAGGGCTCAGTGCTGGGTCTAGTCCTGTTCAATATCTTTATCAATGATCTGGAAGAGGAGACTGAGTGCACCCTTAGCAAGTTTGCGAATGACACTAAGCTGGATGGAGGTGTTGATCTGCTTGAAGGAAGGGAGGCTCTGCTGAGGGATCTGGACAGATGGGCTGAGACCAGCAGGATGAGGTTCAACAAGGCCAAGTGCCGGGTCCTGCGCTTGGGACAAAACAACCCCAATGCAGCGTTACAGGCTTGGGGAAGAACAGCTGGAGAGCTGCCTGGAGGAGAAGGACCTGGGGGTATTGATTGACAACTGGCTGAATATGAGCCAGCAGCGGCCCAGGTGGCCGAGAAGGCCAATGGCATGTTGCCAGCAGTACCAGGGAAGTGATTGTGCCCTTGTACTCAGAACTAGTGAGGCCTCACCTTGAATACTGTGTTCAGTTTTGGGCTCCTCACTATTGAGGACTGGACATTGTGGTGCTGGAGCATGTCCAGAGAAGGGCAACGAGGCTGGTGAAGAGGCTGGAGAACAAGTCCTATGAGGAGAGGCTGAAGGAATTGGGGTTGTTTAGCCAAGAGAAGAGGAGGCTGAGGGGAGACCTCATCACTGTCTACAACTGCTTCAAAGGAGATTGTAGCGAGGTGGGTGCTGGTCTCCTCTCCCCAGTGGCAGGTGATAGGATGAGATTAAATGGTTTCAAGTTGCACCAGGGCAGGTTCAGATTAGACATCAGGAAAGATTTCTTTACTGAAAGGGTGGTCAGGCACTGGAATGGCTGCCCAGGGAGGTGCCTGAGTCACCATCCCTGGAGGTGTTTAAAAGGCGTGCTGATGAGTTTCTCAGGCACATGGTTTAGTAAGGGGACAGGTACGGCTGGACTCAATGATCTCAGAGGCCTTTTCCAATCAGATGATTCTATGATTCCTTGCCTAGACATGGGTGGGACGTCCTTAGGCTATTCAAATCCAGAATGCAGCATTAGGGCAATGAAGCAAAGAGTCGTCTTAGGCTGCTATTAATACTCTATGCCAGTCTCTTGCAGACTGTGTACAGATTTTTTTAAAATGCTTACAATCTGCATATCTCATAGAGCGTAGATAATAAGAAAGTTCCCTGTTCCTCTGTAGAACCATATCAAATCTTTTCATCTTATATTCAGGACTCAGGATTAGTGTCAGACATGCTGGAATGCTAAAGGCCCTGTAGTTTCAGTAACCTACTTCTCTGTCACTGGATAATAGCTACTTTTCACTTCTGCCATGGGTAGTAACAAGACAATGTCAAACTGAAAGATATCCTTTTTAAAATGCATTCTTCTAAAATAGAAATGCTGTTTTCTCTTCTTTTGAAGAAAAATATTTTTGACATTTCCATCCCATTGTCTTTTTCAGAAATCATTCATTTTTATGTTCTGATGTGCTTAGCATGGCATTCTAGCCTTTCTGAATCCAATGACAAAACGTCAACTGCTTTAAATGGGAGCAAGGATTTTCTTTTTCATGTATGCATAGTTATACAGTTGTTCGTATGTGCACACACTTGGGTAGACCACTTTAGCGCAGCTTTCAAGCATCCTTTTACCAGGATCCCTGCCCACTCAGCCCCTTACCCTGCTTTTCAGACACTGAGGGTTGTTTTAAGTGGTACAATTTACATGCAGGGAGACCTTGTGCATTCAGGCAGAGGACAAATTTTTTATGTGTTCTATGGATAGGTCACCTCAGAAAACATGGCACTACAGAGAGAGTGAGAATGGTACCCAGATCCAAAATATTAGTCTTTTGCCATTCAGGCTTCAAAATAAAGCCATTATACCTGTGCTTGCTCACTCTTCCAATTCACCTTCTGTCAGCCCAGGAGTTTTACTCCTGCAAATATTTTGTTCTCGTGAGCCTGACTATTTTAAGATGTAGTACATATTGCACGCAGCAGCTTGACATGGCTTCCACCCCCTGAGCAGGTAGCTGTGCCTAACAGCGGAGCCACAGAAATGAGCAGACTGCAGCAGGTGCAGCGGTACCCACAACTAATTTTATTAGTGACCATTGCAATGGCCAAGAAAGGCAGAAGTTTGAATACCTGGATGTCACAGAGGGGTGACCAGCACGCCTTGATTAGTCCTGATCCACCATTTGAGGTTATTTTCCCCAAGCAGTGCACAAAAGGGAAGATGCACATGAAGGGTGGTAACTTCTCAGGCCAACAGAGGTTCAGGTTTCCAATAAATCCACCTGAAGATGCCTTAACTTTCAAACCTATGGACTAGGACAGGTCCATAGGTGCTCTACCTATGGACCTAGTGCCCACTTGCTCTGTATGTCTGGACAGGACTTTAGAGCACAGGAACAGATCCAGACTGGCAAGCTTGTTCTTTTGGGGTTTTTCCTCTTGAGCATAAAGGACAACTTCCAGCACTTTCCACAACTCTCTTTTTCCTCTCTTTCTTTTCCTATTACTGGAATGACAAAATTCAAAATTAAGACTTAACTGGGAAGGTGTGTTTCTGTCTGTTCAAGGTTTAATAATACCCTTCTGTACAAGAAGTCTCTATCAGTAATGCAGCCATGCTTCCCTGGACTCAGTGTAATTTGAGGGCCTGTCAAAAACATATTTGGCACTGCAAAACAACTTTTTCTTACTTTCTAACATGGTAGAGAAGCCATGTATCTGTAGAAACCTGCACCATGAACTGAATGAGCCCTAGAATACCAAAAGCACAGAGAGGACTGACAAGCTTATTTATTTTCCTGTCCTTTTGCCAGTTTTATGTGAATTAGAGCTGCAAGTTTCATGTTGTTATTCAGATGGACATTTGTCACACAGAGACAAACAAATTTGGGGATACAGTAATGGTGACAAGTATACAAGATCACTAAACAGTCGAAGCATTTCAGTCCCTTTGGGATGAGGACAGAAATATTTCACAACCCTCTGCTCCAGTTCCCCTAAATTCAGCATATCAGCAACGAATGTATTCAAGCACACCTTTGAATTAGCATTACATATATACATGCAATTAGTATGTGTGACTATACAAGTTTAAACTTGAAATTTTAAGTTAAAGGTCTGTATAAAACCTACTTTTCAAAGGGTGTTTCATGTAACACTTGCTTGACCTAGAAAGAAAATTATTTAAATTATTATAAGATTCCTTAATGCTATTTCATTTATTTTCCTATGAAAACTGAAAATCCAGTGACTCTAACAGATTTTTTTTTTGTAATTATGGGCACGACCCTCACATAACAAGGAAAAAAAGAATGCTGCATGACTAACTACAATTAAGCTGGTAAGCCAATCTTTACATTGTCAGAAGGACAGGATAAATTCTCTTCGTAGTGAATAATGCAGCCAGTCTGGTGGGGCGATTCAGAGTCAAAAGCTTTTTCTCATCTGTCTCTCTCTTTTGCCTGCTGCCCACTAAAGGAGTCTGGCTAAATCAAAAACATGGACCAAGGCCTCTTTGTGTTTTCCCTGGAAATGTTATCCATTGTGAACAGTGGCTTTAAGTCAAAATTACTTCAGCATGTTTATTAAAACATTATGTTGAGATTATAGCTAAGATTAAGTATATCCATTCCCCTGAGTTTTATTACATTGAAATAGAAAGATTTTTGGAATTACTGAAGGAAGCATTTCCTTTTTTTTTTTTAATATTTAAATGCTAAAGAATAAAAATCCCTTTTCATACACTGGCACAAAGCATGGGTAAGACTAAAACCAATACATCTAAAAGAGGATGATTCTCACTGGTTTTACAGCAGCTAACATTGTCACCCTGACCCTGATACAGCAGGAAACTATCAGAGAACATTCAGCAAAAACACTGTTTCTCTAAACATTTCTGCAAGAGCTCTTTCCTTTGTAATGCAATATGAATATCGCAGACAGGTCTCAATTTATTTTCGAGTTCAAAAGAACAGTCTCTGCCAAAGGCACCATATTCCTTGCTCGGAGAGGATTGTTTAGGCAAATTCCCAGTGGTTGACTTCCAACGCATCAGAAAACTGGTATTAGACAGTCACTCTGTAAGAAAAAAGAAAAAAAAGACAACTCAGTGTTTAATAATGCTTACTTGAATGTCAGAGCTATACATTCAAATCCTTCATCTGTCAGATTGTGGAGCAGGGATATGAAGCAAAACTCCATGCTTCAGGAGAAGATCAGGAAATCTTACATGAGTTTCCATACTAGTCTCACCTGTAATTTTTTTCAGTGGATATAAAATGCAGTCACTGCAGCAGAAGAAATCAGCTTCATCATGAAAAATGCCTTAACCTTCAGAATACAGGATTTTCCTTATCTGTCCTTTTACTATCTGGCTGCATTTTGTGCAAAGGTGTCTTTCATAGGCGTGTTTAGCTGATTTGATTCATCTGAGGCCAAAGAATAAGAACAGTACAGAAGGGACAATTATTAACTTGTCAAGTATAAAGTCAGGCTGCACATATGTCTAATGGGAAAAAATGTAAAGGACTTTACAGAAAGGAAAAAGGGTAGCTGCCTTTGGAGCTTAAACCACAGCATAGCTTTGAAGATCCATTCTTTAATTATATATGGTAGTATGGTTACAGTCTTTCATGGATCCCGTTGGGTGTTCTCAAGGTAAAATATGAAGTCTGAACACTTCCCATTTGCACTTCTGTGCAAATCCATTGCCTTCAAACCTTCCTTCCACCTCTCCATCTGGGGCCACAGCTGCAGGCCCATGAACCTGCTACCTTATCCTTACACAGTCTCCTTGCACCTGACCTCTCCTCCCAGGGCAATTGTCTTTGACATGTCAGACTACACTGAAGGAATAGGCATAAGGAGGACGTGCTCTGCCAAACAGGCATATCTCATTTGTAGCTGACATACAGTAACTATTGTTCTTGGGTTGTTTATGCTTTATTCCCTATGCTAATATATTCTTGGGCTGATTCTTTATCTTTTACCGGCACACATCAGAAATATTTCTAGTCCTCTGGGTGGGGAAGGGTTTGACATTTCTCTTTTAGTTCAGATCAATATCACACCAGCAGGGAGGGATCGAACACTTGCATCTCTCATTCTTTTATTATTTATTCATATTCAATTGTCTCTCACCTCTTATTGACATTTTCTATTCAACTAATATGAAACCAAGGCCCTTTGACCCAAAGTGACAAGTGGTGCAGCTGGATTGCAAGCTATGGTCCTGAGTAACAGGCAGCTAAAGCAAGAGTATGCAACATGCGGTGCTGGTGTGAGCCTTATCTGGGAAAGTGCTACTTACCTGGGAAAGTGAACACTCTTCCCAGGGAACATGGCTGGCCTGCAGAGCTCATCAGTACCTGAAATAAATGCCTGCAGACCCTGATCCTCTCCCTCACCTTATATTGGAGCTGATGAGCACTGAGGAACAAACTACTGCAGCTGTGCTTTTGTACCACATAAAAGTGGACAAAGTATATGGTGGTTGAACTCTGAAACCAGCAGAGCAGTAATGACAGTCCCTTCCTTCATGGACAATCCCTGCATGCTGACAGCCTCTGGCTGGCATCACTCTAAATGACGCCAGGAAGTGAGGCCACTTTCTGTTCTCACATCCTACTATTTATGGGTAATTTAAAATATGATTATATGCATATTAATTGTTTTCATCTTCAGCTAAACAATAGTTAGGGCTTTATTTTATCATATGCAGAGATTGCATATCTTTCTGAAGCATTCTAGAATATCAGAGGAAGAATAATCACAAATGTTAAGATATGAGCACAACGGACATATGCATATGCGTTGCATATCAGTATGCAACTTGCATAGGTGCAGTTTTCCTTTTACATGCACTCCTCCCCCTCCCGGAACAGATTAGATAGATACATTCAGATGGGAGTCAGTCTACTCAGCTCTACAGGAGACACATGATGTTTGCAGATTCTCTGCAGTCCTGAGGTGTTAATATTGGCAGCACAAGGACTGTATCTTTGCTGATATTATATGACATAGTTTAGTGGAGACAGAATACATAGAAACTGGGATCTGACACAAAACTATAATAAAATATATAAAAAATGACATTACAATAACCATAATAATAAAACCTGCTTGTGGATGAAAAAGTAGATCAGTTCTGCCTTGTGGATGCTTAATTGCCAATGCGTGAATTACGGGACTGAAATGAATCGGCTAAAGCAGAAGCTTGTTTTATTCTTCATGGAAACAGTTGGTCTTTGATGCCTTTAGTATTAACAAACCTTAATTTTTAAGACTTGGAGACACAACATTCTCATATGCCAAGATAGAGATGTTTATTTCATTTAACTTGTGAAAAACTGTCAGAGCTGATGGGATTTTAACATTAGCATGAAAGAAATGTAGCTAAGACACATCCACTACCAAGATCATGAGTAATTTTTCGAAAATAGGCCTTTATTGAGTTAAAATATTAATTTGTTTTTCCTGTATTAATTAGACATTAATCCTCAAGTTCTGAATATTCCACATCCTGGAGTGTGGCAAGTCCACAGGCAGACTCTAATTTTGTTTCTCGAGCCTATCTGATTTCAAAATGGACTTCACCCAGAGCAAAAAGATAAATTCCTTGTAGATTTTATGACATGCAAAATTTCAGAATCCTGGATACCATCTCATGAGTATAGAGCCATTTAGGATAGCAAGAGTAAGTATGGCTAAACACACAGTTAAAATACAAGTTCAAAAAACAGAACTGTTGGCCTTTTTACCATGACAAACAGGAGAGGAAAAAAGCTATGTGCCATACAGCAAAATCCTCTAAAATTTTCTTCTCCTTCTGTAGTAAGCAAATAATCTAAAGTCTCTGCTTCTACCTTCTGCAAGCAAACAACAAGGAACATTTAAAATATCAGACTTTCTTGATAAGGAAATGCATAAGAAAGGTCATTACTTTAAAAGGGAAAGGGGGAAAATGAATCAGTAAAGAGAACTAAAACCTCTTTAGTCTGGCCAGTCTCACAAAAAGAATGACAATAAATATTTCTATAAAAAGCATGTTTAACTCCTATAATCTCCATGATAACAATTACTTTATTAGGCTCAGAATATTCTTCCTTCCTTTTATTTTTTTAATTTTGAATTAACTGCTTGTGTAGACAAGCATCTGCTGCCTCTCCATCTCACAGCTGCTCTCTCTTGAATTTATTCTTACTAGTCTGTATCCCTTGCCCATTGTCAAGCAAATACTTGAAGATTGTTTGAAATGGTCAGTCTGGGCAAAAGGCCAGGAAGTGAAATCACCTCTTTACCACTCAATTTCCTTCTATTTTACTTTGTTTCCCTAGGAAACTTTGCCTCACCCCTAAAAGTCTGCCAGTCCCAGAAGTCTGTTATAAAATTACAATTCTGTAGAAAGTTACTAAAAAGATAGGGTTTTCTAACCATAAAGGAAAATTCACTAATTTCCAAAAACGTTTTTATTTAAGTCAAAACCCAATTAAATATTAGAAACCTATAATAGGATACAGGCAAATGGGAATTAATGCCTTATTCTTTTGATTTGGGTGTTTTTTTCTAGGATGGGAGGACATGAGGACTGCATTCAACATTTTCCTAGACCTTTGAACCTATGGTTTACACAGGCTGCTGATAACGCCCCTATGGACCAGAAAGGAAATGTCATACAGAAAGTGTCAAACTATCCTGACAAAAATGCTTTTCAAGGATGACCTTTGAGCCACAAAGTAACTTTAAGGCTGTGAACATCCCTTAGTGGGTCTCTCACAACTGCCTAAAGGAATATGATTGAAGAATCATGTGCCATCTCTATGTAGTAACTGCCCTTCCTTTGAGCTGTCACTCTCCTTCACTCCATGCTGACAGCCCTGCACTGCTTGACATGAGGCTGCTGTGGGGGATGCCCAGCTGTGCAAACATGCCTGTGGTCACCACCACCTCTCACACCAGCATGTGTGCCACACTGGGCAGTGGCAGCAGCAGCAGGGACATAGCCTCTCCACTCCCTCTGACACCCTAGTACTTCTTTTCTTTTCTTTTCTTCTTTTCTTTTCTTTTCTTTTCTTTTCTTTTCTTTTCTTTTCTTTTCTTTTCTTTTCTTTTCTTTTCTTTTCTTTTCTTTTCTTTTCTTTCCTTTTCTTTCCTTTTCTTTCCTCTTCTTTCCTCTCCTTTCCTTTCCTTTCCTCTCCTCTCCTCTCCTCTCCTCTCCTCTCCTCTCCTCTCCTCTCCTCTCCTCTCCTCTCCTCTCCTCTCCTCTCCTCTCCTCTCCTCTCCTCTCCTCTCCTCTCCTCTCCTCTCCTCTCCTCTCCTCTCCTCTCCTCTCCTCTCCTCTCCTCTCCTCTCCTCTCCTCTCCTCTCCTCTCCTTTCCTTCTCTTTTCTCTTTTCTTTTCTCTTCTCTTCTCTTTTCTCTTCTCTTCTCTTCTCTTTTCTCTTTTCTCTTCTCTTCTCTTTCTCTCTTCTCTTCTCTTCTCTTCTCTTCTCTTCTCTTCTCTTCTCTTCTCTTCTCTTCTCTTCTCTTCTCTTCTCTTCTCTTCTCTTCTCTTCTCTTCTCTTCTCTTCTCTTCTCTTCTCTTCTCTTCTCTTCTCTTCTCTTCTCTTCTCTTCTCATACAAACATCTAAATACAGGTGCACAAAACCACAATTGAAAGCTCAGATTCTTCATAAGGACCAGTAAAACATATCAAACCAGTCAAAGCTCTGAACATTGCTAGGTGTTGGCCATTCAAGGTACAGAAAATGAAAAGATGATGCAGGGAAGGCTGATCATATCACAACACATTTCAGTGCTTTTCCTTTTTTTTAACATAGTTAACTGCAAATTGTAATATATTGTCATACCCCACCTCCAGCTCCTGTGGACAGTCTCACGCCAATGTATGCTCAACATGAAGCTCAAATGAGACAAACAGACAGTGCTATGTAATACAGGAGATAAGAAGAACTTGGAAGCTGGGGTGAAATGAGCATGGATTATCCAGTCAACAAAAGGAAGGAGAGTGGGGTAGAATAAAAAAATATTTATAGACTACGGTATTTTTTGAAAATATTTAAGACATTTAATTTGAGATTTATGGAGTTCATTTCCCCTAGCTAATTACAGGATTGGAATCTTTCTTAATAACTCATTAAAGATGAGTGGATGTGTTAACAGAATACATTATTGCATAATTAGTAATGGAAACATGATCATCTAAACTGAATAGGCTTTAAGGGGAACATATGCATATGGGTAATGCTACAGCCACATCTTTTTATTTATTTGGTTTTGCCAAGGCAGGCTACATATTAAGCGTCCCTTCAGCAGGTCAGCATTAGTTACATTTTATGTCCATGTCATAAATGTAACAGATGTACTACTGTGTTCATGACAGCAGTTAAACATTGTTCCTTATTTTTTAAAAAAGTCCCATAGCCATGTGATCATGTCATTGGAAAGTTATTACAGTAGATAGGAACTTGCATGACCCTTGCTGGGTTATCTTTTCCAAACTGTGTAAGTGAACCTTGTTATCTATGCAGTCCTTTTGCAAGATGAATAATTAAATTCTTACGATCGCGCAAATGGTTACAATAAGAAAGAAATTTTCATTTCTTGTCCTGTTCCCTGGAAAAGTAACAAAAGCATGTCAGATTCCATCTGGCATTTTTACTCTCTGTTACAAATTGTTTGATTGAATGTAAGGAAATTAATCAGAAATCTTGGCACACTGTTTAAATAAGGCTGTCCTCATTAACTTCAAGAGGATATGATTTTTAACTTTGGTATTTTCTTAAAGAAGAATAGAACCCACTTGTGAGAAAATATATTGTGTTACTTAAATACAACTTATATGTGAAGTGTAGGGCTGCCTTATTATGTGACAAACTACTTGTTAAACACAGACATCAATTTCATGAAGCACTGATTGAGGAAAGGAGGACTTAACCTGTAATTGTTGAGGCATGCAATCAAAAGCCAGTGATTCTCACTTTTTCCAAATACCTGTTTCTATTGGGTTATTTAAATTATTGTCTGTCTCTTAACACGGCACTGAAAGATGGGGAATACGTTTTGACTCTACTCATGATAGATTCAGCAGAAGGATGTGTGGATGCAGCAGAGATAAGGAGAAGGGAGTGAGCTCACAGGGATAATGAAGCTTCTCCACTGCCAGCCACTGCGAACTCTGCAAGGTTACAGCAAGCTGGAGCTATGCAAACAGGCGATCCTACCAGACTATTGAGCTCCTCCTGCCTTTCTCACTCCCTTTCCAAAGTTTCCAACCCCAAATAAAACTGTATCATGCAACAGACCACAACAGATTTCTTCACCTGTACAGAACACATGATAAAGAGAGCTGTACTTTAAGTAGCCTTCCTTTACATTAGCAGAAAAGAGATGCTGTAGCTACTTCTGCTGTTAGACAGTTTCCAGGTTTGTGATAGAATGGGTAGACGGATCCATTTACAGACATTTTCCTTTGGAGATGAGTAATGTCACGAGTCGGTCTACTGTATTCACTCATGTCCTACACATCACAGTGGTAACCAATCATTTCACTTGTCCCTGTCACAGATCTCCTTTATTGCACCATTCATCTACCTCTGCAAAGCAAAATACAGCTCTTCATAAGCATAGGATCCTACAACTGTCTGTGAGACTAATTCTAATGCAAGTATACCCCCTTAAGCCCTAGCAGTTGAATGCACAAAAGGATCCACTCTAAGAGAGAAAAGCAGCTCTATAAATTCACCCCTTCACTCATTACTCTTTAGTCAAAACGTACATATAAGACAGAGACACTGACACAATGAAACAAAAAACCTAAGTGCTCTCAGTAAAATTGCAACTATAGCAAACCATTGTTTTTAAAAAGGTTCAGCTCTTATCAGCAGAAGACTAAGGAATAACTACAGCTAAATAAAGCCTTTACTACCGAACGAAATAGTTACATTAGGACAATAGTTACATCATCTTATAACATGCATATTCATATAATTAAGTCTTCTTTATACATAAAATTTAGTTGCCTCACATATTGACTGCTATAAGCATTTGCGTGTGAGAAGGTGGTCCTCTCTTTCAAGATAGGATGTCTTCAGGAAAAGCCCCATGAAGACTTCTAATTGAAACGTTTTCCAATTTACTCAAAATGGAAGCAGGTGAACATTCAAAAGCAGAGGAAGAAGTGTTTTCTGGAGATAAAGTAAACCTGTTATTTTTTTAAATATTCAGCAGGACTCTTGGGGGTAGTTGTAGGAGAGATGAGCAGATATACAGGCAGATCGAGCAGATATACAGCTACCATCTCTGTTTCCTGCTGGTGAAAGCCTTCAGCTTTGACGTGCAGTGTTTTCGTCTTTCTGTGCACTGCGAATTCCTCCAATGATACTGGACTGCCTGGGGCACTGGTGACTAACCTGTTGTTTCTAAATTGCTGGTTCAAATATATCCCAGAAACTAAAGTAATGGCCTGTGTGAAATGAGCTAGTAGTACCCATCAATTGCATCCCAGATGACCCAAACGATGCCCTTGCTGATAGTTGAGAAGCAAGGGAGCAAATGTTTTCAGGGACTGATCTGCATTCTCCTCTGTAGGGACAGAGCCTTAGGTTTGAAGCACGAAATGGAATTTTTTTGGTGCTTCTATATTATTCCTTCTATTTATAAAGGTTAGTTTCTAATTACCTGTAATAAATTAACTCAATTTTGAAAGAGAAAACAAACCAAAGCTGTAGGATTGCAGAGCCATGTTAGGCAAAGCCTTGACATCATTTCCCAGTGAGATGGCACTAGTAAAGCTGTAGCAACCCACCTTCTCTCCCAAAGCTACCAACCACATTTTGCAAAAACAGCTCCTGATAGGTATAACAGGTATTTGTAGAAGGATTGCTATCGTACATCATCAAGAAACAGCAAAGGACTAAAGGAATGATTCATTTAGTCTAAGTACATTTAAGGTTAGATCTGGTGTAAAACTAGCTGTTTATATGCCAGATGATAAAACCTCCTGATGCAAATGGAAACGCATCTTTCGAGTTCGGAGTGCTGGCAGAGAGCACATATCTCCCCTGTGCTCACCCACAAAGGCATGTGGTTCCATGTCTTTGTCCTGACACACCATGAAGCGGGGTGAATGCAGGAGTGACAATTCCACTAGGCAGTAGAGCTTTGAAAACAGAGCTGTGACAACACTGTAGATTTTAATTTCTTAATTCTTTGTCTAGAATTAAAACAACAGGGTTTTGTTTTGTTACAAAAAACCCTGTTTTCCATAAAATGAAGTCTACTGGCATCAAAATTAATTATACTTCCAAATGCACGCAGCAAATTTAATGTAATCATTTTTACTGAAGCATTTTAATAGCTGTTAAAATATAGAACTTGTTAGAATATAGGCAATATTTGAACTAGTTTCACTTTTGCTGAATACCAAGAGAAACAAAATACAAACTGAATATAATGGTCTCCTTAAAAACAGTTATGAGTCAATTCAGTTCACCCCTAATTACCTTCTTCTATTTCTTGTATTTCAAAATGTTAAATCTTACAATTGTGATAAACAGAATTTCTGTATATGTGGCTACCTATTGGTTCCATACAAACAAGATGTCTTCTCCAAGCAAAAATTAAGTAACTAATAGATGCATATTTTGGGAAAAAGGTAGATATTTAATTCTTAGATATTTACATAGATCTGAAATAAGCATTTAAATCATGCTACTTACCATAAACTCATGGGATCTTGGTTGCAAAGGGCCTCAAAAGATCATCATACCCACTCTTTCATAGGAAAGGGAGCCTAGATGAGATTATCTAGCAGTAGGATCCAATCGCATTTTGAAAACCTCCAGTGACTGAAGACTCTTCCATGTCCCTGAGGAGATTGTTCTAACAAATGACTGTTCTTAGTGTAAAAAATTTCTTGCTTATGTCCAGGTAAAACCTCTTACTGTGCAACCTGCACCCGTTGCCCCTTGTCCTCTCCATGTGACTCCTTCTGAAGAGAGAGCCTCTGTCCTCTTTGCAGCTGCCTTTTACATACTGGAACACTTGAAAAGACATAAACAACACTTGAAAGTCTGTTTTATTTGGGAAAAAAAAATAAGTTAATTGAGAATGTACTGATCTGGACTTATTCTTTTTTAGCATCTTTTTGCTTTATTGCAGCCTCTGAGCTCAGCTGGGCAATAAGAATGCAAAGGCCATCCAAAATGTTGGCAGAAAATGAACGCTAAAAGCAACTTCCATCAAGCTAGTTTCTTGTCATTAAGTATTCAGGGGTAAGACAGACAAACCCAGGCATGGCTTACACATTAATTCTAAGGCATACTGTAAGTCAGTGATACACCAGGTACCAGGGATGTTATTGCATAGAACTTATGCAGATTGTGGTTTTCCCTTTTACCCCTCACCCTTCACCTGTTAATAAGAGGAATTTTGTGAATAGAAATTACTGCATGCTTCCTGCATTCTCTGCTGTTCAGGACACAGAGTCTGGGGCAAGTGAAGTGTAATTCTAAGCTTTTGAATTTTCTTCAGTCTGGTTTATTGCATTTCTGGCAATTCACTAGCAGCATCAGATGCTTCCCTAGGAAACAGTCACTAAAAGGCTTTGCACAGCAAGACAGGTTCCTGCTCAAAAACTTATAAAAAAATACTGACTATTGAGAATCCCATTGCAAAAACAGGCTGTACTTCAGAGCTTCATCATACAGTATGCCTGTACACCTGTCTTTCTAAATCTTCTTTGAAATGTTTAGAGAAAATGAGTTATGTCTCAGTGTAGGCCTAGAGTCACTGAGATCTGTGCAGGATGGTCACAAGCTGGCTGAATGGGACTTTTCATACAAATTTATTCCTTCCAAAGACACATTAAATTCTTCAGAAAGGGCTGAACAGATGCAGAGCCCACTAGTATACTGGAGCAGTGAGGGTTCTTTGTACAAGACTGAACCCACCTGGAGCCTCGATTTACTCCCACCTCCACAGAGTGCAACTACTGATGAATGTTACTTTTTTTTTTAATTACAAATAGATATTTTCTGGGGTTTTTCTCCACTTTTTATGGGCAGGCACACAAAACACCTGGGGAAGAGAGGTAACAGCAGATAGACATAAGAGTATGAAAATAGGGCAATCCATAGACTGCCTATGGAGTAACAGCTGCAGTGGATCTGTTAAACCCATTCAGGAGCAACCCACTGAAAGGCAGTGCAGGCATCTGATGTACCATGCCTTTAGGCCAACTTTCTTGGAACCTGTAAACTGAAACAGTTTTAGAGTGTTAAACTGGCTTAGGTATTGGAAGGTAAAAGGATCTGGGTGAACAGCTTCACCTAACCAGTTCACCTTTCACGAAGAGGTCATTGAAGCTGGTCAGCTCTTCTCTTGGAAGTGCCGTGCAACAGTGTGCTAAGACAGGCCAGGTCATTTAGCGGGAGGTGTCCCTGCCCAAGATCAGGGGGATTGGAGCTGGGTGATCTTTAAGGCCCCTTCTACCTCAACCATTCTATGATTCTGTGATCTCCTGTACACAGGTCTGAGATGGGACCTGCTGCTGTGGCTCTGGGCCTCGCCACCCTCCTGCCCCTCTGACAGCAGACTGAGCACTAGGATTTTCCAGTCTTCTCCTGAGGCTGGACACCCGCCCGACAGGCTGGACAAACACTTCCTGGCTGAGCAGGGCGCTGCTCGTCACCCTCCTGCCAGCAAACGGAGGATGCCGAGGTCACCCCCATCTCCCGACACGTTTCCTCCGGCGGGCCGTGGGCGCGGGTCCGGCGCTGGGGTGGGACGGGGCGGCCAGGGCCAGCCTGAGCCGCAGGCCACAGCCACCGGGGCAGCCCGCACCCCCAGGCCCGCCGCGGCGTAGGGATGAGGCGAGCCGGCCCCTTGTGCCTGCTCCTGGCTGCGGCCTGCGCCCTGGGACGGGCCCCGCCGCCGCGGAACGCCGTGCGCTGCCCGCCCGACGGTGCCTGCTTCAGCGTCCACCGCGCCAACAGCTCCTACGCCGAGGCGCGCAGCGCCTGCGGCCGCCGGCAGGGCAGCCTGGCCTGGGTCAGCGGGGAGCCGGAGCTGCTCCTGCTGCTGGCGCTGCTGGCCGACGCGGCGGCGGGGCCCGCGCCCTCGCTCTACTGGGTCGGGCTGAGGAGGAACGCCTCCGCCTGCACCGACCAGGGGCGGCCGCTCCGCGGCTTCTCCTGGGAGGTCTCCGGCGACTGGGCGGCCCCGCGCGAGGTGCCGGCGGCGCTCGGCCGCTGGGCGAAGGAGCCGGTGCGGTCCTGCCTCACGGCTCGCTGCGCGGGGCTGCAGCTGGCGGCGGCCCCCAGCGGCGGCCCTGGCTGGGGCTGGAAGGAGCGGCCCTGCCAACGGGAGAGCCAGGGCTACGTCTGCAAGTACCAGGACGAGGGAGCCTGCCCCGACCTCAGCCCCGCGGGCGCCCTCGACCTCGACTACCGCCTGCCCTTCGACGAGCGCAGCGCCGGCCCCGTCTTCAGCCCGCCGGGCACCGTGCTGGCCGTGGCGTGCCCCCGCGGAGAGCTGCTGCTCACCTGCCGGCCCGAGCGGGGCGGCTTCGCCTGGAAGGTCGCGGAGGGGCCCCTCTGCCCCTGCGGCCAGAGCCCCGGCAGCGGGCGGTGCGCCGGGACTGTCGGGTGCCGCGATGCCGCCGGCGGCTTCGCCTGTGCCTGCGCCCCGGGCGGGCTGGACGGAGCGCCCTGCACGCCCACGGGGGCTGCTCCCACGGCCGCGGGCGATCTCGCGGAGCCCACGGGAGCCGTGGTGGAGGAGCGGCACATCTCCATCCCGGCACCCCGTGCCTCCACGCGTCCCCCCGGCGGCTCCGCGGGGTCCCCTGGCGCCACCGCCGTCGCCGGCGGGGAGAAGACGGGTGCCCCGCCGCCCTCCTCCTCCAACTACGTTTTCATCCTGGTGACGATCGCGGTGGTAGTGCTGGTCATCCTGGTCATGACCGTCCTGGGGGTCTTCAAGATCTGCTTCAACAAGAAAACCGAGGGCGGCGGGCACAAGGAGCCGCCGGCGGCCGCCGGCAAGGCGGAGGCGGGCTCCGCCGAGCAGTGCGGAGCAGCGAGCGCCGAGTAGCCCGGGGGCGGCGGGGACCTCGTCCCTCGGGGCTGCTGCGAGGGGCAGCGCCCACCCCAGCGCGGCGCTCGGCTCCTTCCCTCTCTCTTGCCTCCAGCCCGGCTGCCGCGGGAAGTCGAGGAAAAGGCACCATGGGGCTTGAGCGGGACTTGCAGATTATCAGACGTGGGGGCGCGCAGTGTGGCGCTTCTGCGAGCGAGTCCCTCCTCAGGGGTTTGAAGACTTTGGACAACCTGGTTTTTGTCAGTCTGAACACAGTTATTTAGGTGGTGACAGAAGTAAAATATAACTGCCTGGTCGATGGAACGATTGCTTATCTGCAGCAGCAACAATTGTGGACATTTATTCTCACAGAAACTGTTCTTCGGGTGCCTTGGTGCCAGTGTAAAGTGGACCACTTTGAGTGCTTGTGTCTTGTAATTTAGAAATCCCTCCTTGCGTGAGTGGTACTTAGGGGCTCTCATTTTTTGTCTTAATTGCTGAAGCGTTTGGAGAGATGAACTGCCATAATTTTGGAGGAAACTGTGACCCGTACTCTTTCAGGCTGACTTTCTTATAAATGAAGAGCGTTTCTTTACTTCAAAGGTCATTAAAGTGCTGAGGAAGTGAGAGGTTTAATGGGGAAACAATTTTATACTTAAGTTGTTGAAAAGAATAAAGGATGATTTAAAACCTTAATCACTGCTCTGTTTGTTACTGCATACAATATCCATTTTTACTGTAGCAGAGATTTTTCAGTTACAGTTTTTCTCCTGGGGTGTGTTGGTACAAAAGTTGATTTCTGCAGGCAACGTGGCTCCCTTAGAATGAAATCACACAGACTGCTGACAAACTTCACACTGCGAGAAGAGTTAAGGTGGGTGCAATTCATGCAAATCCCATTCTTCTTCTCAGATACATTGTTTTCCAACAATACTGTGTCCCTTGAGAGTAAAGAATGAAGGATTTGCTCTTTGTGTCCCTTTCTAAATGAGGTAAGCATTTCCTCTGTGATTTCGCTTGGGAATTCCTGTAGAGCTGCTTTCATCCTGGACATAGAATTTGCTTTCTTTGCAGTTCAGAGTGTTGATGCCCACTTACTATTATTATGGTGTTGGTTTTCAGTTAAAGTGGTAATGCTAAATATTGATTCAAAGTTTTCCAAATGCAGTAAAACACAACGAGCTGGATCTCATCCAGTCTTTTTGGAGTGTGAGGAGGGTAGAGAAATATTTCTTTCCCTTAAAAGAACGTTAAGCTCTAAAATGTCTTTTTAAATATGCTTTTTGTTTTTCTCTCTTTAGAACTGACTTTCTGACTAGTGTTTTCATTTTGTCACTTACCTGTTGAGTTTGGAGACCTTTGTTTCAAACAATGATGTGTACTATTGCTCTTCTTGTAAGCAAAGACTTGAAGATTAATCCGGTGTAAACATTTGCCAAGGATAAAGTATGACATAATGTGTTTTTTTGTTCCTTTTCCCTCTCTGTCCACTTAATGATGATCAGCTGTTTCTATCTAGGCAACAGTCTTTCATTTTTGTTGAGGGGATCCCAGACATTTGTGAGCCATCAGGCTGCCCATAGACATAATTTCCATTGTATAATGACAGGAATGCAATCCAGATAGGTGAGAATGCTAGTTATGACAAAGCTGTTTCATAATCTACATACATTTCTAATCTATTTATCACTTTAATTTCAGAAGTCATACATTTTTTTACCTTCGGTAGGAAGCTTTATGCTACATTCAGATGTGCACAGATTTGGGAAATGACTTAGTCATTAATGCCTTTTGTCTTAATACCACTCCTCTCACAGTAAATACTTCGTTTTAGGAGACAGTGTATGTGGAGCTCAATACTTCTACATCTGACTGTAACTAAAAAGCAACTAAGATGAATGTGAGTCTCTCTAAGCTGTTATTATGTTTGCTGAACTTTCAATTGGACTGTACAACTGTCCAGGTATGTTTTTCTGTGCTCTAGAAATACTCTCATTCTCTGTTTCAGTACTCTTACTAAGCACATAGCTAAGTGCTGAGTCAGGCACCTGTAACAGACTACTTCTTTTGGAGTTTCTCAGGATTTGACTCTTGACTGTTCAGTGAAAATATGTAAGTTCATGCCCTTGTAAGCTATTCACCTGTCTCATCTCATTATTCGCATTTCACTCTTTGCATTGGATTCCTGTGAAATCACATTTTGATTGCAGATTTCTTTTTCTCACACACAAGATTCAGGATTAAACATTAGACATTTGTCTAAAGACGTACACGAGGATTCTGTTATGTTTTACCTGGTTTATAATTTGACTCTGCTGAAGTCGGACTATTTTGCACCTAAGGTTGGGATCCATCTCACTACATGCAGACATCTCTAACAGCTCATTTAGACTCATCTACACACCTAGACTGCCTTACAGCCCAAGGAGAGAAATATATACTTGCTGGTAGCAATTTCTCTCATTTTAGACTAGGTGATGAAAACAGGGACAATGAATTGCATCCTAAAAGTGCCATTTCTGTACATCAGCTGTAAAGAAAACCTACGGATATATTTAAATGCCCATAAAACATGCATTTGAAATTAAACCAGAAAAATCCGCTCCAGTCTCCAGCTGTACCAGTTGCTTTTCTAAAAGCAAGCTCGCAGGGCCTTGTGTCTTTTCAAGGCATGGTTAAATGGCCATAATTTTACCATAGCTTCTATGGTTTTTTACATGTTAGACATTCTTGTTTTGTCTGTTTAGGCTTCTTTACTTTCTTTTTGCAGTCAATAGAATATAAGGTAAATAACATATGGATTTGACTGGAACCTGAGCAGGTTTGAAATGCATAAATTTCTCTTTCACAGTATCACAGTATCACAGTATCACAAGGTTGGAAAGGACCTCTGAGATCATCAAGTCCAACCTATAACCCAACACTAACACCAACACTAACACCAATCATCATCTAAACCATGGCACTCAGTGCCTCATCCAATCTCCCCTTAAATACCTCCAGGGTCAGCGACTCCACCACCTCCCTGGGCAGTGCATTCCAATGGCTGATCACCCTTTCAGTGAAGAACTTCTTCCTCACATCAAGCCTAAACTGTCCCTGACGAAGCTTGAGTCCATGCCCTCTAGTTCTGTCACTGGTCACCTGAGACAAGAGATCAATCCCTGCCCGACTACAACCTCCTTTTAGGTAGTTGTAGAGAGCAATGAGGTCTCCCCTGAGCCTCCTCTTCTTTAGACTAAACAGCCCCAACTCCCTCAGTCGCTCCTCATAGGGCTTATGCTCCAGCCCCTTCACCATCTTCGTTGCCCTCCTCTGAACACATTCCAGTATCCTAACATCTTTCCCAAACTGGGGGACCCAGAACTGTACACAATATTCCAGATGAGGCCTGACTAGTGCCGAGTACAGGGGGACAATAACTTCTCTGGTCCTGCTGACTACACTATTCCTGATGCAGGCCAGAATGCCATTGGCCTTCTTGGCCACCTAGGCACATTGCTGGCTCATGTTGAGCTTCCTGTCAACCAGCACTCCCAGGTCCTTTTCTGCCTGACTACTCTCCAGCCACTCTGTCCCCAGTCTGTAGCTTTGCATGGGATTGTTGTGTCCAAAATGAAGTACCTGACATTTGGACTTATTAAACATCATCCCATTAGAATCAGCCCATCTCTCCAATCTGTCCAGGTCCCTCTGTAGGGCCATCCTACCCTCTAACAGATCAACCCTTCTTCCCAGCTTGGTATCATCTGCAAACTTGCTGATGATGGACTCAATCCCCTCATCCAGATCATCAATAAAGATATTAAACAGGACGGGACCCAACACCGATCCCTGAGGGACACCACTGGTGACCGGCCGCCAACTGGATGAGACACCATTCACCACCACTCTTTGGGCTCGGCCATCCAGCCAATTCCTAACCCAGCACAGAGTGCTCCCATCTAAGCCAGGGGCTGCCAGCTTCCCTAGGAGTCTACTGTGGGGAACAGTGTCAAAGGCCTTGCTAAAGTCCAGGTATACCACATCCACAGCCTTCCTCTCATCCACCAGGTGAGTCACGTGGTCATAAAAGGAGATCAGGTTGGTCAGGCAGGACCTACCCTTCCTAAACCCATGCTGGCTGTGCCTGATCTCGTGACCGTTCTGCAGGTGCCGCATGATTTCACCCAGGATTATCTGCTCCATGATTTTACCTGGGACCGAGGTCAGGCTGACAGGTCTGTAATTACCTGGATCATCCCTACGGCCCTTCTTGTGGATGGGCGTCACATTGGCCAACTTCCAGTCTTCCGGGACCTCTCCAGTGAGCCAAGACTGCTGAAAGATGATGGAGAGCGGCTTAGCAAGCTCATCCGCCATCTCTCTCAACACCCTAGGATGGATCCCATCCGGCCCCATAGACTTATGAGGGTCCAAGTGGCTCAGCAGGTCTCTAACTTCCTCCTCATGGATTGCAGGAGGGCCATATTTCACCCTGCCCCCATCAACCACTTCAGAGGGCCAACTGTCAAGCGAGCTGACATCCTTGCTGTTGAAAACTGAGGCAAAGAAGGCATTAAGTACCTCAGCCTTCTCTGCATCTTTGGTTACTATATTTCCCTCCACATCCAACAAGGAGTGGAGGTCGCTGCCGCCCTTCTTTCTACCATTGATATATTTATAAAAACTCTTCTTATTATCCTTAACAGAAGTGGCCAATTTGAGCTCCAGCTGGGCTTTTGCTTCCCTGATTTTTCTCCTACACGACTTAACAACATCTTTGAACATGACGTGACTTACGTCCCCTTCTTTCCGACGACAATACATCCTCTTTTTCTTACTTAGTTCCTTCAGAAGCTCCCTACTCATCCAGGTTGGCCGTCTGCCCCTACGACTCTTCTTACAACACATGTGGACAGCCTGCTCCTGCACCTTCAAGATTTCATTCTTGAAGTGTATCCAGCCTTCCTGGACCCCCTTGCCTCTAAGAGCTATTTCCCAGGGTACTTCCCTGACCAGTTCCTTAAATATTCCAAAATCTGCCCGCCGAAAGTCCAGCATCGATGTTCTGTTCCTGGCTTTTCTTGTTACATTGTTTAGAGAGAACTCAATTATCTCATGATCACTACATCCCAGACACCCTCCGACAACATCATCACCCACCAGCCCTTCTTTGTTTGTAAACAGCAGGTCAGGAAGAGCCTCACCCCTGGTGGGCTCACTCACCAGCTGTGACAGAAAGCAGTCCTCAATACACTCTAAGAACCTTCTGGACTGCCTCCTCTCAGCAGTGTTAAGTTCCCAGCAGATATCTGGAAGGTTAAAGTCTCCTAAAAGAACAAGGGCAGCCGATCTAGAGGCAGCCTCCAGCTGCTTAAACAACAGAAGATCCAAATCCTCCTCCTGGTCAGGCGGTCTGTAACATACTCCAACCAGGAGGTCAGACTTGACTGCCCCTCTGACCCTTACCCATAGGCACTCAACCTGGTCATCACCGATCTCGACTTCAACAGCATCCAGGGTTTCCCCAGTGTAGAGGGCCACCCCTCCACCCCTCCTCTCACGCCTGTCTCTCCTGAAGAGCCTGTAGCCTTCCGTGGCAGCACTCCAGTTATGACAGTCGTTCCACCACGTTTCCCTGATAGCAACTATATCATAGCTCTCCCGCTGGACTTTCTCAGACCAAGAAGTGGATCATTTGCAAGAAAGGATAAATCATTTTTGCTTTCCATTCTCAATTTAAATTGTGGTTTTCTTAAGTTGGAAACCAATAGAAAACAGACTTGCAACGTGGACTATAGGCTCATACCATAACCAAATCAGATTCAGTGCAGGGTTTGCTATTTACATCCATAGGAGGAGACTAAGGTTGTAATAAGTGAAGCTAATCATAACGAGGTTTAATGTAATAAAAGTATCTGGTTATGAAATTGGATACAACTTTCTTTTGATTCTTATGTAATACCATATGTAAAACACACAATCAAATGTATATTTTTTCCCCAAAATAAGAGAGATGGAGACAAATATTGAAATTTCCTCTCACGTTACATACATGTCCTTTGACTAAACTTATTGTACTGCATCTGTTCTCCGGTACAGAAAACCATGATTTCATCCTATCTTAAAACCATATAAATCACATATAAACATTGTATCTATGATTTTTTACAGTGTCTATGATTTTACAGGATTTTAAATAATTTAGTATTTTCAATTCTAGAGGTTTAATTACCTGGGGTAACAGGAAATGTTATAGACCCTGGTTCTTGTCTGGATGTGGTAATGAAGTGGTAATGAAATGGTGGACACAGGAATCTCTGAGTCCACATTTAAAAACTCTGATTTCTATGAAGAGTAGCAATGTCCAAACCACCCATCTATCACAGTGGTCCAAAATATGTCCCTTGTTGCCAATTATTAAATATAAATTTTAGATTTTCTTAATTCCTACAAAAATAGTTCAGCTATATATTTTATTAATGAATGTTTGATGAATTTTTAATGGATTGTATTCATCAAATAATCACAAATAGAATGTTAATTTTCCCCAATTTTTTAGTAATCATTTATACTGCTGAGGGCTTGATTAACTCTGTTATGGGATTGAAGAGAAATCTAGAAGAGGACATGGGCAAAATTCAAATGCTTCAAAGAACTTTTCTCCTTTTTAAAATGTGGTATATACCTTAAAGAAGATAAAAAAATTAATGAATTCGGTGCTTCCCTCAGGAAGCATAGTTTCCTATCACTTAATCATTTTTTTTAATCTTTTCATACCTCATTATCTTTCCTCATTTTTTGCAGAGTTTAATCACTGGTACAGGCAACTTAGTTCCTTCTGGAAATAATATTTTCTGTTTCTTCAGGATGTGGATGCTTATCAAAGCTGCAGAGTGGCGATTCATACATGTCACTAATAGTATCTAACTGACTTCAAAGGCAAACACAGCAAGGACAGCAGCAGTAACCACAGTTGCAGGGCTTCAAAATAGATGAAACTTCACACCTTTCCTTCTTCCACTAATGTACAGCCTTACCTCTGGACGATTGGGTAATCATCTATTTGCAAGCAAGTCTTCTTTTCCCTTTTCCGCATTGGAGACTTGAAGAACTACTTGGCTGGAAGTGAGGTACCTGAAGAGAACAATAGAGAAGGGTAAAGGGGCATTGTGGTGATCTCACACTTATCGTGTCAAGTCCTTTCACATTGCAAGTGTGAGGCAGAAGGATGGGGGAATGACTGCTATTATGAATTTCATGGGTAATATAAAGAGTGAGAATCCTGTAGATCCAGGGAGAGGATGAGCTGAGGAGGAAGAGATAAGAAAGACAGGCAAGTATCCATCTTTACCAGGATGTATCCACCCTTACCATCCTCTCACTGCATAATTTTCAGGTGTTTTTTATTGAAAATACAGTGGTTTCCAAAGAAATACAAAATTTCAGTCATTAATCCAAGAACAGCACAGGGGCTGTAATACGTCAGAAGAGCATAGTTTTGGTTTTGGAACATAACCAATAGGTCTTGTGTTTGGGGCTGATAAGAATGGTTTACATTGTTCCCTGGAACATAACATAGCAGCATAAGAACAGATAGTTTGAGATTATAGGTTTTCTAAGTCGGTAATCTCTCTGTGACATGGCAAATGCTTTAGCAAATAGAGAAGGAAATCAGACATCTCCGACACTTCTCCTGGGTACTCTGAGGTACTTAGAGTTTGAGATTGAGTTCATGTCACACTTGGTAGATATCCATTAATTTGTCTAACAGAGTTTGAATTCAATTTATTACTTTTAGTGTCCAACTGTCCTCTATAAATTAGTTCCACATGTAGGTTATTTACATGTGACGTGAAAAAGGAGACCAGTTCATCTTCTTGATTTTACATACCTCTGCCATACACACCTTCACTCATCTCTGTCCCAAGGTGAGTATAAGTAATCTATTTAATTTCTTCTTTTTTTAGAAACTTTTCTATAGATCTGATTGTTTTGTTTTTCTTTTTTGTGCCTTTTGTTATACTGTTATATTTCTTGTGAAATCCAAATTTAGAAACTGTTGGAGATGCAAGTACAGTATGGTTTTCTAGAATGGCTTAACAGTACTTTCTGATTTTTAGAAGTTATTAGCATAACAATTTGTTTGTTTTGACCACTGCAAAGAACTGTGCTGATATTTTCAAAAAACTATCCGTCTGTTTTATTCCAGATCATTTATGAGACATTTAAGGAGATCCAGTCCCAGGACAGAGCTCTGTGAGTTTCCAGTAGGTTTCACCACAGTTAAGAGTACAGTTCTTTAATTAGGAAATTCCTTCTGAATTCTTAGGGGAGCACAAGCCTCTGACAATAGTTTTGCACTGTCCACTGTCTTATTTACTCCAGAACTCTTACAGACTCTTCATTCTGATGAACTTCCACAGACTTATCCATTGCTCCTGCTCCAGTTCAAAAAAAAAAACCAAACAACCAACCAAAAATGAGTAGTCTGTAAAGAACAGCGGCAATAAGATTTCGTGGCTTTTTCCCTGTGGCTCTTTCTTCCAGAAACACTCTTAAATACAATCATCATTCATCAGCAGTAAGTGCACTGATTGGTTTCCCTCTCTACTGGATTTTACATTGGTAGTTGCTATGTCTTCATGCAGGTGTCTTCAATTTTTTCTTTTTTTGGCCTGCTTTAAAACATTAATATTTATTACTATTTGCTAACATTCATCCTTTCTTCTGTTTTCTTTATGTGCACTTGATTTCAACTTTAAATATACCCTTTTCTGTTGTGTACTGTTTAACCTTTTAGATTTTTTGAGGTAAAAGTGGCCTTCTAATGTCTTCTTTTGATAGACAGTATGTGTTTAATCTGATCCCTTAATATCATTAAATAGTCCCAGTGCTACCTGCAAGCCTTTACCCTTTTAGCTGTTCCTTTTAATTGCTTGATAGCATCCTTCTTAATTTGTATGCAGCTCTCTGTTTTGGAGTGAAATATTAACATAGTGAATGTTTTTAGCTTTTTTACACAAAGTTGTTTATTTTAGGTATGTTGTAGCCAGCATTCAGCCAAATATTGTCAATTTCTTAAGACATTTTTTGATTTGACATTGTGACTTTTCAGGATCTATTTCTCCTGTTGTGCCAAGGGTAAATTATTGAAGATGTCTGGAAATTTTGCTGCTAGTCAGTCTGTCATGATAGCAGTCCACAAAAAAAAATAGTTTTGTTGTTTGTTTTTGTTGTATTGGGTTTGCGTGCCGAGGTTTTGGTAGTGGGGGGCTGTGGGATTGGCTTCTGTGTAAAGCTACTAGAAGGTTCCCTCATGTCCAACAGAGGCAATGCCAGCTACGATAACGTATTTAAGAAGGGAAAAAAAGTCCACAGAAATTCCCAAAACAAACCCTGGGCAACAGCAACAGGAACTGAAAAGAGAAGTGAAAATATGTGATATCAACAACTCTGCAGACACCAAGGTCAGTGAAGAAGGAGGGCGAGGAGGTGCTTCAGGCACCGGAGCAGAGATTCCCCTACAGCCCATCATGAAGACCATGATGAGGCAGACTGTGCCCCTGCAGCCCATGGAGTTTAACAGTGGAGCAGATATCCACCTGTAGCCCATGGAGGACCCCACATTGGAACAGGTGGATACACTCGAAGGAGGCTGGTACCTCATCAGAAGCCTGCACTGGAGCAGGCCCCTGGCAGGACCTGTGGATCCATGGAGAGAAGAGCCCACGCTGGAGCAGCTTTGCTCGCCAGACTTGTGACCCCATGGGAGACCCACACCGGAGCAGTCTGGTTCCTAAGGATGTCACTGAATGGAGGGGACCCACGCTGGAGTAGTTTGTGAAGAATTGCAACCTGATACATTTGTGTTCAAATTCTTTGCTCTTCAAACAAGTAATGAATTGTGTGTTTGTAGTGTATGCAGCTTTTTCTCAGAATACAAGCCTCCTAGATTTCATGGCAATAACCCTTCCAAATCTGCAGTGTTAGGGGTGGCACTTAACGTAAATTGATTGTCTCTCCATTATACCTAACCACCGAGATGATGAAGTAGATTCTGGTCCATTTGGAGCAAGTCTCATATCCTAAGAGAATAAGTAATAATAATAATAATAACACATACATTAGTCTTCCTAAGTAAAACAAAGTTGGTTTTCATTCTTTTCTACATTCTGAAGCTTAAATGGATTTGAAGATAATATACAACTTGCATATCAACTTATTTAATATACAATGTGCGTTACGGTCTATTTTTCCCTATACTTAGTGACATTATATCATTAGATATCAAAAACCTTTACATAACAAATCCTCTTTTACTTAGCTATACATCAGACAGATACTAATGATGAAGTTTTCGTTACTTTCAGATAAATTGACCACACTAATGCTGTTAACTTCCATTGCAGTCCCATAAATCCAGTTTAGATCTCTCAAAAGAATGTCTCACTGGCTTGTCATGTAAAGTCAGTTTTGCTGCAGTAAAAGACAAGAACTTAGGTTTAAATGCATGTTCTTCTTTTGTGTTAAAAATGAAAGTGTATATATATATTTGTACACATTTACAGAGACTATGCTTTCTGAGAAAAAATTGAGATTGTGAGAATAGTTTATTTGAGTAAAAGTCTGTCTGATCAGGATTAGTTCTTCTGTGGCCTCTAGAATCTACATCAGTGCAAATTTGACAGACAGACATTTTTTCCACAAATATGAATATGTCAGGAGATTTTCTTCCATGCTTAGGGAGTTTATTATCTTGCTTACTTTCAATTAAATTTTAGTTCTAATAAAAGGTTCTTGAATGATTACACTGAAAGTTGCATTGCTCTGTAGGTCAGATAAACCACCTTGTGAATGTAGCTCTATGCCTTTATGCTAAACTAATTTCGGAGTTTCAAGGTCTCTGGAGAGATATAAGCAAACATTACCTTTTGTTCGTAAGAGTACATAATTCTCTTTTGGGAAATAATTTTCCAAGTCATACCTCTGAAAATGTTTTAAAGTAAGAATTTCTGTAAATCTTACTGTGTGACAGTGAAAGAGCAAAGAACAAAGTACTGCTGTACTCCTTTCTGTCTTGTTGATACAGAGTTCTTTGTGATGAGAAAAAAAATGACTTTTTTCTATTTTAATCATAAAAGGAAGGAAAATAATCCATGAAAATCAGAACATCTGAAAAAATCTCAAATAAATAAACATTTAAAAAAAATTATTATGGGTCTGTTTTCTGCATTGTTTTCCTGAATTTCTAGTAGTTCCATATGCTTGAATTATCACTTTGTTCCTGGAAAAAATGCCTAGGTGCTTTCTGACTTTCAAAAAAAACAGCCAGCTTTGAAAATAACATAAAAAGTAGCATTTCATCTTTTTTACTGAGGTATTTGGTGTACCCTAAACAATCTAAATAAATTATTTGAAGGAGCCAAGTCCTGCTTTCTAATGTCTGTTCTGGACTTTATTTTTTTTCTTAACAAAATGGCCTCTCTTGGACCCTTGATTTGCCTCCATTTCAGATTCCTCTTTCTAAGGCTGTACAGCATCAGATATCCACCACTTTTGCCTTCTTTCATATCCATTCCTCCCAAATGTCCACTCTTTTCACCTGATGTATTGCCTTGGAAGTTTTGCCTTCTGTGGCACCCCTTAGAGCCCTGCAACCCTTCCATCTTCTTTCCACCATAAATAACAGGAACAACAGTGACAATTAAAACCCCACCTGTCCTCCACACCTGTAATAACTTCAGAGATAAGCATCTGAGAGAGCCATTCCCATAACTTTTCTTCCCAGTTAACTCATGAGGATTTTGTACAATCTTGTGTTAATACCAGTAGCGAATGAGATTCAATTTCTTCTGGACTCATTATCAGGTAACACCTACTGTCATAAAAATTGAAACAAAGTATATATTGAACCATCAAGAATTACATTCTCTGTGTTTCTTGTCTTTCACTTCATTGAATTTTCTTTCATTTATTCATTCAGTCTTGTAATTGATTTATATAATTTTTGTAAGTCCAAGACATGAACCATAGACTAGATCTGTAGGTGATGCAACTGTTCAAAACATCACTGAAATCAGTTACTGATAGTAGCCAAAAGTCTTCAGTGGGTAAATAAACAACTTTTCTTATGAAGACATTCAAGTTCATTGAAAGAATACAAAATAGTGCAGAAAATAAAAGACATACGATAATAAGCATGTTTCAATATCAAAGTTGTTCTAGTTTTCATGAAGACATATGAAATTCCTTTAAAAAGCTTCCTTACAATATTGTACAGTCAGTTTAGGTTCCAAAAGTGTCTGTTCTCTTTTTGTGACCAAATAATATACAAAACAATTCTGCTGCAATGTTAGGAATATAAACTCACTAATTCTGGTATTGATTTTCTGCTCAATGATCTAGTGCTTTACAAATTTTTCTTTTATCCATGAATTGTCTCTCATTGACTGGATAAGGGCTCAAGATCCATCCATGTCTTTTTTTAACAAAAATCAGAGAACAACAGGATCCCCAGCCTTTAGCTGGTATGCTGATAGATAGATAGATCACTTTTTGTATGCACTTAGATCGTATTATAACCTATTTAACCTAATTAAACAGGGAAAAGACCATAACCATGACCTACATTAGTTTCCTGGTTTAGACCTCATATTGAGATGTTTAACTTATCCTTACTGGGGAATGGCGTGGTTGGTCTGTGTGGTAGGCACGAGGAGTGAGCACTTCTATCAGTCAGTCAGCACTAGCACCAACGTTACTTGGCGTTGTTCAGCATTGTGAAGTGCAGAGCATTACAACACTCTTCCAGAAGCTCACAGCTTTTCTCTGGGCTGTCTCACAGTGTTTTATGATTGGTAGGGCCCATGTGTGCTCTGAAAACAACACTGTCACCAACAAGATAAGTGGAGCCTATACAATCCAATTCCAGTGCTCATCACAGTGATCAGTACGTCCCAAGTCAGAAATCTGGTGATTTTTATCTGTCCTACAACCCCCATTAAAAAGTGAGCATTTCATCACTTTTATCTGACCCTTTGCAGTCAGGAAGCTCAAAAACCCACAGAGTGACCCTAAGTCATATTACAGTGTAAGAACCTATATAGAAAAGATTTTTTTTGAGAAAAAGGAGAGTAGAATTGGTTGCCTGCACACTTCTGTTGCTTTCAAGGTGACTCTATCTATCATACTCACAATAAGCATATAATGACAACTGTGTTCCATCCAGACTATAAAAAAAGCCCCTGTGTATCTCAGCTAGGACACACTATCTTGCTGTCTCTGCTTCATGACTGCTTACTACTCTGTCAAACCCAGATTTTAGGCTTTTGGGGAGACAGGGTTGGAAGAAGGTGGATATAGTTAGCTTTCATTGAAAAGCATCTTTCTTGTCGTAACTGTCCTTGGTTTGTAGCTGGTGACTTACTTTGAAATGCTCCATGGTTCACCTGTTCTTCTTGGCTATTTCCCTCTAAAATATAATATCTAAAAGCATTATTCTCAGACATTTCTGATTAGTAAAATATCCTTTCTTCTTGTGGCTTAACCTGAGGTTATGGGTCCAAAAATGTCTGTGTTGAAGAGGATGGAAGTGCTGAGTACACAATGCAGTAGAAATATTTTATTCTCCTCTAGAGAGTCATAATTCACATCCTTTTCTGTAGAGTCCTGGAGTCAGGTAAGATTTCTAAGGCTGAAATCATGACATCTGATACAGTGGATTGATTTTTCTTTCTTGGATAATTTCCTCTGTTTCTTTTTAAATTATTTTTCTTGATCTCTTGTTTTGGCAGGATGTTAAGACACTGGAAACATGGCAGAGAAAAGTCAAATCTTGCATAACATCAGTGGGTCATTTGATCTTTGTAAGATTTAGTTTAAAATTGGTATTTATGATTTATGTAAACTTGTTAAAATACAGTATATAGTCAAAATTTCAATAGAGTGTGCCACATACATTTGAAATGCAGACTTTAAGTTCTTCAGAAACAACCAGAAAACTTTTTTATTCCAATTCACCAGAAACCTGGCATTTCAGAAATGCTTATGTCAGATTCAGAAATCTGATTCTCCTTCTCTGTGAAGAAATCAGATGCTTTCTTTAAGTGTTGAATGCAAAGAAACCATGCACTGTGTAATGTTCCCTGCTATAGGGACCATCTCAAGAGACAGAGGATCTGCATGTGGCCATCACCTTTTTCATCCACAGCTGAGATATGAAGTAACTCTGCAACCAGTCTGATTCAAGCCCACTAACTAACTGCACATAGCAGTCAGCCCCAGGATTACAAGATGTCCTCTTTGCTGCTGCATTGGGAGGCCTAATGAGAAAGGAGAGTTATTTCATGTGTACCCTCCTCTGTGTGGGAAAATTCTGCAGAGGTACCTATGTATGTGTTGTGTGAAGACAATTCTCTCTTTGTGTGCACCATGGGAAATAGTCCACTCCATTGACTAGATACTATTCAGAGCTATCACACTGTTGCATATAGGTCTTAGGCTAAACAAAGAACAATGAAAGTCACAGCAGCACGGGGACAATTTCCATTACAAAGTGTATGCAGTATTTTTAAAATATTAAACTCATGGGTAAAACGTAGCAACATACTACTGGTTGTAAACTATAGTCTACCCATTTGTAGATGGATTATGTTATAGCTGTATAAAGATGTGTAATATCACCGGGAAATAAGTCACTGTACTATTTTTTCACTGAATTAAGAGTTAGTTCAAATAATTTCCATATGAAAACTGACAACTCTGATTTGCAATTTGGAAAGCATTAAAAGACTACTTTTTGTTTTCTGGTACACATTATCTCATGTGGACAACTTTTTTTTTCTTTCTGGTAGTTATGTTGTACTATTTAGAATAATAACACAGCAGGAACAAATATTTTCTTCCAAAGCAAATCACTCTTACAGAGATTTGCAGCTGTTGATCACCTCTGCCACTGCCAAAGTCAAACTAAAATCAGGATGAAAAGTAACAGGAAGAACTGTTGTTTTAGGATAAACAGATTTTTTTTTCAGCTGCAACTACAGAGGGTGTTTTAGCCAGTAAAACCGTCACTGCTGGAAGGGAGTGAATTGGTGTATCCATTTGAAAGAAAGCCTGCCATCTACTGAGGCACCCACAGCCTCTGCTGCAGCACCCAGCTACTCTGACAAGCATGAATATCACCCCTCTGAGCGCTGCCTGGGAGAACTGAAATTAAAGTGCCTATTCTGGTAGGAGTGTGGGCATCAGGCATCCATCACAGCTTTGTTCACAAGCAAAGCAAAAAAAAACCAAAAAAAACCCAGAAAAATCGGATTTAAATCACTGCTTCTTAACTTTTGCTTCATTGTGTCTGATGTTAAATAAATTCACCAGCAGAAAGTAGACTGACTAGTTAATCTGACTATACATAACAAAATGCCTCCGTGAAAAAGACCACATAAGATTACGAGATACAATTTTGAAGAGATTGTGAATGAGATTTTCATTGAAGCTCTGCAAATCACATCTTGTGGTATCGTGGGGTATTTTACTGTTTTCACAGATATTTGGTTTCTGTGAAAAATTAAATAAGCTTATAAAGAGATTTTGTCTCTTTTTTCCCACATGTGCATGTAAAACATCACCAAAATAAATATTCACATTTTGTTTAAATTAGGTCCCCTGAGCAGTAAAAGAAACTGTACAATTTTTAAAGCTTTTCACAAAATATTTTAATAAGGGTGTAACAGCTTCCACATTAGCAATTTTTAAACTAAAAGGAGCTGACTCACAGTCCATTGAAGCAAGTAGGACTTTTTCTCTCATTTTGATGGGCTTTGAATCAGGCAACTTTGAAATGCTAAATTTATACATTCATTTAACAGTACCTAATTTTTGGTGAAAGAAACATACAATGTGATATCCTGCTTTTTGCTGCTGAGAAAAGTTAAAGGGTATAATTTAACAAAAGCCTGTAGTAAGTCCATCACCGCAAATGCTAGATGCCGTAATCGTCAATCTTACACTTAACACTGTACTTAAGCACTGTAGCAACCAGTACAATGTTATGGGTTTGCTGCTACTAGAGATTTTTTTCCAATCTCTTGCTTCAGATTGCCAGTAGTTATAATTAATACAACCACACTATTGTACTAGAAAAGTGATTTGTCACAGCAACTGGGACACCTGCCACCGTGTGACACTGTTAACAAAAACAGTAGAATGCAAAAAAAATAGCTGCTTATTTCAACGCAGTTCATACCAATTCTTACATCTAGGGTAGAAAGGAGCACGGATAGAAGGTTTGTTTATTCAGCTGTCATTTATCAAATAAGAAAGCTTCATTCAAATTGTTTTGTCATAAGAGGGAAGAGAGAAAATTCAAGAGAGAATTTCTGTAGAGGAGACAGGGTTAGAAAAAGTGACAACCTTTTTATCTGAAAAGGATCCTTCTTGAGCGTCATCCATTTTAAATGTAACCTTGCAAGTAGTCACTACAGACAGAAGTACACAGTATAAATTTCTTCAGAGAGACACACTGACAACACAGTAACAAGAACCAAATAAAAAACCAAACAAATAGACATATGGCACACACCAAAAACAAGGATTCTCAGAAAGGAGACAATAAGAGCTCTGGGCCAGTATATTACATTGGCAATATATGAAACACATTTTAATTTTTTTTAGTGCAACAGAAGAAACCGGAGCTAGGGTAATAGCTATTAGCAAACAGCTACAGTTTTTGGCAAATATTTATTCCAGAGCCTGATGGAAATTTTGAAACTAATCTTTCTTTTTCCATGTAGGTTAAAGTGACTTTGTAGCCACCCAGGTCATTTGAAACTGTCTCAACTCCTTCCATCCCTGTTTCACAGCTGATGGAACAGGCACAAGACAATAACTTCACAGTCTAGTGCTCCCTTTAAACTTTATTATTAGCACACTTTATCGTACCTATGGACACACTCAAACATTTCCCAGCTCAGTGCTCCCCTCAACTCCTGGATCACTCAGTGCCCTGCTCCCTGTGAGTCACGGGACTATTTATCTCCTTTTATCAGCAACCTGCTGTGCAGTTCTGAAGCACAGCAATAATCAGGTTTCCTGAAGACCTTTCTGCTCTGCTTTCCAAAGCATAGCATTGAGAGCCAGAGCTCCAGTGAGGTGAAAGCTGTCTGCAAAATATGGCTCCATTACTATGCTGCTTCTTTTCTCAGGGTGTTTTTGCTCCCCACTTTCTTTTTTATTCCTGACAGGGGAGCAGAAAGAGGTTATTTGCTCCTTCCTGAAGGAGGGAAAAGTATATGTTGGGGGATGGTTCCCACTGTTTTCACTCTCTGAAGGGAAGGTCCATACCAACAGATGCTGAGTAGGGTCACTTTCAGTCAAGGGGAGTCTGGATGTTGGAGTTTGACAGAGGCAGGCTCAGTTTTGTACAACCTGTACAAAAGGTGAGGGGGGAGTCACTGCAGAATCCATCCAGTTAGACACAGAGAGGGGTAGCAGATCTTAACTCAACCCATGAGTGCGGCAATTTGCTAAGGAGGTATCAAAGCATGAGCGAATGCATCCACTGTCAACGGAGGTAAATGGGGGGGGGGGGGCAGGGGTAGAGAGGCAGTAGACTGAGGATGTGGGGTTTTCTTCACTCCTTCTTGTGCCAGACACCACTGTTGGTGAACAGGACCAAAACCTCCTCCCTCCCAGCTTCCCCCAGCCCTGGCCTCGCTCACCCTCCTGCTGGAGGGCAGTAGGGGAGCCCAGGGGCAGGAATGAGTCCTCAGAGTGTGGTAATCCTGGAGGTGCAAGTGCCATTCCTGTACATGCTCCCTGACTCCAAGTTGTCTGGGGGAAAGTCCTCCACGCTGTATGCCCTGCTCTTCAGCGCAGTGGCATAGTAGTCAATGGGTTCCTCTGCAGCATTGTCCATCCAGCTAAGGCAGAGCAGCCGCTGGAAGGACCGCTTGAAGTTGTCTGAGAGAAAGCCATAGAGGATGGGGTTGGCGCAGCTGTTGGCGTAGCCCAAGATGACAGAGAGCTGGCTGATAGTGGCATCATCCTGCTCTACAAAGACATTGACCAGCTGCACAATGTAGAAGGGCATCCAGCAGATAACAAAGACCATCACCACCATCATGACCATAAGGGTAATCTTGCGCTCCGAGCGTTTGCGTTGCTGCCAGCCAGCCTTCAGGGCCACCATGCGCATCTTGGCAATGATGAGGATGTAGCAGAGGCAGATGGCCACCACAGGCAGCAAGAAGCCCATTAGAAAGGTGTAGACCACAAAGACCACCAGCCACCTCTGGGTGGGCTCTGGCATAAGCATGTTGCAAGCCACTGTTCCATCACTGTTGGCTGCTGTGTTGGAGAAGATGATGATGGGCAGGATGATGAGGATGGAAAGGACCCAGACACCCAGATTGACCATCTTAGCCACAGTGGGTCGACGGTACCTAGCTGCCTTGATAGGGTGCACCACAGCAATGTAGCGGTCCACACTGAGCACAGTCAGGCAGTAGATACTGGTGAACATGTTGATGGCATCCACGCTGAGCACCAAGCGGCAGAGCAGCGAGCCAAAGGGCCAGTGGTGTAGCAGGGTCGAGGTGACCAGAAAGGGGACACTGAGCATCAGTAGCTCGTCTGCAATGGCCAAGTTGAGGATGTAGATGTTGGTGGCTGTCTTCATCTTCGCATAGCGTAGGATCACGTAGATGACCATGGAGTTCCCACATAGCCCCACCAGGCATACCACAGAGTAGATGAACGAGATGAGGATGGCGCTGCCCTGAGACTCACTCAGGGTGCTGTTCGGGGCACCAGAGGAGTTCCTGCCGCCCGAGTCCATGCCCCCCGCCGCCGCCTCCTCCAAGGCGCTGCTGACTCCACCGCCACCGCTGTCGCTGCCGTCGCTGTCGCTGCCTGCACCGCCCGGAAACCTAGTGCAGGTGCCATTGGGGAGCATCCTCTGCCCGGATACCCCCTTCCCCGGCTCAGAGCAGCCGGCTCCCGCCGCTGGCCGGGCTCGGCATCCCGACAGGGCTCCCGGCGCGGTTGCTCCGGGGCGCTGCCATGGGAAAGGAGGCGGCTGCCCGCGCCGAGTGGCAGTAATTGCTGCTTCCCGGCTGGTGAATGATTAATAGGCAGCGGCGCGTCACCAGCTACGAAAAGGAGGAGGGAAAGACTAAAAAAAAAAAAATTAAAAAAAAATAAAAAAAAAAAACAGGAGGAGACGTAAGTGGGTGCCTCTCTCCAAACCACCATCCCCTGCCTGCCTCCTATCCCTCCCTCCGGCTGCTCGCAGCTCTGGCAGCTCCCGGGCTGTCGGAGTGCAGCGTCCCCTGACCCCACACTGCTCCTCCCACCCAGTGCTGTTCTCCCGACCCCGCACCGCTCTTCCACACTGCACTGGTCCATCGCAGCCAGCATCGTCTCCTCCCCCTCCACTCTGCACTGCTCTCCCTCCATGGCACCTGGGTCCGGGCCAAGGGCACCATAGGCAAAGTGATCATGCTTTTTCCCCTTTAGGCAAAAAGCCTGTGTCACGGTAGGAGGGCAGCCTTACACAGGCATGCATGCCTCATGCCTACGCAGGTGCTATAACCCTCTCCTGTCACCGCACCATGTGCATTGCCCCATCCTATGAGGCTGACACCAAGTATGTCACTGACTACAAAGCACCACACAACTTTTAACCCTAACGGCGCAGCACTGCCTGAAAACACCAATGACCATGCCTCCTACCACCCCACAGCTCTGTGCCCCTGACCTTGTCCTGCCCCACCACCAGGTATCACATGTCAACACTTTTCAGGCCTACCCCACTTGCACACTTTGTCCTGAAACATACCCCTCCCCCTCCCCCAGTCCTGTTCTGACACCCAGCACACGTTCTGCCTGTCTAGCACACATCCAAAAGTACAGGCACCAGTTTGCACACTACAGCTCACCATGACTATTTACACAATGGTGCCAAGACCATCCTATCTAGCCACCATACAAACACACCATCTGTCCCCTCTTCTGTGCCCTCACATATCGTTTTCACTCAAAGGATTGCTTCAAGATCAACCATCACTTGTTGCATCACCAGCGCTACACCCCTCTCCCTTAATGTTGTACTTAAAACACACGCATACCCCTGATAGGCTTGTATCCACATAGAAAGGAGAATATAAACCCTCATGACCATATGGTGGCACAAACTGTTGACACCATCTCCATTCATACACTACTTCTACATATAATTAGCCATCATAATCTGGTTACACCCGTACACCCACTAACTCCTACACTCTAACCCATGCCATGATATTTCATATACACACCCTGATCCTTGACAAACCAAGCTCATAGCTACTGCTACTGTAATCTCTAGACAGATACTGCTGTCATACACACCTCATCCACGCCACCAGTTCTAAACACAGATGAACAACAGGAAATACTCCTAATACCACATTGGATTTCTATATATCCTGGCAAGCATTATTTTTTGTATGGTTTGAGTGTCTTTTTATTTTCTTTCTTTAATATATGATTTTCACATCCACCTCTTCTTCTAGTCAATGTATCTCTTATCTCCCTGTATGTTACAGCTCCCCACAAACAGTTTGTTCTTACGTACTTATACATAACCACTTAATCAATTTCCATATACCACCTGGCCATTTTGCATTAGCCAGACACAGTTACTCGCTAATACACACACCCTTACACTTGTTCACTACATCAATACTCTGTCAGCACATACATGCATGCAAAACAAATACTCAGTAACTGATTATTCTGTTGACTGTAACCACTCATATATGTGAGCACACCACACCTATATGGATGCCAACCTGCCTCTTCAGATAAACTGTCACCTATGAGCACCATCCACTTTTGTGAAGAACAGCAGGCTCACACTATGTAAATATCACCACAATGCATATACTGCTATATGCTCCCCACAGCACCACTATAAGAAGAATCACACACGTATCCTTACAAACTACTTATTTTACTGTGCATACCCATCACCTTCTACAGTTCACACATCTTGTTATCACTGTCTACCCACCCTCACAGTTATACATATTATCACCACCCACCACTTTAATATGCAGATTCATGCAGCATTAACATCAGCTGATTATAACCCATCATCAGGAATTTATTCTATTTAGCACTGTATGTAGCCTCAAAACCCTTATCACCACCAGTAACTATTCCAACACATACACGTAACCTCTCTGATGGTATGACTTTCCTTGTGTCAGTCATGGTTTCCAATTGATACACACCTAGATATATGTTACCTGTGTGTGCTCTTTGACATCTTGTCAAGAGTTTACATTTAGCACATGCACACTTTTGCATGATCCTTGTTTAAGCTGTTTCCTTTTCTGCTGTAACTAAAAAGTAGCTTATGAATACATATATATGTACATACAACCCTCACATAAATGTAATTATATATAAAAATAACCCTATTCAGTTTTTAGTGACTGCACTTAAGTTGTATTTGGATGATATTCTTTGTGACTTTTGAGGGCTTTTTGTATATATGTTCTGGTATAGAAATGCGTTTCTTGAACAGTCTTTGCAAATAATCTTACCATTCTTAGGATTATTACTGTATATGAATGTTTTAGCTAGATGTTTGAGCACCTGAGAACATCACACAAAATTTTCTTAGAAAATTCATAATTACATTTGGGGTTTTAGAGCTTGTATATCGTGTGTATGTGTTAGCATCAGAGATTCCACTATACAGTGAATAAAAATAATGTATTTAAATATAACATGCAAAATGATTTTTTCCCCATGTGCTGATGCTTCTCAAATCTCTACAGCTATGTAAATTGAGATGGAGATTTATTTTCTTTAAAATTTGTGTTCTGGGAGATAATAAATCAACTTTCAGTCACTGATATGAGAAGGAACATAAGTCAATAGCGGCAAACCGTTCAACATGAACATCTGATTGATTGCAACACTTTAACCTGTTTGAAAACCTATAGGCCGTATATAATCCATTTTTTGTTTATGTGGGTATTTGTTTTCAGGGGTATTTACTTATGGAACACTGATGGAGGGATTTCTTTCTCTCATATAGGTATAAATTGGCATTTAATGATAGTGTTACTAGAACCATGAATGCTTTTAGATTGTTATTCATAAACTTGAGAGCAAAAAAAATTGCTTTTGAAACTATTAATAGTAACATCTTTACCACAAAATTTTTGTTCTTGTCTGCATTAACCTCCATTGCATTTGCATATATATAAACCCACAGTCACTCACGGAGGCATTTTAGATATTTTATTTATGCTTTGGTCCATTTTAGTAAATTGCTTTACAACATTAATATTTGGGCATGCCTTGCACCCAAGAGGGTCAGTAAAACTCTTCTGTTGAAATAGATTGGGGCATAGTGTTCTTTCTTATTCCAATAAATCAAAATAAATTACCTGTAAATTGTAACTCCTTCTAAGGTACTCATCTCATTAGACATCACACACATACCTACTTGACTTGTATGCCCAGAAAAGACAAAATAGACATAATTATAATGACATACAATGTGCTATATAGCCTACTTAGAAGGCCAGAGAATTTCTCTGAAATTCACTGAAATTTCCCTTGGATACGGAAGATTATACTCATATTAGTGAATGTTACTATTTTCTGAAAAGGAATTGTTTGAATGCCTGCATAACCACTTATGTATATGTATTAATTACATGTATTGATTCACTGAGAAATTCAAGCTACTGATCTTTACGAATGCTGAATTGCCTGTTGCTCATGATTCAAAAGCATATATTGCCTGTTGCTCATGATTCAAAAGCATGTATTTCTAACCTCAAGTACTTGATAAAGTAACAATTCTTTATTAGAAATAATACGTTTTATTACCCCAATAATAATACCATTATAAATACCAACATTGGCTCATTTGAACCTCAAGAAACAAAAGGCATAGTTCTGACAGTCAAAATATCCTTTAAAGCAGAAATTCTGATATAACCAGCTCTAGTTTAGGAACATGCTTTGACATTTTATTTTTGTTCGTTAGTTCTTTTACATAAGGACTTTGCCTGAGTAGGCTAGAGGTCTTGTGTTTATAATGCACCTGTTACAAAACAGGGAAGGACACCTTGACCTTCTCAACACAGTCTGCAGGCTGGCCTAAGACACATGTATGTATTCTCTAATACCTGACTTCTGTATCAACACTTACCTTCCCTGGAAGGGTGGAAAAATTATAATCTCCCCAAAATTCATGCTTCTGGACCATGGTGGGAAGTCTGGGACTAAAGTTCGACCCCTTCTTAGGGTTAGATTTAGGGTTAGGAGAGACATGAAGCCCATAGAACCAGGTGTAGTGGGGATGCAAGAGAGAGGACCAGGGACAGTAGAGGCTTTGCAAAGCCATCATACCTGAACAGTTGGTTATTTCTCTGGGACACTGCTAGACATCTCAGGGTTCATTCCATGCCTAGACTTATGTTTAAAGTGAGGAGAGAGACAAAGCATACAGTTGCATATGAAGGGACTCAAAAAATGTTTAAAAGCTGCATAAGGTAGGGAAAGACTCCACAAATGCCATCCCCTAAAAACTTTCTTCTCTGAGTTGTAGGTTAGGGTCTCAGGATAGGGTGCAATCTACTACTACTCTTATCTAACCCTTGGATTAATGTTAGAAGAGAGACGAAGCCAAGAGCTCCAAGGGAGTTGAATCTTAAGAGGGGTTGCCAAAGGGTGGAGAGATGACGTGGAAACTTTTTCTCCCCTATCCGCATTGTCCTCTAGGATGACTGGAGTGTCAGGGTAAGGTCCATCTCAAGCACATCTTAGGGTTATACATACATGAGGCAAAGTCCAGAGGTCCAGCTGATGAAGCACTTCCCACTCTGATATTGGGAGCGTGATCCTTAATTTTTTTTCCACAGCTGACTGTTAACCCAGTCAACTCCATCTGAAGTACTCAAGGCAAGAAAACCAGTTGCAATTAGAAACAGCCTTCTGACAAACACTTCTCCTGATTGCGTGGTGAGGCTGACTCTCAAAATCTCTCACTTAAAAAGCCCCTACAAACAGCTCACAAGGCAGATGATACATTTTCTGTCACCTCATGTCACTGTTTCTCAAGTATTGTGGCATGAAAAAGGAAACAGTCAAGACATTTAAAAGTAAGCCCATGATAATTTATTAAATATTTAAATATTTAAACCCCAGGAAAATCCATGAATAGTTTTCACCAGTATCTTTCAATTTTTCAGAACAACAGCGATGTAGTAGCTTGTGAAACTGCTCTAATTTATGTACACGGTGAATCTTCAGCAAAGTCTGAAGAATTTTGGTAGGCTGAGTCATTTCAGTGGGATCTCACTGATTAATTCAGTAAAGTGCCTCCTGTTCAAACTGTAGACACCCTGTGCACCATTCAAACCAAACGTTTTATAAATCTTGCTGAAAAATTAACAAGTGGATGCTGTTTTACAACAATTTATTTCTACAACATAGTAAAACATTCTATAGTTTGGGTAATCAATTGAATTGTAATCTGTCATAGTTTTGTTAAAAATCAACCAGTGCTAATTTCAATTGCATGTTTTTGGAAGTCACATATTTTTCATGACCTTTTGATTAAGATAGAAAATTTCAGACCACATAAATCACTCAGATGTAAATTCTGTTCTTACTTTATGACTGATATCACTGGATGTGCTGTGAGTCAACAGAGATATTAACTTTTCATTAGAATGTCAACATATTTTAAAATGTTACCCTTTTAATAAGTGAGTGTATCTTAGATGCCATGATTCTGGTTATCATTTTACTTTTAGCAGAGTGCCTAAGCTTTTCATCAATTTTAGATATGATTGAAAATACTGTGCAAATAGACAGATGGAAGTGATTCATTATAATGGCATGTTAGAAAGCATTTTATCCTAAAAGGAAAATTTTATCCTTTGAACTTGAAAATTAATTGAGAAATTAACATCTATTCTGTAAAAACATCTGGTTTAAACCATATTCATCAGAGAAAGAGTCAAGCTGTTGCTTAGTGAACACATAAATGATTCTTTGTCTCTTTATCCAGATGCATTTATTTCAGACTTAGTTGCTGAAAGCATTAAAATCATGTGGTTGACAAAAGCTGCATTACATTGCAATTCTTCTCACTTCATCATGTTTTCTACTGTAGTAGTTCATAACTAACACAGATTACCATTACTGAAATCAATTATCTGACAGTTGTACAAAATTTCTCTATGCCATTAATTTTTTCGGTAAAGCTGAGGACTGAACACACGTGCTGACAGCACACTCCCTAAGACCTCAAAAGCAAGGTTGCTGCTCCAGTGAACAAAGTAAGGCACAATGCCAGATTCTGATCTCAGAAACGCTTTTCCAAATCTGAGTAACTCTATTGACTTGTGATTAACTGGGTTTTTGTTGATTTATCAGTGATTGGAACCTCAGTTTTCAATACTTGCCTCCCCTTGAAATGTTACTTGGTGACAAGTGTCATCAGCAGTAGGTGTAGAAGAAATGCTGCTGAGTATGTTTTGGCTGTCAACATAGCCAAGGACAAACTGGTTTTTGCAGATTATTATCACACCTGCTTAAAACTTGCCTGGAGCAGGGCAGATAGTTGAACAGAAAATCTTGTTACTGCTTGATTAAATTGAATATTTGAAAAGAATGAGGAAGCTCTATATGTTGTTTTAGCTGGATATATAATATTTGAAGTCATGCTATGATGGAGGTACCCACAAAACTGACAACCAGTAAACCATGATGAAAATTAATTTCAAACAAAATTGCTTAGTGCTCTGACAACCAACATAATCCACAAGTTCAGATGTCAGTCAGGAACATCACTACACCACCGCCATAAGAATTCGTAGGTTTCATGATCTTTAGAAGGACGATCCAAAGTGCGCACAATCACTCACTCACAAAAGGAACTCTTTCTTTCAAAGGTACCCAAAAGACAGAATTTATCACCGAAGGGGTTGAGGGTTCACTCAGGGATATACCCAGAAGAAATAATCACTTGCTGAAAGGAGAGTGAGGGCCCTCAATCCAAGGGAAGTTATTTTTGGTGGTGTCCCAATCCCAAGGGCAGAGTCCTCACTTCAGGTCTGCAGCTCTGAGGAAAAATCAAATTGCTCAAATTGCCTCTCTGGTGGGATCCCGTTTTATAGCTAGTCGAGTCTGATCTGTGGTCTTTGGGACTGTGTGCCTGGCACCGGCTCTCTACCTCCATCCCCTAGTGGTGCAGGGGGAGAGGCGGGAAACAGGAGTTTCATTCAGTTCATTGCCGACCTTTGTGTTCCCTGCAGTGAAAGAACATCTAACTCCCAATCCTCCTTGAAACCTGAAAAAGAATTCAGGTTTCAACAGACAGAATACCCTGACCTTTGTTTGTGTCGTTTGGTCAGCCCCGTATTTGTCAGGTCCTTGGCAGGTCGTGATCTTCTTCAGTTCCTTGGTAGGCCCTAAACATTTATCAAATCCTTGTCAGGGTGGTCACACCTGCCACACTTGCTCCCTAAATAATTCTGCCTTGTTCGATGCTATAATACATATTTCAACAGGAATATGTGGTGTGGTAAAAAAGTAAGACAACTTGTGTTGCTATTGAAGGGCTTAAACAAAACAAATACTCTTAGGCAGAAAATTGTATACTGTATTTCTTACTTGGAAGTAGGGCTATCTTCCAAGGGGGAATGTCTTAATCTATTGAAAACTACTGTATTTCTATTGAATTCACGAGCAGGGATGATTATGGTAACTGAGCCTTTCCTCTGAGTTTTCACAGTGGTCCATACTCCATCCCAGGGCAGAATATTCCTCAAAGGGAATGAAGCATGAAATTGTGATTGGATACCTATGGACATCATTAGCAGCTGAAAACATCTAGAGTTCAGGTTACAACACTGGTGTCAGAAATTATTTCACCCGTAATTATGTCTCCTTGGCCAGACTTGTATGATTTTAGATGTGTGTCTTGAAGGGAAAGTTAGGATCCAGTTATATTTTTGGGGGTAATATTTAAAAGCCTAGATAGCCCAAAGCACTTTGTAAAACATCAAAATGGATGGTGGTTTGTCATTTGTACCTATCAGGCATCTTGATCTAAGTTAAAACTGCTTCAGGGAAATGGTCATGAAACTCCCACAGGGTTTTTGAGTGTTTCGTTTATTATCTTTGCATTTAGCTCCAATTAAATTTCAGCACTTCAAGATGATTGGTAAGCATCACTGTATTTAAACAAAAAAATAAGGCATTTTGGAAAAAATCCAGTTAGGCTTGACACAAATTTAATCTCAAAAAACTTTTCACATGGTGAAAATTTGTGGTGGTGTTTACAACAGTTTCCTTTTCTTTTTTTAGCTGTGCAGAATGTCTCAAATTTCTATGGCTAAATGAACAAAAATATTGAAATTAAAAGGAGCTTCATCTATTTCCCCTGGAGAAAATTTTGACCACCTCATCTGAAATGAACTGGAAGAGCAAAGTCTCTTATTTTGTGTGTAAATAGAGTTGCTTCTACCTATTATCTCTTCACTGTGAGAGGTAATAATGAACATAAATAAACAAAATTGTGTTAAAATTGTCTTTGTTGAATGGAAATGTCGGAAACCGCTTTTGAAGGGACAAACTTGCAGTTTATTCACAAATTCATTTTATAATCCCTATTCTTAGTGCATTGTATAACCACCGTTTTAATTCTGTGGACAACACTGTACAATTTTTAACACTCTGCTTGTTCTTGTTTCTTTCTAAGTGTTGCTATAATTTTCCTGATTCCCTGCTGTGTAATTTTGAAGTCTTGGAATTGTTTCATGTGGTATGGGTGACTCACTATAAACTCTGTTTTGAAGAACTGCTTAATCTTTAAATAACTGTATTCATGAAAGTTGCAAGAGGAACGGGAATTTTTCATCATTGAAGTAAGAGATGGAAATGTCCATTCAAAGAATATGCAAACCTATTGAAAAATTTTGGGCTTGAAAAATGTCTGTAAAAGTGAATTTTCCCAAGAATTTGATTAATGTAGCTTCTCAAACTATTTCACAAGTGATTTAAACAAAAGCATCTGTGACATTCTGACTTTTATTGTGTTGGATCATTTCCATCAGTAAGTACGAGTAATTGCAAACAATTATCATGAAAGCTAGTTGAGGAAGGAGATGTTAGATCATCTTCTCCTTGTCTTGTAGAGAAGTAGTTCCCTGCAGCGGTTACTGTTTTCCAGATCTTCCTCCAACCTAGTTTTGAAATGTCTCAGACAGCCTCTTCAGTTGATGCATTTAAATGTATGCTGATTGGGTACTATTTGCCAGTGCAAAGAGTTTGTTTTGGCAGGCCTCAATACAGTCAGAGAATAAATCTTACACTAAATGCATGAGCAGAATGAGGCAGTGGTCAATTATTAACAGGGTGGGCTGGGGAGAGGGGGAGGTGCTGTTTGCAAGAAAATAACTTCAAACAAATCAGGAAATATTGCTATGATTGCAGAGAACAAAGTAAATTTATAGGATAATCATAGCTATTGTATGATATCCAGTTAATTTTTATTACTTATTTCATCTATATTGTGGAAAGAGTTCTGAGTGTGTGAGTTTTCCTTTAAAGGTCATATGAATAAATGATACAGATCTTCCTGATTAATAAATTCTCAGCCTTCTGAAACGTATTTATACATCAAACATTCAGTTCACACTAAACCCTGTTAAAAATTGTTGTCTCGTCTTAATCTGGCATGTAATTGTTCCTTTTTACTTTGGAGAAATAGGAAGATATTTTTATTTCGGAAATGAAAGCACACAATTGAAGGGAAATATGACCACTAACAACTAAAGTAGCTGTACATGCCAGTGACAATAAAGCTCTAGTTTGTGTTGTTTGATGTTCAAGTCCACTTGCACAGAACTGACTGAAGGTAAGCATAATAATTGTATATCTCTGAAGACAGTTCAGCATTTGAGTCATGCTATTCTGTGCATCTAACAGTCACTGAAAATACTTCAGATTTTTTTTTATCTGTTATTTTTAGTATTCTGATGTCCTATACTTGAGTAGCTACAAATACGTCTGCAAAAGGGATGTACAAAAATGCTCTTATGATCTTCACTATAACACACAACTACTTATGGTGTGAAATAATGGAAAATCAATGATGAATACGTAATTGTCAGCATATCCAAGTATGTTTCATAAAACAGTATGTGCTGTCATGTTTTCATAGGGAAAACACTGAGGAAAAGTTACCTCACAGGCTCTAAAATTCTACTAAATGAATTTTCTATTCATTGAGGGTGACCTACTGGTACGAGATTTATAAATACTGCTTCTGACTTCAGACTGAAGGGCAAACCTAAAATTCCCACTCCAGCAAAACTCATACTGTGATATATTACTTTGTACAGGCACCTAAATTTCCTTATGATTTCTATTCTTTGAAACCGAAAGATAAGTTTACATTTACTTTTTTTTAAGTAAGGAACTTCAGTTTCTGCTCCTTTAGAATGCAAGTGCTTAATGAATATTTTTCTAAATATCCACATTTTTTGAAAGTAGCCTAAGATATTGAAGTTTAGTAAAACATCAAAGACTATCAGTTTCTGAATATGATTAAAGTTGTTTGCTGAAAAAAGTTTATTTTTTTATTACAGAAACTTTTCACTAAGTTCTTACACTGGAACGCTTTGCTGACTGTGGTGCTGAATTTTATATTTAATAATTCGTATTCCTTTAGTACTCAATCTCATTTGAAAAAAGACTCTTCTTTTGTAGTTTTTCTGTTTAGTTATACAACTAGTTCTCATTAAGGGATTCTAAAGTTATGCAGCTTACAAAAATGAAGAAATTCTGTCAATGTTTATTGAACATGCTATTTCGTATACTTTGTATCGAGTGAAGTAAGTGCTAGAAAGCATATTTAAGAAAATGCCATGATTCAACAGAAAATCTCCACTTCCAAATCCTACCCCAAATATTTGATGTAGTCTCCAATGGTGTATCATGCAGTAAAACAGAAGGCAATCCCTTCCAGTCTGAAATGATCAAAGACTTTCTGCAGTTTTATCTTGCATATTTCATTAAGTTCAATGACTCTTTTTTAGTTTTATAAATTACCATAAAAAAGCCAAAGGCCAGCATTTGTTTTGTTTTATTTTGCAAAATAGAGCTTAATAGCCTAAAATGTAGATGCAGAGTAAAAAGTTACAGCTAAGGAAATACAGTTCTAAAATAAATTTTTTGCAATGATCACCTATGATCAGTATGCTAGGAAAAATCCACCTTCTAACAAACAGAAAATTCCAAATAACAGCAACAATAATAATACAAAATGATGCCTCTCTTCTGAGTTGAAACTTAGCCCCATGCAGATGCCCTAGAGATGAACTCTGCTGTAATTCAACTCCTTCATTGATTCTTCCTGTGTTAAAAGAACAGCTGGAGTCTGTGGAGTGTGGAACCAACCATTTGTATCATGTAACACATACATTCACATCACTACCTCAGAATGTGAACAGGGGTTAAAGGGAACCTTCATACAGGCTTCATGTGTATGCCTTGAGAGAAGATACTCTTAGCCATTTCCACAGGCATTTTGCCCAAAGTAAGTGTTCATATCCATCCATAATTTTATTTTCATCTCTATTTAAAACCCAAACTACTTGGTTTTAGTCTCTGACTAATGCATATCATCTTCTTTTGACACAAGAAACATTGTTTCTTGCTTCCCTCTTGCTATTTGCTATTTACCGTATTACTTAACTAGTTGCTGTAATTTTCAGACAAGAAAGACATTTTGCAGTACTCAAAAGTATTTGAAAGAGAAGATGTCTAGGTGAAGGTCATGAAGCAAGCAGAGATGGCAAATGCTTGTTTCAGTTCTATGTAATGGCCCATAACGTACCTCATGTCATCCCATCATCTCAGAATGCAAGCTGAGTGTGATAATACACAAATGAAATAGAGGCAAGGTGACAGTTTTTAAATATATGTTTTTGGTTAGAAGATGTACAGACTTGAGCTCTTGGATTAGCAAGAGTGCTTGCAAAGAGAATAACTGTACCATGTTTGCCTTCCTATATTAATGACAACTCACTTCTTGACTCCTTTCAGATTTTATCCTTTGGTGGTAGGAGAAAGCCTGTATCTTTCCACAATTTTTTCTCCAACTTTTGTGAGAGCTTTAGAGCATCACTCTGCCAATCTCTTTGTGAGCCATGGTAGTAGGACTCCTTCTGCCTCTGCCCTTGTCTCTCCCTCTCTCTGTTATCTCTTTTTCGCATCTGCCCTTGTTGTCTGAAGCCAGAACTCCTTTAGAACCCTCTTACACTTTATCAGCATTCTCTAACACTGGCAAAAAGTGGTATCTGAGGCCAAGTTTACATTAGCAAGTAGTGCAAACCAATAGCAGTAGACATGTAGAGTGAAAGAGTTAGTGCAGGGGTGTGGATGTGACACTGCGGCTTATTTTAAATTTTGGACTAGCACAAATCTGGTCCATGGATTTAGTGCTTATTTGTGGTGGCAGTACACTAGGTGTACTCCTAGAGCATGCATTGAGTTTCTGCACTCAGACACCATTCCCCAGTGTGAATCAAAAAAGACTAATAATGATATTAGGACATATACTTAAAAAGTAATCCAAATTGAATCACTGATTTAGACACACCCTGAGAGCTTTGTTATGGTATTTCATGCCCCGGTTCCCTCACCATGATGAATGGATATTAAAGAGTAATGCCTGTTTTTTATATACACAGAACACTACTTTGAGCAAGAAGTTTGTTAGCGTCTGTTCAAGGGATGGGAGACCCTCTTGTTTCCTTTAATCTTTCTAATAACATGTGCTGAGAAAGGAAATTTTTACACCATCATCCAGATTTAAGCTTCTTTCATTTTAGTCTGTTTTCTTGTTTTGCTATCTCGCTGTGCATATCTTCCCTGGTATTTTGCATCAGCTCCTTTTTCATGCCAAGTAGTATCCGTTTCTCAATCTGTGAAACCTTCTTGTCCATAGAATGCTATGCCCTCATTTCTCCGAAATGCCTTTTTTACTGCTACTTCTGAGATCAAACATATGAATAACTGAGAAAATTAAGAATTGTGCAATGCGTCAGTAGCCTTGGGAAATGGAAACAATTACTGCAGTGTCTGAGAGCTGAGCCCTGGGGACTGATTAGACATCTAATTCTCAGTGAATTAGGTGCCTAAATTACTAGCATGCCTCCTGTGTCAATCTGCATTTTAGTAGCCAGCAGTTCCTGCTCACAGTTACAAGCTAATCTTGCTACCAGTCTTTAGACTCTAGGGGAAATTTGGTTGTGAGAGCAGAGGTCTTTATGTGCTCTGTAGGCATGGCCAAGATGCTTAAATTTTCTGTTATTGCTCAGACATCAGCAGAGCTACATTGGACATGAGGACTGGGAGCTAGTTCTGCTTTTTAAAATGCAAACAGACACACCAGTCATATACAGATCATACTTACTGTTTTGTTTCAGGATTTTTCATGATTCCCACAAGGACTCCCAGGCCAGAGGGGGGGAATAAATCTAGATATGTTTACTTATTTTATCTTGTGAAACCTAGAATGACTAAAATGTGTTAATTATTTTAAAGTATTCAAGTTAGGATGTATGATATTCTGGTCCAGCTATGGTAAAAATTCCGCTAAGTTAAGTGAAGGCAGTAGTGTTTTTAGAGGAGACTGTGGAGGATGAACAACAAACTCAGCATTCCCTGTACTGATGGAAAAAAACACATCACATTGTGCTAGTATGTGATTATCAGATAATAAAACCATCTCCATAAAGATGGGGGTTTATAATTAGATTAGAAAGAATACAGACATTGTATGGGACATTGCAACTATTCTCTTTCATAAATTGAGCAACTATCTGTAAATACAGGAAAAACGCGCAAATATAACTTAACTAAACTATACCATTAAAGGTATGAAAAAAAAAGCTGTGAGTACTGTTCCTTCCCATCTATACCTCGACATTCATTTCAGGAAAAAAATCAGAAAACAATGGGCAGGATCCTGGTGGCCTGATGGACAGAAAAATCCTGAGATTTTTTTTCTTTGGTAGTCATGGTGGATTAAAGAAGCAAAATTCATCTCATGACCGGTATCATGCTGTGATGCAGAGTTATTGTCAGATGCAGAATTTGAGTTAATCAACTGGTGAGCATTTTGTTTAATACTAACTACAGAAGAAGAGGGAGAGGATGAAATTCTCTAAGCATTGCTTGGTGCTCTTTTCCTTTTGAATGTTTTTTATCTGTTTCTTTCTGTCATTGACACCTCAGCTCTGATGCTGCCATTTTCATGCACCTCAGCTGCCACCTAATGCCACAGAAGCTGGTCTGCAACAGATTTTGGATGTTTAGTTTGAGTACTCATTGCAGATTTGGCCCTTTTGAAACAGGTATTTAGCATTGAATTTTCCCATGCTTCTGAAATTAGGCCTTGTGACAGATGCACTTGACCCCTTGACCAAAATGGCGATTGTTTGGTGCAGGCTCCGGAGCAGGTAAAGGCCTGAGCCATAGTCAGGCCAAGTACAACTCTAGTTTCAATGTGTTCTCTGAAAACCCACAAAGGAGTAAAGTGATACAGTGAGCACTGAGCCATATGAGCTTGGAACACCAATCGTGTGATTAACACAGGAATAGCAGGTGGATTTTCCGGGAATAATTTATGAAGAAACAAAGTAATGTGTACAGGGAGCCTCATGCATACTACTCCTGCTGCATGTAATTTGACCACAAGCCAACTACTTTATTCCATAAATATGACAGCCTAAGTGAGCCTATTTTGAGCTTTCCCTGCTAGGAAGTGTGACTACGTGGTGGTGAACTCCCCTTGAACTGCACCTTCCAAGGTTGCTCCTTGCTGCAGAGACATCTTTTACCAATGGAAGATCTTTGGTAAGCAAATGGTAGCATGCTGAATTAATACTTATGAAACATTACTCAGTATTAATTATCATAAAATTTGTATAGATAATTCCCTTAGACATAAAACATTGTCCAAGTTTGAGACTAAGATTGGACCTACCTGCACTTAGGCCCCTTACGGAGTTTAGAAAGTAAAGGGGTCTTGTGACTCAACAAAAGGGTCTTCTTTACTCTTGCAGCTTTGGTCTCTCTAACTCAATTTTCCTTTGTATGTTTCTTCCACACAGTAATTAATAGAGTGAACCTTTACATCAAATTTTGTTAAGTCATAGTTTTACAGTGTCATATTGAAGTCACTTTTGCTAATACCATTGTTAGTGGTTCTTTGAGCAATCTAAATCACCTCAATAAAGCATATTGCTGTTTCTCTCTTTTGAGTCGGGTGCAATCCACTCTTTCATGACAAACCTGCATAGTTGGCAGGATCCTAAATCAGGTTAGGCAACAAATTGTTGTAGTCAGCAGCATGGCAAGTGGTATCTCTAATTCCTAGTCTAAAAATGCTTGGAAGAACGGACTCACAACTTCTGGCATGATTGGGGTACTGTTGAAGAACAATTAATATCAGCAAGAGGAAATATCAAAAACGGTAAAGGAAAAGGAATAATTTGCAAGATGTTAGGAACCCGCCTAGAAGCCTCCTGTCACGATAGGAAAAAACATAATAAAGGGAGACAAGATCTGAGAGAGGAAGTAAAAGGCAGAAGGTAGCTGAGTTATTACTGTCCCTACAAATTGAACAGCTGCACAAGCAGTTACAGGAAGAAAAGACCGAGATTATGTACATATAGGCCCCACATACCCCTAACCCCATGCAAACTAGAAATTAATAGTGTCCCCAGTGGATTGGGATGATGATATTTGGGGTGATTCTTATGACTATGATGAGGGAAATTATAAGGGAAATGAAGACCCCTTGTTTCCCTCAGATACCTCTGAATATGAGGCTAGACCCATCATTAAAGCAGAATACTTTCTGTTTCCAGTGGGGCTTCAATGACGACTAGGATATGGGAGTACAATTTTCAGTTCTAGCACAACAGGATAATGAGTAGCTGAGTTTACGACCCGGACGGCAGAGATTTAAAGTCACTGGAGTCAATGGAGCAAGTGCTATTTGCCAAACCATGAAAGTTAATTTATGGTTCCCAGGTAAGAAGTGAATATCTACTTGTTTTGCGATTAAAAAGTACAATGCAAATATTCCGAATTTTCCAAATGAAACTAATTTTGTCTACTCTGCTAAGATTTACAGTTACTAAAATATGCAGTCCGCTTTGTTCCAGGTCTTGTTAATTAAATCTTGATGTAAAACGATGCTATTTCTTTCTGCAGCTATGCAGAGACCGAGTGAATACACCTGTGCTCTCTTCTGCCAGGGTCCAAGCTTCCTGCTCAGCATGTTTCAGCAGTCATAAATCACACAGGCTTCCCAGTGACGTGCAAGCTTTCCATCCTTCCTATGCATTGCGACTCCTTCAAGAAAACAAGGTGGAGATGCAATGCAACAACATTTCTTGTTATCCTGTCTCAGGAATGAAAAGTGAATTTCTTCTGCAGGTTCTGTCAAATTTTTAATTAAAAGTCCAACATACTCTTTGCAATTGTGTAGTTTTAGTCCTGCATTCTTGCAATTTGTGGACCTCATTTTGAGCTGGATCAGCTTGTAAGCTCTCTAGAAACAGAGGCCGTTGTGATAGAAGGATATGCGCTGTAGTGACAGCTAAGAATATGAAGAGTCCTTCTTCAAAATTATGAATAAAGTAAAAGGGAAATGGATTTTGCAGCAATAGCTGTTGACCTTCTTTCTCCTTTCTACCTTACAGTTTAATGAAGTTGGTTCTGAATCATCTGAGCACTGTAGTTCTTCACCATAATTTTTGCTCTATGCGTATTTCTTATCTACTCAGTCCTTAATTTTAGCATGGATTTTACTCCTATGATTTTATAATGTGCATTAATTTATTTCCTTTCTCATAAACAAAGCAGTAAATAATCCTCCTAAGTGTGGTTTGCATTCACATGAAGGTACAAAACCATGTTAATATTTTCCTGTTTTACTTATGTGAAAGATTTACTCAAAAGAGTTTCATCTTTACTATGAGCTAGTTAGTCTAAGATGAGTAAACTACAAACACTATAAATGAAAGTGTCAGTATCTTCAAAGTATTTAAAGACTGACATAGAAAATAGTGTTTCTAAGTTTTTAACTTCTTAAATCTTTAAACTTTTTACTTTACTTGACATTTTTATCTCCTGCCTTCGTGAACTTCTCAATTTTCCAGGCATGTACATGGAGGCAGGAATGTTTAATGGTTTTTAGAGACCAAGGAGCATACCCCAAAAGTCTTCCCCTCCTCTGCTTTATAAGCTGTTTCTAAGGGATCAGGGGAAAACAAGTCCGTGAAAAATGGTTCATCACTCATCCTTCTAACATATTCAGAAATCTCTACATTACAAGAAAGCCCTGAGCATCCAGTGTTACTTGGGCAATGTGAAAAAGCATGTGGTCCAAAAGAGAAACAAGTCATGTATTTTTGCCATTTAGAGCCAGGATACACACAATGACCAAGCAGGACAGAGAACAGCCATACTTCATTTTTTGTTTCTAGTTCCTTGAAGGCAAAAGTAACATGGATCTTCTCAAGACCAAACTTAACCAAAAGATCCCCAGATACTTCAGTGAACAGAAAGCATGAAACTCCTGGCTCTAACTACTGATACAGTGCTGAAAAATCTTGTTTGGAACAAACAGAAATTTGAAGATAAGAGTTTGACTACTGCACTGGTTGATCCTGACATTGGTTTTAATTGAATGTTTTGGTTAGACCAGCTGAAAGAGCCATGCTTACTGTTTCATTGTGATATCATTGCAGAAAATCTCCCTTGTTCTTCCATTAGTGAGATGTGAAAAAAACAACACCCACAGCACTGCAAAGACAGGGACCCTAATGATATCAAGACTGCTTTGGGCGTTCAGGTTGTCACCTTTGTATGGTAGTATGCATGCCATTTTGTGGTTTTGGTCAAACTTTCCCTTTTTTCGTCTTTATTTTTTTACAGTTTGGGAGAGTTTAAACCTCATTTTTTTATCGTCAGTATTATTATTTTTACATTCAACATTAGGAATTTAATTTTACATCTAAATTTGTAGTTGCTAAGATACAACAGTCTTCTTTAATCACACACTACTCTTACAATCTATTAGTTTTATAGTAGTAATAATCCTGGTGAAAATGATTTATTAGAGCAATTATGGTCAGTTTCAGTTTTGCTACCACGTCAATTGTTGTCAGCAAGCCCTTATAATTGTTTAATAATAATAATTGTTGTAAAAGAGATCACGCGTCAATGTCGATAAAGAATGACTGTATCTTGATATTATGTTATCAATGAGAGGGCAGTTAGGGTAGTTAAGCATTACATGATCACCCATATGACCTTTATGACTTGTCAATTAAATAGGAAGTTAAATGTATTTTTTAAAAGCCCTGATTAACTCTCTCTAAATCTCTCTAGGCAAAGAACAGAATTTATTTTTTTTGCCATGGCAGTTTATATGCATACTAAGATTGGTTTTAACTGTGTTTCTTTAAGACATGAGGCCATTTGTAGGCAAACATAGAACGTGGAGTAGAACAGGCCAGCTCTCCCAAGACCTGAGATTACAAGCTTCGTTTATGTGTACTGGCCATACCTGATGAATTGACAAATATTTTCACAGAAGTGGCAGGAAAAAGTAAATGTTCTCATTTTTCTTTGTATTATATCCTATTGTTCCCCTGCTGTGAACACCTCCCTGCTACAAAACTATTGTAAACTCAAGTACTGGGGCTGCTTGATGTTCTCCTTTTCTTTGTCCATACCATGCAACAATTAAATCTTCTGAGAAAAGAAAGACTTCAGTATAACTATGTTTTGTGATTTGAACATAGAGAACTTATTCGCTTAGAAAGAGGTCTGACTGGATGATCCTTGTGAGGTGTAATTTCTATGAATCTATGAAAAATCTTACTGTATCTTCTCCAATAGCATCAGTTGTCCCTTTCTACCATCATAATAGGGATGAAAAGAGAGGGGAGGAAGCAGGTGAGAGAAGTACCTACATTTACCCCTTCCCTTTCCCCTTCCACTGGAACATACGGTCCAAATGGAGGAAAGTGAGAAGTCATCCAAGTTTATGTTTGTGGACTTCCCTCAATTATTCTAGCAATCACTATACTAATATCCAGTGAGCCCAAGAAAAAAGTGTCCTGTTTTCCTGCATAGAGATATAATAAAACAGATTCTCAGCCCAAACACTTTAGAGTTCAAAGATGACAGAAAGCAGAGGGAGAAAAGAAAGCCTCACAACTTCCTCAAGAAGTTGGAGAAATGAGAGAATGAAGACTGATTTTTAAAGGCATTTTTATGTTTATACATTGAAATATTTGTGGGCTAAATATACACAGCAATACAGGACTCAGAACCGTAATTTCTCTAATTGCAGTAAATTAATTGCAATTATACTCAGAAATATTGCCAGCAATTTGAAAAAGCTTTTAGATTAAAAAAGTTTAAAGCAAAGGATTGTACTAACAAAACTTAATGGTTCTCAGCACTAGCTGTTAATTGGGTGACCTTCTACAGGAAGAACTTTTGTATATAGCCCATTCATGTGAGCTTTATAAATGCAAGGCAGAAGAACAGTAAATACTTGATGAGGCATTCCTTTGTCTCAGTTTTGCTAAGCAGAAAAAGGACTCTTGATAATGAGTCAAAAAAATGACTCTGTATACTTAGAAGGGAAGGGGCTGTTCCAAGTTCTTGTTAGGGGAGATGAATTCAAGGTAAATGAAATAAAAAGATTACATCTTTCCAAAGCAGATAAAATTAAACTTGACTAGCACCAGATGTCACCTGTTAAAAGCTCAACTTCACGAGATATAGTAGAGACTTTTCATGATAAAACTCACTTATCCACAAATTTTAGCTTACTTCAAGTCTAGACACCAACTGAGTAGGATTTTGGTTGTTTGAATTTAATGACAAAGGAAAAGGTTCAAATTTAATTGCAGAAGCAAAAAAGATACCACCAAGACCAGACTTGCAAATTGAGTTCCAGTGGTTGCTCTGTGGCTATCTAGGGGAACGAAGAATCTGTAGGTACTTCCCAAATTGGCACTAAAAATCTACAGACACATGGAATCTTTTTCATGCGAATGTACAGAGTTCCCTCATCTCTTCAGTGCCCAGGTCAGTGCCAATGTTGGTAGGGTTCCACAACTCAGCCATTCCCCTGCTTAGACCTCTTGATATCTCTGGGCAAGGACACAACATGACGAGAGAAAAATCTAATAATATGTGCTGATAGGACAGAGTTTCCTCAGAGAGAGACCAATCTGCTTTAAAACAGAACCATAGACAGAAAATCCTTGCACACGAAGCGGAAATCTTCTATCTTGAGCCTGAACTAATATGAACTACCATCTTCCAACAAGACATCCATGTGGGCATTTGTTATTATGGACAGGGCAGGTTTAATCTCAGATTTTAAAGATGCTTAGAAGAAAATGATTAATATCATCACTGAAATCTCAATTCATTTCAGCACAATCTATAAAAAACAATCAGTGAGCATGCAATTGCTTTATTTCTGGCACAAATTTTTCTCTGTTCTGCATGTTAATATGTTTCAGCTTGAGGTGGATGTGGATTTAATGCAAACATGAGCTTGTATGTGTCTGCATTTCCTTATCATTATATAGGCTTTCAGCTTCTTTAGTTGCTTCAGGTTATATTTTTAGCATATCTTTGTTTCTGTGTGCAATAACAGCCATGCTAAATAAAGATTTATTCATACAAAGAGTAATTGAAAACACCTGAAGACAAAAATCAGAAGGAATAGATCCAATAACCCCTTCTTGATCTTTAAGGTTTGCTGTTGCAACCATTTAAGAACATCATTTATTTTAACAGAGTCCACTGTTTGCACTATGATTCCAAGTGTGGACAACTTTAGCCATGTTTATATTTAATCCAGGACTGAGGCTGAAACCTAGAAATGATGCAATTGCGTTAGTATCTGGTTTTGCTTACAGAAGAAATGTATGGTATTTGTGAAACATTCAATGTATATTGTGTGTGCTGTCCAAATGAATCTTGGGGTACAATTTTCTTTTGGTTGTGTCCATTTGGTACCTTCTTTGATGAAGGAAAAGAGCTGCTGGATGGCATAAATATATCAGACCCATGTCAACACTGGGCTTTATTGCTAAAGCATATGAAAATGCTTTCTTTCCATCTCTCCTTCTTTATTATTAGACATTTTTAAAACACTTAGCATCACATCTAGCAGACCTCTTTATAAAAGGAGCAGATAACATGTTAACCAGTGACAACATAGGGCTTTCTTTAGCAGGAAAGTAATTTAAAAAATGTTCTTAACTGCATATATAAGAGAATTTTGCTGGCCATGTTCTGCAACAGAGAAATCTGAATTAGTATACTGCAGTCTGAAAGAGAAAAAAAGATGAACCTGGGAAATGCCTGTCCCCCTTCATCTTCCAGTCTAGAGCTGCAGAGTCTAAAAATTTCATCAGCTGCAGCCTTCATGCTAGCAGGCAGAAAATACATATTCTCAGAGTCAGCCAAATCTTGAGGTTTTAGAGATAAGGAGAAGTGCATTGAGTTAAAACCAGACTGCAATGGGTGGTCAATGTACAATTTAGAGATTAGCATAACGTTTTTCATCTCTCTATTCTGGCAGTCCATTGTGTTTTGACTTGGCTACAGTTTCCAGGTAGCCTTCAAGCTTGGTCCTAGCAGGCACCACCACTTCCTGTTACAAAGGGGTCACCATCAATCCTGGTATGTAGTCTCACATCTTAGAAAAACAATTGCAGCCTTTTAGCCTACCCAAAAAAAGCATTCCTGGGTACAGTTGCTATGGGAATGCAGGAGCAAAAATGAATCAAATCACCTTGAAAACTAGACCACTAAAGAAACATAAAATGTTCTGAAGCTTGAAATATCACCCAGTAGTGTTAAATCTCACAACTGTGCTCTTAGTTTAATATCTGAATGACAAATTGTTTCTCAAATACCAGGAAGTAGTGTAAAGGGCAACAGCAGCATCTAACTGTGAAGACGGCGTGCACTGTATTGTGTGGAAAGTCCAAATAATCGTAATAAGACTTCTATAAAAGGACAGCCAAATGGAATGGGATGAAAAATGTTTGTTTTCTGGGGAAAGGAGTTGTACAGCCTAATTAGCTACGACAGCTTGGTGTTGTCAATATTAGACTTTGAGACTACTAGGAGAGTGAAGTGTTATGAGCTGGCTATACTGAAAGTATACAAAGCCTAATCACAATCTCCAAGGGAAAATCCTCTTTAGTATTCTAAATGAACTTCTAGATTAATGTGGCTACTAAAATACTGCCTACTCAAGTTCTTTCTTGAAAGGAGAGAATTCCCTTCATAAAAAATTAGGTCCCTCCTCAGAATATCCAGTTTCCCAGAGCTTAAAGCACATCACTGGAAAGCAAGAGATCCTCTTTCAAACCTTCCATACTTTGTTCAAAATTCAGTTCCAGTCCCACCTTGTACACTAACACCAGAGTATCTTCTGCTGAAGCTATCCCTCTCTGTATAAATAATAAATTACTCAACGTGAGATAAAAGAGAAGACTGACATTGTATGTGGTGGCTAAGATACTAACTTAGGGACAGTCAGGTTTCAAGTCATCCTCTTAACGACTCGTTGATTGTTTTTTACAAATTGCTTCTTCCCACCAAGAGTTCTAGGAGAGGGAATTTAAAATCTAGAGAAAGCATGAATTGGTAAAAACCCCCTATACTGTCCTCTTCATTAACCATGACGGAAGGGATTTAACAAAGTAGTACAGATTTGAATGGTTAAGTAGGTTCTGGAGAGCACATATCAGGTGACAACTCTCAAACCCCTTTGCATGGGCAGATGTGAACACCAACAGTATCATGCCAGCACTGAGGGAAATGCAGTGCCAGTGTAAAGGGGGCAGAGGTCCAGCTCAGTGGTTGTTGGAGGGTTTTTTAGGAAATGCTGTTTCACAAATCATGTTTACTTCCTTCAATCAAGGCTGAAATTCCAGGGAGTTTTGAACGTCCTTGTTCGTGAGACACCACAAAAAATCTGAGTGTCCTAGCTCCTCTGTAGAGGATGACAGCCAAGAACATTCAAGAATAAGTATAGCTCTTTCTGTTCTGTTAGAGAAATACCCAAACTAATCAAAGAAATTATTTGATTTCTCCAAAACAGAGCACTTTCCGAAATTTGTGCCCATGGCAAATTTTGTTAAAAAATAGTGCATTTGATTTTCTTTTGCTAGTATCAGGATTTCCTGGAAATGGAAGTTAGGCACTCAAAACAGTTGGGCAGGCTGGAATCCCCTCACCCTTACACTATCAAGAGTGTGGTTTTCCAGTGGTGTTGAAGTGTCAAGCACACACGATTGTTAGAAGTCATGTAGGACAAGGTAAAGTTCTTGCATTATGCTAGAAGATTGGAGCTTCTAGAGTCAATCATGCAGTTTTCAGCAACTGTCATTTTCTCTCAAATCAAGTTTTGCCAATATTTTGAGAAAAAAACATGTTGACTAAGAAATAAGAGAGAAAACCTTGAGTTATGTTTGTGAGTAAAATTTGTCCGCTTCAGTCACAGCCATAGCAGTATTGCACTTTGAAGCCTTTAAACATTAACCAAGAATAAAGAACATTTTCTGCTGTTTGGGCATTTGTGCTATACGATCAAGGTCTCTTAGCAGTCGAGAGGATTACCCTGATTCTTTCATCTGCCTCTGGTTTGCCAGGGACAGTATTATAATACACGGGCTCCAAGTCTCAGTAGCGGGCGGATTGAGTTTCCCTTGAGTATTGGGCATACTTGATGTGCTTACACTCATCTTTTGTCCTTTTCTGAGTATTATGTACAGATCATACAGCAATTTATGAAAACAAGAAAAAAAATGTGAGCTGTCTTGTACGGTCGGGAAGCAGCGAGGACAGGCTGCTCCTAAGGGAGGGTGAGCTGAGAGTTATCCCAGTCCAGGCAGTGTCCTCCCTGGCCAGGGCATGATCCTGCAGCACTTAACCATGGTGGGCAGAGATGAGTGCTGGAAACAGGGTCCATCCAAAGCCCCAGCCACACAGTCCTGTCAGAAGCAGCAGGAGACAGGTCTGCAGATGGGACTGAAGTCATGGCTGCAATACAGTCCTAGGTGCCCATGTGTGAGATGGGAATGGGGGCAGACGCCTTTACAACGTAGCTTGGACAGGGACGAGGGGCTGAGACCTAACTGAAATGGGGCATCAAGGCCCATAGGCAGATGGTATGGATTGGAGTCCCAGATGATGCTGGTAAGTATCCCTAAGGCCTATGACTGTAATATTTTATTAAATCAAATAGATAACAAATCCACACATTTGCTTCTGCTCTTGTTTTCGCTTATTGCATTTGCCCTATCAGCAACTTTCTTCTTCTGAGTTTCACATGCCAACTTCTCTTCCAAATAGCCACAATGAAACACTGACGTATTTTTCATAATTAAAAATTTCCTCAAGGCTCATTCCTTTTGAAGGTTCCCAAGTGCTGGAAGGCTTCACTGGGACCACAGCATCACAACTTCTAAGTGCAGGGCAAACACTGCAGAAAACAGATTCTTTATGAAAGCATAATTGATCATACTCAAATTTTGAATTGTACAGTTCTATCTGAAGACTCCACTATTGAAAATTCTATATATGATCAGCTATAATCCATTAATTAACAATTCACAATTAATGTCCCTTTGCATAAAAGTTTTAAATAGAAGTGTATTTAATGGGTGATATTCTTACATAAAAAAACGTGTTTCATCTTTGTCCAATTAAAAGCCTGAAACTCTTTAAATGATGTTTTTGTGCTTTTTTTGTATTGTAAGGCATATTCTGCTTACAAGAAGCTACAAAAGCTCTGTTTATAAATCCTAAGTGAATGACAACACATAGAAGAGAAATACATCAGACAATAAAAAAGCAGCTAAAATCTGTTCAAAGAATGTGATTTTTTTATTATTTTGGGGCACTTTTTTCTAAACCTGCTGTAGCTGTTTTCCTTCCTGAGCTTATAGAAATAAAAACTTTACTTTGATTTGTGTCTCATTTAGGGACATTCTAAGACAGCGGATAAAGAGTTTGATACCTAGGGAAGTAGCAACCCTTAAAACTGAGTCACTGGCACAGTTTTCAGGAAGCTAGTGCTGTAACTCATTCTTCAGTAGCATGAAAGTGATAAGGACAAGAGTGTTAACACTCCCACCATAGCTGCTTAATTTGGGATCAGGTAATGAGTTGTCAGTGATGTAATATAGCTTCTTGTGAATATCCTTATCTGGAATTTCATTGGCAGATAGGAGGACATGGAAAAGACCTTTCCGAAACTCATAATTCTCAAAAAGTGTGCAGCAGTCACTTGGATACAATGAGAGGAATGTATGTTTGCTGATTAGCACCAGGAAATTCCTAACTAGGTGCAAATTTAATTGTATTTAATGTCCAGCTGACAGTTATTAGTAGTTATTCTAATAAAAAATCAATCCAGGGTTTGCTAGGAAGAGAAAAGAAAATAATATCTGCAAAATAATATTAAATTTGCTTATTGAATTTAAGATTGCTTGCTTACTCTTTTGATAGAAGGTTAAGATAGGTTATTCAAGATACCTTGACTGAAATCAGTCCATCTACACAGGGTCCATTTGCCAACATTCCTCGTTATTGCATGTAGAAGCTTCATGTTGGCAGCTGAAGGCTGCAGAAAGGTAACTAGTCCAGGAGTTCAAACATTACTGGAAAAGCTTTCTTGTATCTTTCTCTTTCTATTTTGACAGCTGAGGCCTTTTTAATTGTTTTTTCTCTTCTTGTCGTTAACTAGGAAATATCTGTGATAAAAGAGTATTTTCTTGAGATTTCTTCCAGCCCACACCTTTCATATTATTTCATTGAGCTCCTCTCCTGGAGAGAAGAATGAGGCCACAAAACAAATATTTTATCTTGTGAGTTAACTCAGTTTCTCAATTTGAAAAATTCAGAGACTGTACACTATTTTCCTAATTTGCTTTTCCAGCCAAACCTAGGTTTGCTACGAGGCCAAAGTCTGAAAAACAGACAGAAAGGTCATTGTCCAAGGAAGGTCCATTCTCTATATTAAACATGTAAATATAGAATAGGTACCGCCCATGCTCCACACAAATATCAGTTTATAAAAGGGTGAAAAAGTCTTGCAAACCCAGTCTAAGAAATTCAGCTTGCTTTAAATTAAAACTTAATGCTTTGAGTTTTATAGTCCACTGTACAGGAATAGTGAAACTGAGCAATGAGACACAGTACAATGTCCTGACCTCCTGTGTTGAATTCATTGCTCTAAAGGAGCCTGCAGATAGAAATCTGATAATTCATATGTCAGCAGATGTAAATTATTAAAGAAATACTTGAATCCCTGAACACTGTACAGTGATTAAATATGATTTAACATGTGTGATTTTATCTAAAAAAATAAATTACAGAAACTAACAAATATTAAATGAAAGAATGCACTTTTTATAAACATTACTCAAAATTTCAGTTCTGTGTTAAATTTGGAAGCTGAAAATCAGTCTGCAATGTGATTGCAGTTTAGACCCTGTGCAAACAGGCAGCAGCCACCACGAACCCCCTAGCAGGACAGGAATGTACATGTCTTCTTTTTATATTTCCTCACTGTTCTGCAAGGGAAGGGATGCTATGGGGCTCTGTATAGTGGAGAACCTGTTGCCTTTACTTCTCCACAGAGTCCAGGTGACGCTGGCCCCGATATGGGCTGTACTCAGCCTCCACAAGGAGGATTATTTCAGTTTCAGTGCCAGCACTGAAAAGCTTAAATTCTCTTCCACCTCTTTAATCTGCCCATACTGTACATCCTTTGCCCGTCTTTCGTATAGGTATGGAACAGACTTGGTACTAGCACTGCATCCATTTAAATTCTGACCCTTCCACCTATTTATAAAGAAGATCAAAAAAAAGAGGTGCTGCTCTGTAACTTGGTTTTCAAAGACCTCAGAGGGGCTCATGGATGTACCAGAACTAAGAAGAGCCTCATGTGGCTCTTTGTCATTTATCACTACATATTCCCAGGCATAGCCTTAGCAACTCACCCTGTTCCTGAGATCAAGAAAAACAAAGAGCAGCGGTGCCATTTTCGTAATGCCATTTTTTTTTGTTAATTGCTTGTGGAGCGTATTTCCTTCCACAGTTCTGTTTCACCACTGCTAGCAGGCTTCAAGAAACCCATACCCAAGGCTTCTGTTTATTATGGGCAGTCCTGAAAAGAGGGCAAAATAGAAAATCCGTATCATCTGACCCAATGGAACTGAGTGGTATGCATGCATCCTCAAACTTTTCTTTCTTTTCCATGCTGAGATTTAGATAGTCAAATGGACTATACTGAGTACACAAATATGAGTTTGAAATATTCTGAGATCTTAAAAAATAAAATCTATTTCTTCGCAGTATGCAAGACAACTTAGAGTTGATCTTCTTTCCATTTTTACTTCTCTAGATAACTATGAAATACTCTTAGAGACCTCACAATGTTTAAAGCCAGTAAGGTCTTTCACCAAAATTCTTCAGGTAATCGAGTAGTTTCCATCTTCTTTAACAGTATTCACAAAACTATTAATCTCAGAAGAAAAGTAAGGACATTTAAAACAAGTATATCAGTTCCAGTGCATTGGACACTATAATGCAAGCTCCCTTGGGTGTGGGCACTGTGAGATCCTAGATCCTACTTGATTTCCAAATATGTACGTAAAAAACAACAGGGAAAATTGTCAAGATTTTCACCTGGTATTTTCTACACTATTTCATCAGCAAATTCAAAAGAAGGCTATTTTTACCTTCTTTTGACTAGACAAAATGTTGCTTATTTCAAGTACTGTATTTATCTAGTTCTGTTACCCTCAATCTTATAGCACTGCCCTGATGTGTGCATAGTCTTATTATCAACAAACCAGTTAGCATAGGATAGGATTATCAAATATATCTAGATTTTACTGCAGCGGATCTCCTAGTGATTTCACTGGGCACAGGCAGCCCAAGATTTCCTGCAGTGCTGCAGCACACACAGAGAATAACATGCCAGTGCCTTTCTGAAGAAGATGTAAAATGTGGTTAATATCTCTGAACTTTACCACATTCAGCAGTTTCCCAGTGAAGTAAGGACTGAATTTGCAGGGAAAATTGTGGTGGTGGGTGGAAAGCAGTGGTTGTAGAGAAACAGTTTCTCTGCATCAAAATGCTTTGTTACAGTTCACCAGTATTTACTAGAGTTAACATCACTAGCAAATCAGAGGTTCTGGGCACAGTAAGCAAATTTTCTCCTTCTCCTTTGCTCAAGATTCTTTCATTAATAAGATTATTCTGAACAAGAAATACTATGTCCCATTCCTCAAATACTGGTTTTTGGACTTGCTCACATGAAGAGGTAGGTCTTGCATTAAACAGTGGAAAGCCCATGGACCAGCACATCTTTTGACAGAGTCTTGATGGAGCCTTTGATATTTTTGCTGGATTAACTGCCTTCAAATGATGCAGTTGGAGCTTACCAAAAAAACTTCCAGCAGTCTTCTATGAAGGCAGTGAGATATGAGCTTGATAAAATCTGCATTCAAAACAAAGGATATTTTTCTTCTGAACATTTGAGATAAATGGCTATGCAGGCTACTGCTGCTGTCTGAGTTACCAGAACACCAGAGAGATGGAAGGATTGCACATGAAGTCATTTCAGTTCTTCACATTCCTCCCTTATAGTCAACACAACTTAAAGTGTCCTTGAAGATATGCCAGATTCATGTATGTAATCTGAAAAGAGCTTTGTGGATTTGATTTTTTATTGTCAGTTACAGGATTATGATGACTTCTTCTCTTTAGCAGATGAGCAAGTAAAAGCACATAACATATGAAGAACAAGTGTGCAATGTAAGCAAGTTACAGATCTAATAATAAAATCCAGTAATCCTAACCCTTAACAACACCTCTATTTTCTGTACAGAACAGTTAAAATAAACAACTAAACCTGGTCAGAATAGATTTCACCAGAAATTGAGAGTGAAGGTTCCCTGGGTGCAAATGCAAAATATGAGAAATGCCATTCCCAGAAGGACCAACTACCCTAAGGAAGAAACCATTAGCTAATCAAAACTGATAAACATATTTAAACAAGTTATATATTTCTCACTTACATGGCTTCTAGGTGCACAATCATTCTGGTCATCTGTGAAGAAAGAGGATCAGTCTAGTCTGTTTTTTCTGAGGACTGTTTTTTCTCTCTCTGTTACAGTGGATAGTTCTCAAAAGCAGCATTATTGTTGAAAGAGAAAGAATGAAAAAGGAGTAAAGAAAGGTTAAGAGACTATAAGTGCATGAGTGTCAGTACGGAAGTTCTTGCTCCGGAAGTAGTATGAGGTGTCCTAAACACTCAGGTTCGAGAGCTAAAGGAGTAAAAGGAACAGGTCTTCTGAGCAATGATGACAACAAATAACTTCCCACTGGAGGAAGAAACTCAAACAGTTCACACAGTCCTTCCTTGGATCTCCCTGCTTGGATGTAAGACAGGAGAAAACCAGTTTCTAACATTTCAGAAGAGTGTGAAGTTACAATATTTTCCACCCTTTCACCAAAAGAAAAGAATTATGAAACCCTAATTGCCACAAAGAGGTGACTAGTGCCAGTGGGAATCTCTGCCGTACTTTTGGTCTCACATAATCTCCTCTTCTGTATTGTTTTATATAGAAAAATTAAAATCCCAAGCCAGACTTTATCTTAAATGAGGAACACAATCTTCATTCTGAGAATGTCCAGATAGGTTGCTTTGATCACATAAACAATTTCCCTCGAATTTTATTAAATTGGAAGTCCCTCTGTTTTTTCTTTCAAAAGAAGTTTTACTCTTTACAAACAGTGTTTTATAAAGTGTCTAGACATAATTTTATTTGTTTGTTCTGTTAGTCTAGATTTCTCCTCCTTGGAAATCATTCTTTGCTGATCTCATTTTTCTTATCCTTTCTCTTTTCTACCCAGTTTCTTCTTCTTAGTCAATGCGTCTTCGAGTTCTAAACATGCCTGCAAATATTTTGAAACTGTCATCATATCTTGATGTGTCTTGTTTTAAATGATAAGGTCAGTGTATTTGTTTCAGGAAAGCACTTTAAGCAAAAAAAAAAAGTCATAATTTTACAAAACAACTCTACTGGGACTATATTTTTTTGCCAATATGAACCTTTTTAGGTTGTTATTTAATAGAAGAATGTAAGACTTTAAAACTATGTGTCCATATTGACATAGGTCAGTGTTCTGACTAATTTGCCATAAAGATTCATGTGCAATATTGTCACACATAAATGCATTAATTGTACCTGTCCCCTGAGTGTTGTTATTATATTAATTTACCCGCAGTGCTGAATTCAGAGCAAAATAAAAACCAATGATGTCGAAGGAATCAATTACCAAACTGTTTTTGCTGTGGGTTGTCAAAGTGGTTTTCTTTTAGTATTTCTTAATAGATTTTTCCTCTAAATCATCTAGGCTTTTTTTGCTACAATTATGTTTCCTTGTCTTTGTTAGAAAGCATGTAATATTAGCAAAAAAATCAGGAACTTTAAAATTTTTTACAGTAAAGCTGGATCAGTCAGAAAAAAATGGACAGGAGGAATTGAAATTGCTTTCAAGTTTCTATTTCAAATTTACTGTTGTACAAAAGGAACATCTGCTTTATAAAAGCAGGGCAAGAAGTTCAAAGTAATATGTGCAGGAAATAATAGCAATATCACATAAACCCACAGTGAGGACACAGGATAATGGACCGAATAATACCAATGGCCTAATCTGAAGCCTGTTAAAGTCAATGAAGTTGACATTAGTGAGCCACTGACATCAGTGATCTTTGGATCAGACTCAAAGAAATACATTTCTTTTGCCATCTCCTTGCAACTTAACTCATGATATTTTAATGTGGAATATATAGTCACAAAAATATCTCCAGGTTTTACCCTGCCTGCTTCTTCCATTCTTCTGTCCCTAAGCCAGCACAGATGGAGAAGGCAGTTCTGTGGCTCCTGCTGCCTGTGCGCAGCATGGATTCAGGGACTATTTGGCAGTATTGGGTTTGGGTTCAGCTGCTGAGCTGCACAGATTATCTTGGACACGTGCATCAAATGAGTGGTTGTTCGATGGAGAATTTAAGTAAGATTTCAGTCGTGTGAGGCTGCAAGTTGGGGCGATATCGTGAAAAACAAATGCTGCTGTCTGAACTGAAAGCTGTAGCAATAGACAGTTGGTCAGCATGATGCTGAGGAACCAGGATTATAGCAGCATACAGATTCAGTTCAATGCAGAGTTAATACCCAGCATAATTCCATAGTCTTAAATGACATACCTGCTTTATGGACTTTATCCCTTGACTACAGAAGGTGCAACTGGAGTTACTAAATTTGGAAAAGGGACATGATTTTTGCAGGGAGAGAGTACAATGTTCTGAGGATTAATGTGAACTTGATCTATACATGCTTACTCTCTGGGTACAATGAGAGTTTAGAAATATCCAGTGATTTATTACAAGAAGAGTAACACTCGGAAGTGAGGGAAGGTGTTTTTCGTCTGAGAAAGAGGCTGAGGTAGCTAATACTGACTGACTGAGAGATCTTTAAACTAGAATTAATGGGGACAGGGGATGCCAACAGGACTGCAGTAGGTAAGACAAGGATTGGTATGACATTGCAGGAGGGTGGAAATGCTGGTGGGTAACACTTACACTACTCCTTGGAGTAAGGAGGGTTCAGGTGTTTATCTGAAATACTTGTACACAAATGCATGCAGTATGAAAACCAAACTTGATGAACTAGAAGAGTTGATCAGCTCCAAGAGCTATGATAACGTTGGTATTGTATAGTGAGACTTTGTGTCCCACAATTGGAGAGCTGGGATGGAGGGCTACAGGCTGGTTGAGAGGGACAGGCATGGCAAGCAAGGTGGAGGTGTTGCACTACACCTAAGGGAGAGGTTCGATTGTACAACTCTTACAGCTAGTGATGGAGTGGTTGAGATCCTCTGGGTGAGGATTAGGGTTATAGAAAACAACATAGATATTGTAGTGTGTGTAACTACCAATCACCCAACCAGGATGTAAGCACTGGTGGGTTATTCTGTAAGCAATTAGGAGAAATTTCTGGATCAGTAGTCCTTGTCCTTATGGGAGATTTCAACTTCCCAGACTTCAACTGGAAATACCATACTGCTGTGACAAGTGGGTCTTGGAAATTCTTCAAGTTTGTAGGAGATAACTTCTTGTTACATGTACTCAGTGAGCCAATTAGGAAAGATGCCCCCTTAGACTTGCCATTTGTGAATAGAGAAGGACTTGTGGGGGATGTTATGGTAGGTGGCTTTCTTTGCTACAGTGATCATGAAATGGTTGAGTTTAAAATTTTCCGTGTAATAAGAAAAAAGGACAGGAGAATTGCTATCCTGAACTCCAGGAGAGCAAACTCTAAACTATTCAGGGAGCAATTTAGCAGAGTGCCCTGGGAATCTACCTTTGAGGGCTTAGGGGTCCATGAGCACTGGTCAGAGCCACCTTTCAGAAACACAGGAGCTGGAAATTCCTCTGGGTTGTAAGTCAAGCAAGTGGGACAGAAGATTAGGTTTGTTGAAGATGGAAACCTTTGAGGAGCTTTAGAGGAGAAAGAAATTGGAAGCGAGGTCAGACTTTACAGGAAGGTTACAGAGCAGTGAGAAAACGTGAAAGGCCCAAGCTCAATCAGAATGGAAAATGGCCAGTATTGTTTCAGATAACAAGAAAGGCTTTTTAAGTATGTTAATAGCGAGAGGAGGTCTAAAGAAAAGTTTGCACCAGTGTTGCTGACGGTGGTAATCTGACTAACAAGGATGACATAAAGCACAGGCATTTGATATACTTTTTGCCTCAGTCTTTAAGAACAGTGGCAGATTTTGGGCTGCACGGTTCTCTGAGCCAAAGGTCCAGTTGTGGGATGAGCAAGTTCATGGTGCACTCGATGAAGAACTTGCTGGATGTCAAGGCTCAAAGTGTTGTAGTTAGTATGGCAAAATCTAGCTGGAGACCACTGAGTCATCAGTGGTGTTCCTCAGGGTCCAATTCTAGGGCAAATTGTATTCAATATATTTATCAACGCAAGAGTTGAATGCACCATTATCAAGTTTGTTGATGATACCAAACTGGGAGGTACTGTTTACTCTCTTGAGGGACAGGAGACTTTGCAGAGGGATGTGTATAGGTTGAGTCACTGGGCTATGATTAATGGGATGAAATTGAACAGGTCAAAATACTGGATTCTACACCTTGAATGGAATAATGCCAGGCACAAGTATGAATTGGGAGAGGAGTGGCTGGAAATCATCCCTGCAGAAAGGGGGGGTGCTTGCTGACAGTGGGCTCAGTAAGATGAAGTTCAGATTAACATAAAGCTATTTCTCTTTACCCTTTCCTTTTCTTCCCCCCTTTTTAAACTGCCCAAATGTTTTAAATATATTTATCTAAGCAAAATTGTCTATATCAGAGTACTTAGCTGAGCATGCACTTACCTCATGGTGTACTTTCATCTGTTTTACCAAGTTACCAACTACACTTTAATAACATATACCTACAAGATGGGCAACATCTCAGACATATTGAACTGAATAGAGGAAAAAAAGGCTTCTCTGAGGGGTAGATTCCTCTTCGCAAGCTTTTAAACAAGTATGGCACCCTCTCAGTTAAAACCTGTTAAACACATACGTATCAAGATTGAGAAGACTAAAACCTTTCTAACAATGGTGTATGATTTAATGGTGGAGGTAACTGGATACTCTGCATATACTTCTCCATACTGAACTCACACCTCAGCCATGCTTCCTCTTGTGCCTTATTTTATAACCCCAGCATCCTCTATTCTATCTGTTTTCCTCCATATCCGCTCTCCTACAACCTTTATCGCCACAGTATTTGAGTATCATTCACCAGTGCATTAAGCATTGTAACTGCCATCTGTCATATGTTTGTCTTCTATGTAGGGAGTGTAATGTGCTCAGTAAAGTGCCTTGTATTGATAGGATTTTTGTTAGGATAGATTCTTACAAGTACGTAAAAATAGATGGAAATCTGCCTTGATCTTAGAGCAGAATGTGAGAACATCAGCGACATTCTAGGTTCCTAGTTCATGGGAGAGTTTACTCCACAGACTGGACCAGGTCCTGGTAAAGCAATATTTTGCTGAGAGAGTAAACCCTACACTTGTAGAAGGTACTATTGGATCTTTCCAAATCTTGGTAGGTATTTTTGATATCCTGGACCCAGATCAAAAGCCATTTCAAAGAAAAGATTCAAGACCTTGAATTTAATTTGAGCACTTTTGAAATCCTCCAGCACAATTTCGCAGTGCTCCTGGTAATTTTTGTGCTTGAAGAGACAGTTCTTGGTCTTGGCTCCTTCTTCTCTCCCAGATTGGTGCTGTGGCTGAGCTTGCTAATCTGTTAGGACACTTTTTAATGCTGCCTCAACAGCACAGACATTATTTTTGAGTGCAGGCTATCATCAGCCAGGCTTTTCTGGGAAAACATGACATATTGCTGTCATTCCTTTCTGGAAGCCTCCAGCACTTTTGAAAAACTTGCATCAGGTCTTGCCCAGCTTCCTGTTGGCCATCTTTATTCCTGAAAATCCCTTCACTACTCATTTTGATTTGAGAGAAGAACTTCAGAAATTCCAGAAATCTAAAGGAAATGGTTTGGAGAGGTAGGTAGCGCTCCGATAGATTCCCATTTCTGACATCCAGAGTGTGTTTCTGCATGTGCTGTGTTTTGTTATTTAGTACATGATATTTTTGTAGTTTTTGTAGCATAGACAGATATCCATACAGCTGAAATCTTGCATTTATCACCAACAAATTCTTTGACCTGCAAAGACCAGCTAGAGTTTTCCATGGTTTTGTCACTAAATGAAGGCTGTTTCCTTCAGAAGCCTGACACTAAGGCACCTACTGTAACAAATAGCTTTAATGTGGCACCATTGATTTTAGTCTAAAGAAGTAATGGGTGAATGAATTAGGTAATAAAAAAGTATATATCCAGAGGTGAGGTGAAGTGTGGAGTTTAAAAATCTACTAATTGAAAGGCTTGCTGTAATATTCGTGATGCTAGATGGAATACAAGTGGAGCACATTCTGTTACTGTTTCCAAAAGACAGAATAATCTTGAAGAATTAATATTGAGGCTTCTTGTTACGCCTAGAAGTAGTTCGAACACTCAGGGCTGTCACTACAAACTTCAAGCCATATCTTTACTTTGTTGTACAGTTTTCTCTATGGATGTGGTTCATCAACCCATTTAGTGAAACTTAGCAATACAACCAGGTGATTTTGAGGTAAGTTTTTAATGAAACCGGAATAAAGATGAAGTTTCAATTGCAGTTGGTGGGATGTGATTTCCATATCCAAGCTGATTCCTGCTTGACTACAGGGCCATTCCTAAATTTAATTGTTTTGGTCATTTACCCCCCTATAAAAACAAGGAATTTAAGCTAGGAAAGTCATGTTAGAGCCGTAGTGTGCACGACTACTACATTAAGCTTTCAGTGGTTTACCTCATTTAAACATTTTCAGAGTTTAATTTTATTGTGGTTATGCACTAACGTATTGCTGTGTAAAGGATTTTTTTTGAAAAAAATGCTTAATAAAATCTCCTTTTCAAGTAGAGCAGAGCTTTCCAAACTCAGTAGTTGATAGATAATATCTATTAATTTCTTCAGGACCCAGTGCCTCAGGAGTGCTAATAGAAAAAGCTGTAGCTCTTGAAGCTGGTTTCTGTAGTGCCTCTGGTCTGCAAGTCATGGTCAGTTTTCTGCAGGAATCACACAAAGCAAAAATAGATATAAAGGTTCTTCTCTGAATGGAGGTTGACTGAATGGCCGCTGGAGGTCCCTTGCAACCTAAACTGTTCTACTCATACTTATTGTACTACCGTGTTCATTTAGAGTTTAGTTTCACAGTGCAGGAAAAGTCAAAGATTGACAAGGTCTAAATGTTTCTTTAAAACATCATGGTGATTGCAGCCCTGTCTGATAATGCTATGAGTTTCTCATTCTGTTTCAATGAGTGTCTGGATCCACACACATAGGATTTCTCACAAATATTCATTATTAATATTTTTATTATGCAGAGCCCATGCTGGAAGGGATAGGATGTTGGGGAGCTGTGCACTTACTATGAGTGATAAAGACACCTTTATGGTGATTTGTCTTTATAGTGTTATATTTTTCTGTTGAAAGGCTGGAACAATTTATGAGGCACAAAGTCCAAATCGATGGGTATTCTGGAGGATCTAGAATGGCCAAGTTCAGCATAGTGCAGAATTAAAAAACTGCTTTTCTGGCAGATGGATTTGGAATTCATAACCACAGATTCCACAAGAAAAGGGTTAGTGGCAAGGGAACTGGCTAGGTTGTAAATTGAGTCAGTTGACTAGTGATCTATAACTAGGAAACACTTTATCTAACTAATGGTGTTGCCTCAATATCAGATATGTTTTGAGTCATTTGCCAAGGAACAGAGGACAAATTTAGAGGTACATCTCCAACAAACATCCTTATTATAGCAAATAAACAGGAACAAAATGCTTCTTAAAATGTCTTAAATGGAAAGAGGTGCTGTCCATAGTCTAAAACATAAATACACAGAAAATTAAAAAAGTAAGGCAGGAAAACAAATGTCCTGTTTTTCAAGTGCAAAAATATGGAAATATAACAGTAATGTTACAATAATTAGGCAAATCTTGCTCTACAGAAAATATGCATTGGAACAAAAAACATTACATGGAACAGCACAAGTAATTAAGGTGTGGCACGTACAGAAGACAAGCAAAGAAGATGAAAGTTCAGAGGACATTTCTGGTTTTATGAACAACAAAAGAGAGAGCATCTTGGACATGAGTGGTTGAACAACTGACTGGTGGAAACAGAAGGTTTTGGATTTGTGGAGCACTGAACTTTGTCACAGTTTACTGGGAACTGGTGCCATTGTCCAGAACAGGCTGTACCTTATACATAGAGAGCTAATTTTCTCAGTTGGAGACCAGCTTTAATAAGTAACATGAACATAGCAACACGAACTAAGGGTATTAAGATAGCAAAGGCAGTACCTGTTTAAACTCAGTGTGTCATAAACAAATTGGTCTGATGTGGCCAGGAATGTGAAGGCAAGACATTTTTCACTAAATTATTTGCCTTTGCTACAAGGCTGACTAATGAGCTAGGGGAACTGGCATTGATGAGATGAAATTTGATTTAACTGGCATTACTGAAACCCGATGAGAGGATCTGACTAGAATGTTAAAATCTCTCCATTTAACCTAGTTAGGAAATAGAGAGTGAGAGATTTAAATTATATATTAAAGATACAATTGATATCTCAGAACTACAACAACTTGAATGCATATAAATCAATGTACTATTTCAAATCCTCAGGAAAAGTTATTAAGTGGGCTCTGTAATAGATTGAAGATCTGCACAAGAGGATTGGGTGAGTGGTTATACGTGCACTTGCTTTGGTAAGGTTATAGAAGGAAAAATTGTGCTCCAAAGGGCCCCAGTCTTGAAGGTGAAGACAGATGGTGACAGGCACTGCTACAAAACATCATTAGATTTCTAAAATTGGAGAAAAAAAGAAAATTTTCTGAAAAAAATGTTGTTCACCCTCCAGTACTTTACTTTGCTTCAAGCTTCATTACAGCAAACAAAACTGAAGTTGTAATCGGACTGGGAAGTTCATGCTTTGTGGTAGACCTAATAGCATTCAGTACAGGCAAAAGGAGGACAGAGCCATGCAGGATTATATGGTGCTCAAAATGGTCAAATTCAGGGAAAACAATTAATGAAACTGAATATAATTTTCTAAGAAGAAAGAAAAAAACTGCAGGGAAAAAAACATTGTGATTTAAGAACAGATTATTACATGAGCAAAAAGTTCTAACTTCACAATCAAGAAAAGGAATGTTTAGAAGTATAAGCTCGGTTCTGGATCAGTGAGAAACAAAATCAGCAGGTATAAGCAATTGATATATTGCAAATAAGTGGGTCTAAAATAAACCTAAGAATTTACAATGGATGAAAAACTGACAGGACAATACAAACCTCCTTATATGTCACAGGTTAGGACAATCAGTATAAGCTGATTTTAAAACAAAACAAAGTCTAGTAGAGCTTCTGTTTTTTTCAGTAGGTCGCAATAGTGAAACTGTTAAGAGATATTCAGAAAGAGCAGAATGATCAGTAAACACTTCTGAGAAAACCAAGGACATGCTCTTCTTTCTCAAGGACATAGGAGGGATAGGGATATAAATATAATTGATGTCTACCAGAAGAGTGGTATGGAGAATAGATCTCATCTCATCTTGTATGAGATTCTTCAAGGAGATTGCAAGCTGGGTAAATGACGGTAACCGCAAAGACGCAATAGATGTTATTTTTGTGAGGTGGGCTTTCTTATTTAAAAATGTGTTTAAAAAGTATGCAATGGGGAAGAGCGTCTGGAAGGCTGCATGGCAGGAAAGGACCTGGGGATGGTGGTTGACAGGCAGCTGAACATGAGGCAGTAATATGTCCAAGTTGGCCAAGAAGGCATTCTGGCTTGATTCGTGCAAGTCTTATGTTGGAGGATCTTTTGCTCAAATCTTTAGCACTTGGCTTGAGGGCACAGGCAAAGGTATTACAGCTATGGCTGGTGTAGCCTCAGCAGCAATCAGCATATTTTTGTCTAAGGCAGTGCTTTTCCAGTGCTTGGAGGGAGAAAGTCAGGCATAGTGACTTTTTATTACCATGAGTAAAAGATAGGGGAGAGGTGGCAAGGACAGGATGATTCTGCCGATGCAGAGACAGAAGATGGCAGTGTCTGTTAATGACAGTTGTGATAATTCATGTCCTAGTACTCCATGCCCTACACTGATATTCAGAAATATTAACACCTGAGAAATATTTGCATCCCAACACCTGCATTTGTAAAAGTCTGGACAAACAGCCTATAGCTCATCAAGCTGATTTGCCAATGTAAGTGTCCTCTTAGTCTTTTAATCAGGGCCCTAGAACGCACACCATGCTGGAGGTATTTATGCATCAGCTGTAAGATGCCATAAATTGCTGAGAGACATGTTTTAGTGGTGGACAGGTATGGTTGGGCTTGATAATCTCAAAAGTCTTTTTCAATGAAACGATTCTATGATTGCATGATGTTGCAGAAGCATAACAAAGATCAGAAATGATTGTATTTATGTTTGTTAACTTAACTGAGGTGACTCTGTTGGGAAACTCACTCCTCTAAGTTGATGGGTAGAAAGGTTGCTTCAGAGAGTGATTAAAATCTGAGATGGGATTTCTGGAGGTGACACTTTCACTGTTGACACCAAGGGCACAAGGTGCAACTGTGCATTTAAGCAGGTTGTCTCAGATTTTTAGTTTGGGGTGCTAAGCCCAGACCATAAACTGCAATACAGGCAGAAGGATTAGAGACTGTGAATGATGACCATTCAGTATGAGGATTTTCTAAATCATGAGTTTCTTCATACTTTAATAACGACATTGATAATCAAATAAATACCCATGAATTCCTGTTAAGCAATTCTGCAGTGATGTCCAGAATATTCATCCTCATGTTGTCTGGGACCCTTGGTAAAGAATCAAAGTCTGGCTGTGTTGTGTACTTTACAAACATGTAAAAAACTTACGCCAGAAGGCAATGCATCCCAGACAGGTATAGCAATGAATTTCAGCAATACGTACACCTTTATGCATAGGATAGAAACTATATGTGATTATAAATCCTCTACATGTATGTCCAGGTCACCATTACTCTATCATCAGATAACTGTTTCAGAGAACCATAGAATCAGTTTATATAAATTTGAGAGAAAAATACTTTCTATTCATTTCTTTGATGATGCTTATTTGGCATAATCATAGAGTATATCACCCCCTTCTGTCTGTTTTTGTCCCAACTTGTTCTCATTTTTGAGAGACTTAACACCAAAATTATCCATCAATAATGTGACAAACAGTAATTTAATATAGTCTGACAAGTCAGGTAACAGCAGCACTTTGAATGCAGCAGCTCACCTTATACTTCAAATTGTCATGATTCAAAGATACCGTTTCACAAATATTAAATATTTTTTTCCTAACCATAATTTTTTCCTTGTATTTCTCTTTCATACTAAGTAAGCAGATAGTTCAAGTTAGACGTATCCACCAGAGTTCTGCCTGCACAGAAGCAAATATCTTTACCTTCTCAGAAGCCAAATTAACTCTATTATAGACAGAACCGAGAAACTCTGTATGACCAGGTATCTGTTTTCTGTCAGTTTCTAAGACAATAGTCCAGAAAGTGCATCAGAAATCAACAGAAACTGAACCCAGCAGTCAAATGGGTCCCAGCAGAGCAACTTGTCTTGTGGATTTCTACTAGTCAAAGCAAAGTGATTGAGCTTGGCATTCACTATGTAGGAGAGATCTACTTGGACCCTGGCTTCCTGCTCAGTGGAGCCTTAATGAGGTGGGCAGTGTAGAGCCTACTCTTTCAGCAGTGCCCAGTTCCGAAGGATTTCTCCCCTAAGCATGCCTATAGCTGTGCACTGAACACTTAAGAAGCAGAGGTTTTGCAGAGCCTAGCAAAGTGTTTTATTCCTCTTCTTATGATTTTATTGCTCTGGGCCCCACTCAGCAGGAGTTACTCAAGTTTATGAGACTAAACTTGCTTAGAAAGACAATTTTATTAGCTTGTGTAATGTAGAGGCTTCAGCATTTTGATAAGCCATATGAGCCTTATTCTGTGAGATGAACAAATTTCCCAAAAGGCACAAGATGTATTCTCCTGAGAATTAAACAAAAGCAGATTTCATAAAAGGGAAAAAGCCTTTTTTTTTCTTTTCCCTCTCTCAAAGATGCTCACCACTAGATATCTCAAACCTCTGTCATGGGTCAGACACTACATTATTAGATGTAGTTGCAGATGAACTCCACCTACTGTAGGGCAGTGTTTAGAGCAATACAGCACTACTAAAGCCAGAATCTAGTCCATTTTCTGTAGCTAATGTGCAAAAAATAAATCAAACAAACACAAAATCCCTTTGACACTGTGACCCTGTGTCTGGTGGATTCACCAAACAGCTTGTTTCACTGATCAAAAACACACTTTTGAAAGTGTTTGTGTTCTACTTTTTTCTTTTTTCCTTTTTTTTTCCCTTTTCCTTCCCCCCATCAGTCTTCAACCTTTTCTTGCTGTTGTCAGCATGTTAAAATACTGCCAGGCTAAAAGAGAAAGCTCCAGACATATGTTAGCAGAGGGGAAGGGGATAATAATTTGAGAGTTTTTTAAAAGAGAGAATCTTTTTATTTCTAGCAAGATATGACACTCCAATTTAAACAATTCTCCCATCTTTCTTCTCTTTACTAGGGTATCATGGCCAGAGTTTAAAGGGAGTACATTTTAATGTATAAGCAAGGGGGAGACTGTGGAATAACGAAGATGTAAATTTCCTGGCTTACATTGGAGGTCAGAAGCAATTCAGGGCATTTAACCTCTTCCAAGATCAAGCCCTGTATGAATCACATCAGTTTTTCCACAAAAGAATAAACTCCTTCACTCTGACCTGAACAAATGGCTTTCTACTTCTTAATCACAGAATGATAGAAGTGACAGGAATAGATTAATGTCAGCGACAGGACTGGTTGGATTTTTGCATATTGTCACCCAATGCAGTCAGGTTAGGCAAATTAAAGAACCAATATTTCTTCATGCAACCTCTTTGCTTTCTGCAGATACTGACAAAACTATGGTTTCACTGTTGCTGGCACTTTGATTCCAAGCTTGAAAAGAAAGCTATGATTAAAGGGCTGCTACATCAAAACTGTTTATATCTAGTGGAGCTGGTTAAAATATTTCCATCTGAATGGTTTTCCATTAGAAAATGCTGACTGAGTGGAATCCAAATGCTCCACTACCTGATTTTGTTGATGTTTATATGTTCCTGGAGACACGAGGATGCTATTAGGCTCACAGATGTATGTCCCCAGCTCTGTGTCCCCAGGGACACACATAGACCATTTCAGAGCCAGGGAGGCTTTCACCCCAGAATGCTGAGAGCAGAACAGGGTTTGAGAAATTTCGTATTCCTTTTTACAAAATATGACTCTTTAAATATGTCTATCCCATGCTAAATGCTGTCGAGTGCTAGAACTCTTACCTCTCAATAGTCCTTTAGGTACTACATAAAACAATGGCATCATCTGGAGTCAATCAATTTGTGTTCAGTTAAAAGGTGATCTTTACAGAAACCAGTGAGAATACATTGCTCTTTCTTTTATAAACACAATCACTTTCCTTCTTAGATGTGCTTTTCTCTGACAGCACTGTAAATGTAATGTTAGAAAGACTGGAAGTGAAAACACAATGCTGACATTTCAACCTCCATATCCACCAGGGTAAGAGTTAGACTTGTTTGGTTCACTAAACTAGCATAAATAACATTAGGTTTTTTTCCTTCATTATTTCAATATTAATAGTAACCATAACTTAACTTTTACTTACTGACTGTAGCAGGACTTTTGATGATGGTAAAACAGATGAAAACAGAATGGGCGTATGTACTGTATCTCTACTTGATCAGAAATAGGTCATTGACATGCAGGTGAGCATAGAAAATTGCGCATTACCACTTCAAATCATCCCCAATGCCTGCTCATTGGCTCCTCTGGAGTTATGTCCAGGATAACATTCTTTCTGTTGTTTTTATTCATTGCAAGTTAGCCATTTAGACTTTATCTATGATGCTGAGAAGGGAATTTATAAGGTGTTTTCATTGTAAAGGAGGAAAAAATTTGTATTTTTGTGTTGTGAAACTGATTGCAAGATCCTTCTAAAACAGCTTTTATTAACACAGATGATTCTGAGTTACTGTATATATTTTACTTCAACAGGCACAAATATAACAAGATGAATAATCCACAGAACAGAAAGGGTTTTATAATGACAGAGGTGGCACTTCTGTACAGTAAGAGACCTTCTGTACATAAGAATTCAAAATCTAAGAAGACATGATGGCAGGTGAATAGAAATATCACCATGCTCAGGTGCCCAGTCACATAGCACAGCTGTTACAAAGGAAAGACATTAATCCAAGCTGAGTATGAAAACCGTTCCTCAATTAGAGGACTAATTTTGATTTTTCTGTGGAATACTTCCTATCTCAGTGTAACACATTGCACATATTACTATGATGACTTTTTAATTAATCTGAACATAAAAAAGGTTTTGTTGTCCTGACTGATTAACAGAAGCTATACCTTTCCTGTAATATCCTGTATTCTTCGATACATTATTTCCAAACACAAATTTGAACAGTTTTGTCTTTACAACTGAGTCTTGTACTTGCAACATTTTGGCAAACATTTCTGATTTACTGAAGACAGTAAAAAAAATGGAACTTATTAACAGCAGCCCTCATCAATAAGCGTACAGAAAAGATATTACAAAAATTCTATCTTTAAGATAGTGTTCAAATTTCTAGCATGACTGGAGGATGTAAGCCAGGATTTCATTTGCAGTTATTTCGCTTCCATGATTTCAGTGTGGCCAGTCCAAGAACTAATGGAAATAAATCTATCTTTATTAACAATAAAGGAATAAAATAAAATTATATTCATGAATAAGATAAAAGCAATCAGCATAAATCTCAAGCTTATTAAAATTAATAGATAAGACTCAAGTGAAAAGTTCTTGATGTTCAGCTTGATTTGTCTTCAGTGGTTTCTTGTGGCTTTTTTGCAGAGTAGAAATGGGAACTGAGAAGCATTAAAAGGTAGAACTCATTGCTCTTTAATGGTGGGAAAGGCTTGAGGCCAGTCAATGCACACAGTATTTTACTGGGCAAATTGAGTGATCTTTATTATCATATGCAGAAAATCATACACTTTTATCCGCAAGTTTGACTGCTTCAGATAAACCCTTTCCAAACCTTTTTCCTGGAGAAGTCTGCCAAAATGCCATGTGATCACCAACATACGCAAAAGTGAAATGGATCAAGTCTTAGCAAAAAATAAAGGAAGACATCCTTTCCCTTCAGAATACTCCTAAACTAGTGCATCCTGCTCTGCCTCTTCTTCTCTAGGGAAAACTCTTCCTGAAGCAAAAGGAAATTTTTGCTTGTACAAACTACCCAAAGACAACCCTAAATCCAAGGGGACAATAATCAATTAAATTGTAGCTGTGTTGAGTCTGTTTCTGACTCACACTGTTTGTTCTCTTCTCCTTCCTCCCAGCTACGCTAAGTATTTGGGATGCAGATCAATAGCAAATCCAGCTACAGTGCCTACAGCCACTTCTGGGTAGCTGTCTGGAATATGATGTTAATTTTTTTTTGTTCAGGACAGTAGAAATGGTATTAGGCGCTGTTTGTATGTTTCCATCTGGAGGACTTTCAAAATAGATGCTGGGCAGAATGTGTCATGAATAATGATTTATTTCTTATTCTGTTACTCAGGCTGCAATTAGTATGTGCATAGTGCATTCCAGGACAAAGACAAGAATAAGAGCTGTGATGCCCAGACCTTCTAAATCAGAAATCTCAGATACTTTCTTTCTGAAACAGGAGAATGTGTGACAGTCCTATGACAGGAGGAGACTGCAGCCAGGAGTTGACTTCTTTGAACATAGAGGTGAACATTCCTCCACACTTTATAGTAAGTTGCAAATCAGACCACACAAGTGCAACTGCCATAGGACTGAGACCACGATGTCATACTGTAAATGACTGAGGCATGGATCTAGCTTCAGGGATGTCACAAGACAGAAACCAGTTGTCAGAGTCTGAACCACAATGTTCAGACTCAACATACCTAAGATTTGCAAAGACTGCAGTGTACAAGTATGAATCAGTAGTGAACAGTAAAGGCACAGTGCAGTTTCAGGGATTTGGTCACTCATATTTTTGTGAACTGAGGTTTCTGTTCTTCTGTAAAGAAACATAGGTACTGATGGAAAGCAGCAGAGAAATGGGATGTAAGGACCAAAGGGCAGGTGGAGAAATAACAGGGCTAATTTGCTCTGTAGATGTCTTTTCTAGTGATCTGACACTTCAAAGCAGGACTACTTTTTTTTCTTCTTTTTTTTGGTACAGAACTGAGGGAAGAGAAGGAGGGAGAAGGGAAGACAGGCATTGTTAGATTTGTTAGTTCGAAAAGAGGAAATAGGATAAAGAAGAAATACAATTGAATCCAATTTTGCATTAGCAAGATAGAAAAGAGGCCTTCAAATAGTTGTATTGAAAGACTCATAGCTGTTCTGCTCACTGGGTTGTATGTTGAGGAATACTGCTGTAACTGATGCACTGGAAATTATTTCCAGAGAAAACAGAGGAAAAAAGACATATATGATCTGTACATCCTTTGGTATAATGGGTGTTTGGGACATAGCATGCCTTTGGGAGTTTGGCAATCCACATGCTGTGGTTTACATCCAATAAAGAAAGGAGTTCACAGGAGCTACCAAACTGAGCAGGATGTTGCCCAGCCTACACAATACGAAGTGCTGCAGAGATGAGTACAGAAGTAATTAGAAGTCTCTGTAGACGGAAACACCTGCTTCTTTGGAGCTCAGCTCTTCCCCAGAAACTGAGTAAGGTCAGCAGCATTGCATTCATCAGACCTCAGTGCTGATAGCATTAGTGTAGGATGTAGAAGACAGATTCAACGCTTTCCTCCTATTAATCATAGGCTTAATCTCCTTTCAGCCATCACCGAAAAGAAACGCTGCATTCCATGACAAATGTGTAGCAGGTTATTCTCAGTCAAGATGTTGAATTGTCATCGAATATCACATAAACTATTTGGCCATTCAGTGGGCTGCAGAAGAGTGGATGTGACCTTGCAAATTAACAAGGGTGTATCTGCCAGATAAGAGAGGACGTGAGTTCCTGCTCTTCTTCCAGTTAGCATAAAACTATTGCACAGCAGACAAAACACCTCCAACAAGATATCCCAATAGTCAGGTTACAAATTATTTTGAGCATCAAACTTGTTAATCAGCAAATAAGGCCTGACTCTGGGTGCTCACTATGACAGCTCATGTTTCATAGAATCATAGAATCAGCCAGTTGGAAAAGACCTTTGAGATCGTCGAGTCAAATCGTACCCATCATCCGCTAAACCATGTCCCTCAAAAACTCATATATCCTTTTTTTAAACACCTCCAGGGATGGTGACTCAACGACTTCCCTGGGCAGCTGTTCCAGTGCCTGACCACCCTTTCAGTAAAGAAATTCTTCCTGATATCCAGTCTGAACCTCCCCTGACACAACTTATGGCCATTTCTCCTTGTTCTATCACCTGTCAATTGGAAGAAGAGATCAACGCTCGCTCTCCCACAGCCCCTTTCAGGCAGACGTAGACAGCGGTGAGGTCTCCCCTCAGTCTCCTCTTCTCCAAGCTAAACAAACCTAGTTCCCTCAGCCATTCCTTGTAGGATTTGTTCTCCAACCCTTTGACCAGCCTTGTTGCCCTTCCCCAGACGCACTGCAAAACCTCAATGTCCTTCTTGTACTGAGGGGCCCAGAACTGAACATAGTACTCGAGGTGTGGCCTCACCAGTGCTGAGTACAGGAGCACAATCACCTCGCTTGTCCTGCTGGCCACGCTGTTTCTGACACAGGCCAAAATGCCATTGGCCCTCTTGACCGCCTGGGCACACTGCTGGCTCGTGTTCAGCCTCTGTCAAACAACACCCCCAGGTCCTTCTCTGCCAGGCAGCTCTCCAGCCATTCTCCCCCAAGCCTGTAACGCTGCATGGGGTTGTTGTGTCCCAGGTGCAGGACCTGGCACTTAGTCTTGTTAAACCTCATCCCATTGGTCTCAGCCCATAGATCCAGCCACTTCAGATCCCTCTGCAGAGCCTCCCTTCCTTCAAGCAGATCAACACTGCCACCCAGCTTGGTGTCATCTGCAAACTTGCTAGGGTGCACTCTATCCCTTCGTCCAGATCATTGATAAAGATATTGAACAGGACTGGACCCAGCACTGCACCCTGGGGAACACCACTCATGACCAGCCTCCAGCTGGATTTAACTCCATTTGCCACCATCCTCTGGGCCCGACCAGCCAGCCAGTTTTTCACCCAGCAGAGGGTGTGCCTGTCCAGGCCGATGGCAGACAGTTTCTCAAGCAGAATACTGTGAGATACGGTGTCAAATGCTTTTCAAAAGTCCAGGTACACCACTTCCACAGTCTTCCCCTCATCTACTGATGAGATAATCTTGTCATAGAAGGAGGTCAGGTTGATCTGACAGGACCTACATTTCATAAACACATGTTGACTGGGTCTGATAACCTGGCTGGCCTGCGTGTGCTGTGTGCTAGCATTCAATACAATCTGCTCCATGACCTTCCCCAGTACCGAGGTCAGGCTGACAGGCCTATAATTCCCTGGATCCTCCTTCTGCCAGTCTCCAGTTGAGTGGCAGTTCCCCAGTCAGCCAGGACTGTTGATGGATGAGGGGAAGGGTTTTGGCAAGGACTTCCGCCAGCTCTCATAATATCCTTGGGTGTATCCCATCCGGCCCCATAGACTTGTGGACATCTAATTGGTCAAGCAAGTCTTTAACCAAGTGTTCTCGGAACCTTGAGGGTTTGTCTTCACAGTCTTCTGGCTCAGGAGGCTTGAAGTCCAGAGAACATCTTACTGTCCTATTAAAGACCGAAGCAAAGAAGGCATTAAGTACCTCTGCCTTGTCCTCATCCTTTGTTACTACCATTCCCCTTGCATCCAGTAGAGGAGGGAGATTCTCCTTAATCCTCCTGTTGTTAACATACTTGAAGAAATTTTTTTTGTTGTCTTTCACTGAACTGATCAGATGGACTTCCAGTTGGCCTTTAGCCCTTCTAATTTTTTGCCTACATGACCTCACCTGCTCCTTGTAGTCCTTCCGAGATGGCTGCCCCCTCTTCCAAAGCTCATAAGTTTTCCTCTTTTTTCTTAGACCAACACAGAGCTCTCTGTTAAACCAAGCTGGACTTTTTCCCCGCTGACTCATTTTACAGCACATGAGGATGGCCTGCTCTTGCACCTCCAGGATTTCCTTCTTGAGGAGCATCCAGCCCTCATGGGCTCCTTTGTCATTTAGAACCCCCTCCCACTGAACTTTATCAAGCAGCCTTCTAAACAGTTTGAAGTCTGGTCTCCGGAAGTCCAAGGTGGCAGCTCTGCTGACCCCTCTCCTTACTCCTCCAAGAACTGAGAATTCTATCATCTTGTGATCACTGTTCCCCAGGTGTCCTCCAACAGTCACCTCCCCCACAAGGCCCTCTCTCTTCGGAAACAACGGATCCAGTGGGGCACCTAGTCAGTTCACTCACCAGTTGTGTCAGGAAGTTTTCTTCCGTACATTCAATATACCTCCTAGACTGCTTCCTTTCTGCTGTGTTATACTTCCTGTAGACATCTGGAAGGCTGAAGTCTCCCACAAGAACAAGGGCCAGCGATCGCGGGACTTCTCCCAGATGCTCATAGAAGAGCTCATCAGTTTCCTCATCCTGGCTGGGAGGTCGATAACAGACTCCCACCACTATGTGTGACTTACTGTGGGTTCCACTGATTTTAACCGACAAGCACTCAACCCTATCATTAGCATATTTTAGTTCTATGCAATCAAAACTTTCCGAGCATAGGCTGCTACTTGGGCTGCCATGCTTTTTGCTGCTGAAGTCCGTAGGCATGCTCTGATTGTGCCTACCAAAGCATGCCTACTAGTTGGAAAAAATCTAAGGCAGAAAAGTCCCTGCCTCTGACACCTGAACTCCTAGTAAACATGATTTTGTACTTCCTGTGGCTAACTTTAACTTTTTTTCCTACTATTTTAATCTTCAAGATTAGTTATACTTCTTGTTATATAATCCTTCTGGCCCCTGTGATGATTTTATATCCATCGTTCAATATTCACGAAACTTTGTCAACTCAGTACTTTGTGCCAATGTGTTTACAGAAAAAGTTAAAAAGACACAGTACCTCCATCTACCCTTAAGGAACACCAAAAGGAACACCATTTTAACTGGTGTGCTCTGTTTGTGATGACTCTCATTACTTCCCAGTTAGGTCTTGAACTGCTGTACAGTCTTTACATTAATCTCCCCTTCCAAGTTTTGCTAATTATTTTCTGGGTCTATATTAAATTAATAACTGTCTTCATTTTATGTTACTACATTTCCCAAATCCAGAAGATCATTTGTATTATTAAAGAAAGAAGCTCAAGGTATTATGTTTTTCTAGTACCCCTATGAATTGCTTTTGCATGATTGGTGAGCTGAGATGGTGGCATAAAGATTCTTTACAGCATAAATCTTAATCCATTTACTAGCCAATGATCTCCGTGGTTTTGCCATTAAATATATACTGTGCATCAGCTTTATTGACCTCAGACTTAATATTACACATTTGTTTTCATTAAACTATATTTTTCATTTCTGTGCCAAATGATGCAGGAGATCGAAATTGGCTTAATAGTAGGTGCACATTCAAATTCTTATTGCTGAATTTAATATATGACTTATACAGCTTCATGAAAATAGATAAACATTTTTCAAACAGGACAGGTTCTCAAAACAACCTCAAAAACTACAGTTAATAATAATAAAAAACTCCCATACCTTTCCAGCTCAGTAAGTTAATCACTGTTATTTTACAAGTCCTTTCTTAATGGTATTTTAACCACATGCAATTTTATCATTCCTACCACTAAAGCTGAGCTTTTTTACTTTTCACTGAAAACTAAGTTCATGGCAAATTTTATGCTTTGAAGTTTAGTTACCCTAAAACTATGATCCAAAGTGGCATTTGCTATCTAAGTTAGAATATATTTTCTGGTCTAGAAAAACAAAAATAATGGAGAAATTCTTGTCTTCCTTTCATCCAGCAGAAAATGGAATTTAGGATTCAGTGCTAAATCTAAATCCTGCCTATGCTTGCTCTCCAGAGAAAAACAGTTAAGCCACAAGATTCTGGGGTTAATAACAGAGGAAACAGATGGATTCTTACAGTCTCTTGTTTGAGCTGGGTTTTTTTCATAAATGCAATTTAAAATTCCCTAGAGTACCTGGATGTTTTATGTCCTTGTTGAGTGGATGATCTTCCAGACAACCACCATTCTTTTGATCTGTATCAGAGACAAATCCAGTATTTTTTACAAACCAGAAAAATGTAGCAGGTGATACTGACTGGGTGCCATCTCTTTCTGTCCACTTGCATAGTGGTTAGGGCACACATTTAGACGGTAAGAGCCATGCTTAGATGTCCTCAGCCTGCAACAAACTCTAAATTCTTCCTCTATGGTTAAGCTTGCTCAGCCTAAAGTGATTGCTGACTGCAAAAGACAGCAATTCCTTGAATGGTATGCACAATATCATTTGCTTATCTCTCCCCAAACACACCTGAAATGCAAATAATGAAAAGTAAAATAATTTGGGTTGTTTTTCCTTAAAAAAATCAAAATATGGCTGGGAAAGATGATTTTAATTGTTTTTTTTTAGATAATTTGCTGAATAGGAAATCCAGTTACAAACATGGTACAGCATATGTTTTAGTGCCTTTCTTTGCAGTGCTGATGCTAACACCATTTACAATGGAGCTAGTAGAACATTTTTTCATGTCTCTCGGCACATTAAATACGTTTTCTTTCCCAGAATGTATTTGAATTTCCAGATCTACATAACACAGTAGGTTGAAGACAAACCTACTGATTGTTTAGGAACAAATCCAAACCCTTTTATCATCCCCGTGACTTTGACGAGGCTTCCATAACAGTAACCCATTCCCATGATGAGTTCTCCAGCTCTGTTGGATCCTCTTACTGCCATGTCTAAAGGCCAGGTGGAAGTGGGGTGTGGAAAAGCAGAGTAAAAACGACAGCAAAGCCAATGTTTTACCAGTTCTGTGGCTTCCTCAGAGAAATAGAGAATGTGAGGTCATCCTGGAGTAAAGGTACTGTCAGTTGAACATTGCTATTTCTGGGTCGTGTCTGAGACCTTGAAATTAATCAGCGGGTTGGCACCGAATAGTTAGAATATTTGTTTTCCATCATTAAATTATTATCTTGCAACATCCCAGACTTTGCATTTATTTAACCAAGAAAAAACTGTGTAACTGTTCCACAAGATCATCAGAGGTTCAGGATTTTACCAAATGCAATTTCATAGTGTAAAATCGATGTCAGAAAAAAAAAGATAAATAGTTTTAGAAGCACAATGCTTTGAAAACCAAGTGTGAGCTCAACAGAACAGATTCTAAAACAGGCAAAAGTGTTATTGAATCTGGTCTTAATTCAGGAGAGTAAATCACTATTCATTACTAATAAGGGTGGGACAGCCTGGCATAAAACTAGTCTTTCTAATTCTTTGATTCTTTAGAGGTTATTTTGGGGGACTTATAAGCAGGAAAATACACAGACTGCAATAAGATATTCACTAGCTGAGTTCCTACACACGTAATTTTAAATCTGAAGTTTTCTGTTTGTAATTAATTTGGTTAATAACACATCATACTATAAGCAGAGACAGTACCATTTTCAAAAGGTAAGCAGATGGTTGCCCAATTTTACTTTCAGCCAGGGCATGGAAAATCCTCTTTGGCTACCAAAAGAGCAGTAAGCAGGTTTCTGAAATGTTTCACACTGAAGTGGCTTGTTTGAAGGCCTCAGAATCCAGCGAATCCATGTTGGCAGGCAGGAGCCAAAAAAGAGTTCAAGAAAAATGTTTTACCACTAGTGAGGAAGGAAGTTCCTTAAAATCTGATCCAGGTTCTCTGGTTCTTTTCTCATTCATGTGTCTTCCTGCACTAGTCAAGGATCCTGTAAGGCGTGGATAGAGCTTTTTCTCTGGCACCTACACGAACGCTATTCTCGGGAAAGCACAAAGCAGAAAAGAGTGCAGCAGATTTCACTCTCTTTTGGGGTTCTTTTCTCTTTTCATATGCACGCTGGGCTGGGAGGTAACTGTTGCTGTCATGGACCTCCTCTCTCTGCCTTCCTCTGCCATTTAGGTCTCAGAGATGGGAATAAAAAGGAAGAGGGACGTAACAGAGGTCTAAAAGGCAACAGAGATGGTGACAGCCAGATCTAATGTGAGGGTACATTGACAAGACTCATCTGCCAAGCTCAGAGTAGCACGAGTAGCTGGTTGGCAGACACACATGTACAAATTGTGACACTCGTCTTCCTTGTACATGATCCACCCACTCCCTCCCATGTTTTTAGGTTTCTTCAGTGCTGGGGAGGATATTCGGAGACTATCCATATGTACAGACATAGTTCACAGGTTGCGGTTCTACCACCCATCTTCTTCAGCTGTAACACAGTTCACAATGTTCCTCCCCCTTTTCTCCCTTCCCATCAGCTGGAACTTATTTTGTTCTCTTTGTAGATGCTGTTCTTCACTATGGCATTATTTGCATCAATACAACTGTAAATTAGGTCAGGGAGCTAATCCAAGATGGAAAAGATAAAGCTCATTGTGGTCTGAGCAAGAAACAGGAAAAGTCTTGCTCTCTTCATGCTGGGTAAGGCCTGTGACAATCTGTCCCAAAGGCTGTTAACATTAGTTTTAGGGCTTACTGAAGTTTTCTTCCTCTTTCCCTGTAACTGTTTCATGAATCTACTTTAATCATTCCAAAACTGATTAAAGACAGTAAGAACTAGTCCTCAGTTAACCAAACCCCCTTTTTTTTTTGTATTTTTAATTTTCTTTAATCTTGCTCATTTCATCAAGTGACTGATAGGGAACACATAAATGCCTCTAAAAAAGAATGAGTGATAATAATCAACATTTTAAAGAGGTGGATGATAAGGGGGGGTGGAGATCATTAATTCATCAGTTCTGAATTTAATAGGGAAGTATCCATTGTATCATTTCACAAAGCCAATACAAAGATAAAGGTTATCAGGTAAGTCTGTAAAGAAATATACCAAAAACCACAAAACAACTTTTTTTGAATCATAAATTTTCAGGCCAAGGAGCATAAGCTTCTCTAAATACTAAGAGCAGCAAACCTCAGCACATACGCCAGAGCCTTTTGAAATAATTGGATGAAGATGGATGTTGCTGCAACGTAGGCAAACAAATGCTTTTATTTTAATTACAATCCATCATATTTACAGGATTCCTACTTTTTGATACTAATTATACTCAGATAGGCATTTGTAATATGTTCACACATTCTAGAATCTCCAATATTAACCTTTTATTTCATTATTCAGCTTTGGAATATATACATCCTAGCTTTGGTTTCATCCATTTCAGTGGCATACTTTGAGAAAATACCTCTAGTATTACTACACAAATAAGCTGTAAAGCAAAACACTTCACCATTTACAAAGGGAAATCCTGCTCAAAAGATTTGATGCTACTGTACCTCCAAATGGAGATACAATTTGGCGGTTCCCATCCTGTGCTTTATCTGAGCTTATATTTAACCTAATGAACACAAATTGTTCTATTGGGATTATTCTTCTGCTTGAAAACATTTGTAGTGCAAGTACTTGTATTGAGGCTAATATGTAATGCAAAGGCAAAATTAAAATTTTGCAGCTAAGCCACTGAGCTAGGAGACAGGTTTTCTTCCTGCTCTTCAATTAGGGTAGAGTTAATTTATGCCAGTGATGGTTTTGGAGCATTCAGCAAGGCTGTGCCACTGCAGCAATAATTATTATCTGAGCACGTCACCTGCTAAAAAAGATTGTTCTGTTGAGGTAGAGTTTTGCACTCTTTGTATACATTGCATTTGGTGTAGATAACGACCCAAAAACCAGCACAAAGTCAAAACTTCTCAGTAGATTTGACCTTGGCAGGGTGTTGTGAAGCATATGAAATGTTAATGTTGAAGTCCACTATGAGTACTGGAAGAAAGATATAGTACTCTCAAGGATGATTGTATTAATTATTTCTCTTAGAGCGTATTTGTTTAGCACCTTAGCTGTGATTTAAGTCTGGGGTAGAAATACTCTCTGGTGTGTTACAATCTAAATAAAAAACAGTTCATGCATTTCATCATTATTGTTACCTCTCCGACACAATTCTTTTCTTCCAGAACTTGGCTGCAGTTTGAAGAGATAAGCAGTTAGGTAATCTTCAGTGGTGTAAAATCATTTGGTATGCTCTTTGATGCTAATGAAACTGCAGTCAAGCCACCCAGCATAGTCTGAAAGACCATTTGAAGCCTATGTATTTTTCATTAGCTATGACAATTTTTTTTTACCTTTAGGCAGATTAAAGGGCCGCTGAACACATCTGGTAAGACTGCTGATGCACAGACACCTGCATGGAGAGAGAGCCTGGGGCAACTGTTAGAGAAAGTTATTTCTCAGCACTCCTGACGCTGCTCTTTGAGACAAATGTAGACCTGAAGCCCAGAATGGATTATAGGAACATACAGCCTGAACTGATATAATGCATCATAATGCATTCCACTGCAAAACACTTTCTTGAGTCCTCATACTATTCCTCCCTGCATCCTTTACCACCTTTAAGTTTCTCTTCTATTATATGCGAATAACTAATTCTGCATAATACAGCTATCAGTCACATCTATGCTTCCCTAGAATTAGTTAGCTGTCTTTGTTCCATTTTTGGTCAAATAGAATTTATATTATCTAACTATAGACATCTGCAGGGAAGACACGTACTTCTGGGCTAATCCTCTTGACTTCTTTTACAGTCACTGGAAGGAGATAGAGAGCTGTTTAGCTGCTGCAGTTTTCTTTTAGTATCACATTAACTCTGAATCTGAGTCAAATGGATTTGCATCCCTTCTGGGCTTGCACAAAATTGGAAATGTTCCACTATTCCCAGGTCAGAGTGTGAGGAAAACCACATTATCTGAAGTTTAGGAAATATGTGATAAAATACTAAGAGGTTTTGCCGTATAAAGAGCACACTGTTTACAAAATTATTGCAGAGAAGATTGTGTGGCTGCCAGATTTTTAAGAGAATAATTGGAAGCTGAAGATTGTAAAATTTTGCTTGGCTTGAATGAATACCTTCTATCTCCAGGTACTGGTACTGGATGCCTAATTGATTCAACCTAAACTTCAAGTAAAAGCCACATGATTCTGTAAAAATCTATGTAGGACTCATACTTGGTATTCTGAGAGCTCACTATTGTTGTAAAAAAACCCCAACAATTGAAAAACTTAAGGATAGTCTCATCTTTTTCCCTCCAAAATCTTACCAGTTATGTGGAAAATGATCTCAGGCACTTACAGAATAAAAGACAACTAGCAAATTGGAGGAACATCCTGGAAGTAAGATTCAGTCTTTAAAGTTCATTCTCAGGCAAGATGCAGTTACAAGAAATGGTGCAATTTCATATGAGTGTTTCAAAGTACAGATCTGTAAAAGTAGAAAGCTGCAGACAATCACATCCTTTTAGTCACAACAAGGATAAGAGAATGGTATATTGCTTCTCATAAAGAACTCTCTCAGTTATTTGTATGTGTTAAATGGCTCAGAGTAATTGTGTATATTTAGTATTGCATGCTGGAACAGTATAGTGTGCCTTATTAATTAGTTTTTCACACATAGTTGGTCAAATTCTGGTGTAACAGCAGAGTTTCTTGCTGTGAATGGATTTGCTGATGTATAACATAGGAGACTGGTGCTTCTGGGTGCCAGCATCTAGTCTAGGTAAGAAGGTGTTGCCAAAGGTGCTTGAAAAAGTTGACATGCCATTCAGCCTTTTAAAGACAACGGTAGCAATTGGAGGATTATAGTCCAAGAATGTTGAGTTATTGCATTAAGTACAGTTCCTATTCACCTAGATTGTACACCCGTAGCCAAAGGTGAGGGAAAAAAATCAAACCATGCTATGTGTGTATTTTTCACTTTAAGGTAGAAATTATGTGCACATTCTGTATCTAGAAAACTACACAAGATGAAAAATCATGTAGTTAGATGGCTCCATCATGTATTCTACATTTGTAATGATCCTTCAAAAGAGATTTTAAATATTCCCAGTGGGATATGTATTTTAATACATAGTATTTGGCATCACTGCATACGTTGTGTTAATTTCAGTGGGACCTGAACTGTGAATAGGACAGAAATGCAAATAATTTGCATTTCTGTGTGAGTAATGCTCTCTATATGAGAGTGGTACTCTTTCTTTCTTTTACACTTGAAATGAAAGGTTTGGGTTTTTTAAATGAATAAAAACCCATTAAGTAATGGGCCTGCAATTCAGGAACACTTATCAGTGATTAGTTTTTCTGCTCATCTTCTGATAAAAATCCTACAGACAGATGTGATCTGTGCCATTTGATTATTTTTGAGTTTAGTGGAGCCTAAGTATTGCTACCACAAACAATAGATTTTACTGGTTTCTCTTAATTTTGTGTAATTATTGAGTAGTTTGCATATTTTAATTAAAAGAATGTGGTAAATTTCTAACTGTAGTTCTGGTTTTAATGTTATACTGGTCATTTTCTTTTACATTATGCATTAATAGCCACTTTGTGATTAAATTGCAATAATACCTGGAGCATGATATCCAGAAACAGGGCAATAAGGAAATGAAAATTATGTATGCTCCAGAATCAAAATTTCTGCTACCTGCAGTTATATATTTTTGTTCTTTTGATATAAGAACTTCTGGCTATGTTGAATATTCATGTACCAAAATCTTTCCTAACAAAACTATAGGAGATGATGTGAGGTCATTTTACATTTTTGTTCTCAAGATCAACACTTGGAATTGTGTACAGGACTGCATCAGTTGTCAGTGTGGTGCTGGAAGCAGTCAAATTCTTCTGAAATTAGCGCCGCTGTCAGTGCTGATTAGTAGAGGTGTGAAATAACGATGTCTTTTTAATCAAGAGGTCTCACTAGGAGACAAACTTATGCACATATTTTATAGTCTTTACATTGTGTTTAATTGAGATACCTCTGAGGCTACTTGCTGGATAACTGGGACAGCTGGAATTGGATCTGGTGGCTGACTAATTCTCAGTTAATGGTAATTATGAAAGGAAGTCCTAAGTGTTCAAATAAGCACTGCACCACACTGTGCTGTGATACACTTCGCCGTACATCTCTCACTGTGCTCTCATAACACACTGAATGTCCTTGGGTCAAGAACATTAATCTGAAAGCTGGGGTAGTCGTCTTGCTCTGACTGCAGCTGCCAAGGTCCATGATGCTTTAAGTGGAGTGGTAAGGGGTGAAAATCTTTCTCCTTCTACAAGTCGTATCCCTTCATAAATATATTTGCTGTGTGTAGAGTCTTCATTTTTACACTGAAGATCCTAATCAACCCTGTTGTAAATGCTGATCATGGGATTTGGCTGCCTGTGGGAAGCTTTGCTGCCCTGAGAATCCAGGACCAGAGTAGCTGGCATAGCAGCTAAAAGACACGAGCAGTGCATTTGGGAGGTTACAAATCCACCCACCACATGTGGGCAAAGCAGCAGGTGGAGAAAGGGAAGTTGTAAGAGAGCAGTACAGCAGACATGATTCAGAGCAAACTGGAAGGTGAGTTGAGACATAGAAATGGGCATAGGGCTTTTAACTTGTGGAGAGTATCAAAGCTGGTGGGGTGATAGGGTAGATTTTTCTGAAAGAGAGTGAATTAGTGAAGGACTTGGGGGTATCAACGAAAGAGATGTTTGTGAGAAGTTGGGACTACTCAGACTGCTCTTGGGAGACCCAGAAGTCAGATTTGAGAGAGTTGAAGTGCTTTTGGGAAGTCTGAAGAGCTCTGGGTGAGCTGGGAGACACTGGGGAAATCTATGTCTCTGGAAGTAGCTTGGTAAATTGCTAACAGATTCCAGAGAGAAAGGAATGGGAAAAGGGAGACTCAAACAACTGGAGTTAGAAGTCACACAGGTATCTGAAGGATCACCGTGGGACATCCATCCAGCAGTGCATTTGTGAGTGCACTTCCTCTCCTCATACAGAGCTAAGACCCTCCATGTCCCTTTGCTGCTTTAATTTAATGTGATTATGATTTAGGCTGAGCATATGGTAGAGACAAAGACGGACAAGCTAAACAGAAGAAGGAGAGTATAACAGTACCATGCTAACAAAAAAATAATCACTTTAAAAAAGTGGTTTTAACTAGAGCCTACTTAATTCTGCTCTGCATCATTTGTGGTGACGTATGGTCATTGAGGGATGGGGGCACGATTTAGTAGATTTGTATGTATTTAATTTATTTTTACTATTATTACATTAAAGCTATAGTTTTAGCTTCCAACTCGCAAATATTTTCCTCTCATTTCCCTTTTCCTGGGGTCAGGGATAAGGGAACTGGGAGCCCAACTGCTCAGTTTTAGCTACCAAAATTGGCCAGACTGGGGATAAAATGTGACAGTTTTTTGATGCACAATGTGGGGCATGAACCCATGACCCCGACATGCTCTGGAATATTTGCCCACTTAACTTAGTCTGTGTGAGCCCCTGTCTCCCCACGTGACAGTCATCCACTCTGTTTTTAAAGAGGCCTCACTTCAGCCCATTGCTGTTCAGCAAACAAATTCTTGTTGAGGTAAAAATAATGTTTCTTGTTATTGTGTCATACGTGTACCTTTCTTCCTGGATCCTGGCTGTGGTCAAGCTGGGCTCTAAACAAAAAACTGATTTGAATAATTTTAGTATTTAATAATAGTATTTTAGCTTACATCTGTAACACCATGCAGTATAGCCAGATTTTCATACCTATTTAGCCAACTGCGATCCTGTGCTGATGACACTGACTTGTTTCTGGATATCAAAGTTCAGGCACCTGAGCTACACAGAGCTATTAGGAGTAGACTCCTCTCTGCTTACCGAAGACGCCTTCTTGGAGAGTATGGCTTTCTTTAAAAGCATTTTTTTAATTTTAGTTTTGAGATTATAACCTATTATCATTATATAGTTAATATTTATTACTTCTAGGCACAATTTATAAAAGCCTTTTTCTGGTGCTCTATTTATTTAGTAATTGCAATGAGATTAGTATCTCAAAAGGAAAAAATCAGTGACACTTCACCAGAGACAATAAAGACAATATAATGCCTAAATCTTTTCACACTAAAATAAAATGTCTCTGAAATGCACATTTACTTCTAATAATATACCATTCAACCTTTTTAATAACCACATTTTCTGCACTGTATCTATTGTAGCTAGTATTTTAGGATCAGTTCAGTAGATGAAAGAATAACAATCATTTTTCCATGTCAAAGCATTTTGAAAAATGTGAACAACTACAGAGCAAGTGCTGGCTTATGTCTAACCAAAATCAATTTTTTAAAAAAAGTTCTATTGTGTTGACACCTAAAATGGTCTAGAAATAGAATTGTGGGGAAAATAAACAATACAATACAACACTTCTGTAATGCAAGCCAGATGAAAGAGATGCTGCATTGAGATCTTGTGATGAGGACAGATTGACCTTAGGGTTTGCTGAGGTATATGAACCATTTGGGAAAACTGTCCTTTATTTTGAGCATACTCAACTTGTTTAAAGAAATCTGGGTTAGAGTTAGTTTTTCACACAAAAAAATTCCCAGTGACTGGATTCATAAAGCAAGCAAGGCTTCCCAAAGCAGACAAAAATTACTCCTTAGGAACAATAATTTGCCTTCTGGTTTTCCAGAAGTTTGCCTGTATCAGACAAATGAATTATATGAAAATCTCTGCAAAACAGAGTAATACTTAGTAGAATGACCCCCTACAGGGCTCTAATGATCACTTGCATGACTGATTGTGATCTTTATTTAATTTGCCTTTCATTGCCATCTTTGCTTATAACAATGTGCTGGCAGAAATTTTTTCAGGTTTGTGACAAGGTGGCCACGAGAATTTTATTTCCAGTGCCATATTCACTTTCTGCTCTGCCTTGTGGTATAGAAATAGGACAGTGATGTGCTCTTTTGCTCGGACCTCAGTCACCCATGCAGCCTCTGCAGCTGTGCAGAGCCCCATCACTCAATAGTGTTCACTTCCATTGTACTTGCAAATTTGGATGCAGCACAAACTTGTAGTTCACTTATTGTACTTGAAATTGTACATATCAATTATGTACAATTATTGCTTGAATTACCATCATCTTGAGCTATTCCGTAGGTCTAAGAGACAGTCAGCTTTTCATGAAGGAGACAGAAACCACATATCTGATATGAAAGCAATGACCTGCCAAATTGCACGTCTCTGCTTAAACACCCAGGATCAGCAGAGCTCTTCAGAGACAAAAGCAGACAGAATTTTGGGTGATGAGCACTTTATTTTCACTGTCTTTTGTCTCAAAAATAGTATAATAAGGGAAAGATTCAATCATCCCATTTTCTTTTCTCAATTCTTCATATGTAATTTTCTTCTAGGTAATTTTTCTTTCTGAGAATAATTAGAAATAAGGCTAGTTTTAGTCTGTGCAAATGCAGCATTTTTCTTTGCACTGAGAGACTCACTTAAGACTAGGAAGACCCAGAAAGCCCTTTGTCTGCAAGATATGGGAAAAAAGGAAATAACACCAGAAGTCTGAGTGCTGTTCTTTCCTGCAGGTTCTTTTTTTGAATCCTTTTTGCCACTCTGTGCAATATCAGATCCTGACCAGGACCTTCACCTCAACCCTTTCTCTAGAACCACACACGCCTTCTCTGTATAAAAAAATGTATCATTATTCCCTTACAGAATGGAAACATTCAAGAGGAGACTAAGCTCCTAGCTTAACACCACCTCTGGACTGGATTTTCTTAAAAGATGATTTACATTTAGATGTGAGATCCTGATTTAGTCTCAGCTCTAGTAATTATTGACCCGGACTAAAGATATTGAGTCAATGGGAGCCTTCTAATGGGTTTCAAAGAACTTTGGGTCAGAATTTTTGTGCATATTAAGTCTGATTAAGACACCGTTACATTTTGCTTTGGATATTGACTTTTGAAAAGATCAGTTTGAAATAACCTTTTAACTGATGATTAATTGGAAGCAAAGCTAAAACTATAAATCTTCATCTCACAATGAGCTCATTGTATGCTTTAAAATATTCAAAGTAGGATATTTACATTCTCCAAGGGTGGCAAATGGAGACATAATATACCTCTTAAGACGTACATTATGCCTCTATAAATGTTTCCAGAGTGTGATTATGGTTTGTGAATTTTCTAAGTATAGCATCTTTAAATGAATAGCTTTTCACCTCAGTGATCGTTGGAAAAGAATGGTTCAGTTGTTCAGCTGGTACTTTTCTCTGAAATGTTTAAGGACCTAACACAGACAAGAAAATCAGAAAACAAAATATCTCAGTTAGGACATTTGGTATTCGTTGCTTGATGAGAACAACAAAGAAAGACAGAGAAGCTCTCAATATCTGTGATAAGACTCTCTAACATTTACAATTAACTGGTACAGTTGCTATTCAGTCAAGATCTCCCATTTCAAGTTTCATCATTCAGTGTCACAACAAAAAAAATCAGGTTGTTCTGGAATCGGTGGAATTAAAAATGGTATGTAAGTATACTAAGACACACAGCTACTGTGCCCTGAGATGGGTGGCATGTAAAAGGATGTATAATAGGGTGAAAAAAATAGTTTGTCTCAAAAGAGCAGTAGCATGAACAGGAAAAATTATGAGATCCAGCCCCTGGGAGTCCCTCTAGCATTTGTACAGAATGAAGCTGGTTTTCTTCTAAATAGAAGCAAATCAAAGGTGACAGACTCTGCATTTGCAAATGCCACTGTCCAAGAAAAAAACAGATAGAGCGATATTCATGTTTTAGTTGATATTACTATACAAAGGAGAGTCAACTGACAAGTTAGTTGGCACCATTAACTACTCCTTCAATTCCATCCATCACCAGAGTGATTTGGCTGTTAAGGGAGAGCATTTACTTAGTTTCATCATGGCTTATGGATGCCTGGGAAAAACAAGATAAGTAAAAAATGAAAGTGGATGTAAAATTTTTGGGTGGCCACTAAAGGCAGAATTAATGGTCTTTTAACATTGTGTAACTTAGTTGCCAATATTGTCATTGAAAAGGTACCCTTTTACAGTCATAAATTGGATACATTCTTATGACTAGGCTTTGTCTTCTAATAGGCATGGCCTCTGGGTCAGGTTGAAGATGACTGCATTGCTTTTAGAGAAGCAGACTGCGACTGATGCTTCTGGGAGGAGTGATTACCCAAAATATGTACCAGGGCTGTAAAGATCTGGGATGTATATTTTCCATGGAGCTGAAAGAACCAGTTCAAGGCCTGATGATGCCAAATGTTGCATCTGTGGGAGGAAATCTCCTTTATTAGATGCAACCCAGTGATGCCTGACAAGTGGAAAGAAGGCTGTGATATAAAGAGTACTCTGAAACAGCCTATCAATCACACTCCAGAAACAGCTGTGTTGAGGTAGAGATTATTTGGGGTAGATTTTTGGGTAGTTAACATGCTACAAAGCAAGAGACTATCCTTTAACTTTGGAAAAGAATAGGCAATATTTGTGCTGGCTTATAATTTCAGCATATGCTGCCCTTTACAAGCTAAAAGCAAAGAGGGAATTTCATTGTGCCTTCACTCAGCAAGATCAGCCTGTTTTGCGTTTGGAAAGGAGTGCTGCCAAAGTGGCAAACTTCCTCCAGCATTTTATGGCTGATTGCTCAGTCCAGGTGACCGACACCAATCCTAAAACAAAGAAAAAGAAAACCTGTACGCTGTTGACAAGGCAGACCCAAGAGTCAAAACCTAAGAAATAAAACCTGATGATACAGACTTGGACAGATCTGTTTATATCCAATTAATGGAAATGAAAGTAGAATCTGTCATCGGATAATATCATTAAAACTGAACTGAAAGAGAAAAAGAGATCTCTGAAGGTTTGTGTGCTACTTAGTCAAAGAATAAGTTCCTATCCAAGAATGCTGTACAGGTCTTGCCACAGAGAAGTAATTGAAAATCAAAATATAGAAGATGAAACATATTACCATCAAATGAAATTACATGATGTAAATAAATGTTTAAAATAATCAAAGACAAAAAGATAAAATGAAGGTGAAGGCGCAAAGAGAGAGCAAAACTTACAGAAACTGAGAATATAAATAAATGCTCAGATCTGACTAAAAACTAAAAAAGGCTAAAACTAATTGAACAAAACTGGTAATTAACAATTGCACCTGTGAGCAAATTGCAACTATGGGTACAGCACTGCGGAATTATTCATCTGTTCCAGAGAACATTCTCTGCAGTTTTCTTCCACGTTCACCCCCTACGTATGATCAGACACAAGTTTCTCTCTGAGAGGTATTGCATCTTATGCTACTAAGCCTTGAACTGATCCTTGATGATCATTTATCAGCAGAGTAACTGAGGTAATTTTCAGCTTTCACCTGTTAACCAGTGTAATAATAAAATTAAATATTCTACTAGAAAGACTAATTCAAGAAAAAAAAATCTGATGCCACTTTATTTGCCCACATAACCACTGCAATTAAGCGAGTCTATCAAGTATGTAGTCTGTTTTGCAACACTAAGCGTAACGCAATTCAGGATAAGTGTTTTGCTGTTTCACCTTGTGAAAATCATAGATAAAACTTCAGTTTCAGTAAGTGCAAGATGGATAACAAACAGCTTACGGAGGTGTTAAAAAAAACATGCTGAAACTCTGTTCTTTCAGATGATCCCCTCTCCTGCAAGCTGCCTGACATCTACCTCTGCCAGATAACCGGATCCTTGTAGGTGTCACATCACATGGACAGATGCCTACCACGTGACATGCTCCTCATGCAGTTGTCCTTCCCTATGATACAGATATGTCAATGACAGGCCACGTGACTAAGAAACAAAGGAAAATCTGGTCATATGACATGTTTTCCACAGTTGGAAGACATCCATATTTGGATGTAAGATGCTGAAGTCTCTGGTCAAGGGAGAGAATGTGCATACACCATCCCAATATTTACACTCCTATTTCATATAAGCAGTGAGGTCTTTGAGAACATAAACCAGCGAAGATCCCCTCACTTCCAACTACAGCTCACATCTAATCTCACTTCACTAAACAGTTCAAATAGGTGTGAGTTGAGTTGAATCCATGAAATTTAACAGTAGAGAATCTTGCTTTCGACATAGGTTTCGGATGTTAGAAGCAGTCGAGCAAATGTAGTTCATTTGTTCCCGCTAAAATTTACCAAGTTGCACAGCTGGACATGGAAGCATATTTGGGACCATTATGCGTTGTCTGGTGAATGCAAAAGCAATTATTTTTAGCTTAAACTGCATCTATTCCTCTATCTCAGCACCAGCATTTTTACCAAAATATGTACAGCTGGACATAACACCTAGTTATTGGGAGTTGTGGCTACTTCAACTCAGTCTACAGCTCTTCAGTATGCAGAAGCTGTTCATAGGTGACTTCATCACTTCTGTTTTCGTAAATCTGATGGGCTTATGCTCCAGCTTATGCTCCAACTGCTCTGGAAACTCATACAAAGCCAAGTGAATTGTCATGACATCAGGCTATATCTGATCACACAGCATATAAGGGAGTCAGACAGGCTTTTGTTTTAAAAGACTTGTCATGAAGTTCAGTTAAACATTTCAATGGTTAACATGTATTTGTTGTTTACTTCCCCTGAAGGGGAGTCTTTTCAACCTGTACAAAAAGCCAATTAAAAAAAAACAACCACCAACAAGAACTCAAGAAACTGAAAAGTCAACGTGATAGTGATGCTGAAGTTAACATTTCAGTTCAGGAAAATAGTTCAAAATTTTGAGGGTTTTCACAGAGCCATTGTGAGGGGCCGTGGAGTTGTGCTTGCTTGTTCTGTGTGCAGTCTTCAAACACCAAGGGAGTGGTGATGTGTTTTCTCTAGCAGGAGAATACAGAAAAAAATTAGTTTCGTCCTTCAGATAGGAATGGTAAAATAGAAAATATTCTGAAGCTGTAAGAAGCAGTAAGTCCATGCCATATGTAAGAAAGCAGTGTAACAAAGATAAATGTGAAATCTTGTGCAGATGAAGGCAATATTTATTTATGGGGTAAGTTGATTTTACCAACTTGCACACATTTGGTGTCAGATTTCATTCTCTTACAGCCTCATATGTACATACCCACAAATATAATGACATGTGTGCCCAAGCGGCCTGTCCAGGAAGGCCTGAAGAGAGGACACGAGTTACTGAGTCCTGGTTACATCTCAGGAGTTCTTTTGATTGGCAGTGATAAAATACTTTGGGGACAGATCTTTCAGCCTCATTAGGAGTTCTTATGGGATAGTCTTTTGCTTTAGAGTCTTGCTTACTTCAGTCTCTATAAATTGCAAGCAAAGTCACATCTCATTATCTATTCCTCCTTGTCTGTTTGAAATCTGTGTCTGTTTTGCCGGTGGACTAAAAAGACCAGCGTATGTGATTTGCTGCAACCTGGCTGCAGTCATCCAGTTGACAAGTCATCTGTGCTGTGGTCTTATCAGAGCACAGACCTTCAGATACTGGCAGACAAAATACATGCTGCAATTTTACTTCTGGGAAAATTTTCCTGGGAGCAGTGTCCTGGGAATGGTGTCTTTCATTATCAGTATAGATGATTCTCTTAACCCTTGTTCTCCTATTTCTTATGGTACTCTCACATGCACATTTGCATTCACAGTTCACGTATACCATTCTTTTCTTTCTGTTACAAAACTCTGCAAGTTCATCTGACTATTTTTTTTGTGCAGGAATTTTACATCTTTACATTTTCATCTCCAGTTCATTACAATATTCCAAAATGGTAAGCTTCTTTTCCATTTCTACTTGCTTGCAAAAACACATTACATATAGCTATGTCCACACAAGATCTTATTAGTGAAAGTACATCACCTTTTATGTGCCTACTTGCCTAGTACAATCTGTAGCCTTATGGGCAATGAGACTCCCTATACAATGCATCAAACTACCTCAAGAAAGAGGATCAGGAAAAGCCATCATCATGAAGAGGTGACAGCTAATAGGAAGTACTGAGAAGACAAATAAGCTTATGTCCTCACACCATTTTCTGTTACAGGAAGTTCCTTAGGCAAGGAGAAGGCATTCTTTCTGGTATTAAACAGGTATGTTAATTGAAGCGTTACCTATTATTGCTAGCAAGCTGCGTGTTACTATCCCTATAGATCAGACTGTCCTTAGAAGTACTGATTCAAAGAGAACTATTTCACAGCCAGTGTTCCAGTATTACTATTTGCAAATGTGTCCTTGAATTTTGCTCTTTGTCTATCATATTGACTGTGGACCTTCATCACCAAGCAGGTCTAAAGCGTGATACTGAATTTCACTCTAAAATACTTTGATATGTTATCTCGACACTGGATGAAAAAGAAGTAGTACAGCAACATAGTGACTATATAAGAATGTCTATTAACATGTAAATAGAGTATTTATACATTTTTTTCTTAATTTTCCATACCTGTTTTGTTGGGGTTTTTTGTGTGGGAACAAATGACATAGTCATCTCCTTTTAGATATCAGCCAGGCTCCTTTAGATGACCTTGATCAGATTGCTGACTTTGCTTCAAGTAAATATGTGGGTCCTAACACAGAGCTGTAAAGATAAGTTTATCCCCTAGAGAGGGTGCTCTAGGGTGCTCCCCTAGGGTGCTCCTATCTCAATATGCAGTACTATTGCCAAAGTTGTTGATTGTACAGTCTATCATCAAATATTCCGTTCATTCAGGAAATTGTCTATTGCTTCTGAACCCATCCTGTCTCAGAATTTTTTGCATCATACTCCTGTTCAGATGTGGGTTTGGAATTAGCACAGGCAGACACAGTATGGCTCTCTGTACCTGCTGTGTAGAAGCGCCTTTAAAAACAAGAAGTCGTGGATTGCCTGAAGATTAAGAGAACAACAAATCAGGACATTCTCTTCTGATAAACCTTAAAAACTGGATTTTTCTCAAAAAGGATAGTTAGACAACACATCGACTTCCAAGTTAATGGGAAAGGCCTTAGTAACTGTTGAGCATTTTTGCATGCTCTTGAGAGCAAGAAGTCAGATCTGAATTTTTCCTGTATGTTTTTAAAATTTGGGATCATCTCAATGGTATTATTTTGTGATGCAAGTTGTGATCAGGTGTGAATTCTTTAATAAAATATTCTCTATTAAGAGTTTCAGGAATGTATATTCTAGCTTGTTATTGACATAGAGTGCAAGCTATATTCATCAGAAAAAATAGAAGGATGCTTATGCAGGATGGGATTAAATGTTTTTTCTCTCTCAGTCTGCTATTTCAGGTCTTTATGTTCTTCAGAAGAAGAATCGAGATGAAAGACACTTTTCTTCATTTTGCAAAACAAAAGAACACAGCTCTCTTGCACCATTTACCTTCTCACTCCAGAAATGTTATAAACAAATGTTACACTCATATTTATATTGTGACAATTTATATTGTTTCAATTTTTTATCACGAAGATAATGATTCTCAGACAGTCTTTCAGTCATGGCTAATTTTATATTGGGTTGACTCATTTTGTCTTGCAATTAAATAAGATGTGTGCATGCTTTATCTTTAAAGATGAATGCTGGATATCATAACAAGAAGTAAATGAATTATTTTGCATGTATTATGTTTTTCAATTTACACATGTTTAGCTAAATAGACTTATTCTTGTTCTCTAACTTATTTTTTTTCAGTTCTTAATGATTCTGCTATTTCCATGATAGTGTGATGTCCTGCTTTTTCAGAAGGCTAAGCATTGAGATAAATACAACATATTATTGTTCTTAAGAAAAAAATCAACTGTTGAATTGAGAAAAATGTAAGGGACCAAATCTTCTTTTGTATCCTATCAAATATCTAATCTCTGTGTTCAGACAGATGGAGAGATCCCAAAACATCTTCTTCTTTGAGATTTGGGCTTGCTAAATCAGCAGTGTTAATCCTGCTCTTGATTTTATGATGGGAACCCTGCAGAAAAGTTGCCCTAGCCCCAACAGCAGTGCAAATTCTTACATTTCCCAGCGCCTCAAAAGATCAACTGTAATGCTTCAAGCCCATGGGTGCTCACATTTTTTCCCTTCTGAGACACATATAAGGAACTAAATAAGACAAAATCCTGAATTTGAAATTCCAATGAAAAAAAATCTTAGTGGTCAATGACCCAAACACAGATTTCAAGCAAAGAAAATCTAGGTCTTGATTCCTTGTCTCAGTTTCTTTTTGGTCTTGAGTGTTCTTATCAAGGTCAACGTGTCCTGGGTTTTAGGTCCCCAGTTCCTCCACCTGACTGTAAATCCTCGAGTACCTGCAGATAGCTCCCTTAAATTTCTGCTGACTCTGGCAATTCGAAGATTGTTTTCTACCTCATAAAATATTCCCACTGGCTTTTGACACGGTCCTTTATTTTTTTTTTAAAGCAAAGATTAGCAGCATGATCTTTGCTCTCAATTTTCTATTGTGAAATTATTTACAACTCAGATGACTTTCAGTTTTATTGCTTAGTCACCATACTCTTCATCTTCAATTATTTTAAAATGTTTGACAGTTGAATCTGAGAGACATTCTGCAGAGTAACTTGTGTGAAGGAAAACAAAATCACTCACGGGAACCTCCAGTATGCACAAATGTGCAGAATTTATTTCGTGTTTGTCCTATGACCTTATTTGATACCAATGTTTCTTCTACATGATGATAATTTATTAGTTTTACTACACTCTCCCAAGTTTTCTTCCTTGGATCAGTTTCAAAAAAGGATTTGTTGTTAATATCTTTGTCTTTATCAAGTTATCACCAAATAATTTCAAAAAGATTTGTTTTGTTTTATACTGGAAATTATATTATTTTCTGTTTTCATTGTTTATCCATGATTTTGAGTGATATCTTTATGCTAGTTATTTCCTTTTACCTTCCGGTTAACAATACCAGCAGTTTTCATGTAACTGTTTTATATACTTGCTCTGAACTGCTAATATGATGACTTTACACTTCCCATCTGATAACGGAAGTTTTGTCATTTCATCTACTTAATTTTCTATTAACAACAGTCCTCAGTTTATGTAGGTCCCTTTTTTGAAGTTAAGCATTACTTTATTAGGTTTTTTGGCACTTTTTTTCCCTGCAGAAAAGTTTATTCCAAAACAGGACATCTTACATGGAGGGTTTTGGATAATGATATTTGAACTGCATTGCTGCACTGTTCATGACTAAGACAGGAACAGCTTCTCCTCTTGCAGATTACTTGACTAATCTTGATTGCTGATCACTAATGTCACTTACATTGTCTACAGATTTAACCTCACTATCACTTTGTAACACAGTAACACACTCGTATTTAGCTGAGGGGAGTAAAACCGGAGTCTCGCATAGTTAGTGACTCCTATCACAGCTGGAAGCACTTCAGATGAAACTTTTGAGGTCGAAACTGTATCTGTCCGTCAGGGTCCCAGGTCTCTGCAACAGACTGAAACAAACAATCAGCCTCACATCACCAGTTTTCAAAAGCGTTACACTTCGATTTTGGAGGTTATTTCTAATGTTGTTAATCACTTCGCACTACTGCTTCTTAAAGCTTCAACTCAAAATCTGCCAATGCACTTAGAGTCACATCACCACCTACAGCAAATTGGAATGGCTGTATCAGAGCAATAAATATGCCGGTTTTCACCAACAGGAGATCTTCATCAGATATTAAATTGCTGGGTTTTATCATACTGACTAAATTTTTCCTGCAACTCATGCATTATTTTTACTGAAGTCAACTACTTAACAACTTTGGCTTTATGTTCTGAAGATTATTTGTCTGAATCCATCATTTAAGCTTTCAAATGTATTGTATAGCTGTAGCATCTCTTAATCACTTCCTCTTTTCAGTGGTATGTGATAGTATCCCACACTATAGCTCAATCTGAATCATATGATGATTCATTTGTCTATATTTTTGTATAAAAGCAACATTACATTACAGCAAACATTACATTACAGCAATCTTTAAAACAAGAAACTTTTTTTGTTCCCCATTTCTTTCTTCCCTTCACCCTTATTCACTCATTTGTGGACACTCATGCATAAATATATACATGTTACTTATGATCTCATAGGGAAATCCTGATAGATCATATTGATTTTTGAAAAAGACTGACCCCAAGCAAACACCAAGTCAGAAATTGAGAAAGGCAATCAAATGTCTTAGACCATCCAGATATTTTCCCACAGTAGCATAAAAGGTGGAGGTAAGGACTCCTAAGGAAACTGGGAAGAGGTCCCAAATAATTAGCTATCTTAAATGAAAGGAAGACTACTGAAGGTCCAGTGTAAAATTATAATCCGCAGCTCCCGAGGATTTTATTTTCTTTTTCTGTTTTGTTTTGCTTTACTTAGCTTTTACCTGAAGACATATTAACCTGCCATAACTTCAGTCCCCTGGAAGAAAAAACAAAATCCAAATCCACACCTAAAACTGAAACCGAAACAGTTTCCTGATTTGCATAGCTAAGCACCTGGCTCCTATCTGAGCAAACATAAAAATACATAATGACTATATAATATCTGGACATCTATCTGGGAAAAAGCTTACAGATAGCAAAGGGCTCCCCGACGTAGCATAGGAAGAGTCTATGGTTGGAAGCTGAAATTCTGCAAATTTGAGGTAAAAATAAGGTACACTTTTTAAAACCAGAGATAATTAGTCATTGGATCACCTTACCAATGTTATGTGGTAGTGTCTCCATTGCTGGATTACTTTAAAATCATGTTTAGTTTCTCTGGAAGACGTATTTGTCTCTGTCAAAAAAGATGGGAATAAATATAGCATGAAGGATGGATTCACCAAGGCCATTAATTGTAGTGGTCTGTAAGTGACTTCCATCACAGACTGTCCTGAAATTGCCAGATGTGAGCATATGCTCTCTTCCCCTAGATATTTTTATTGGTTACTTTAAAAGATGTGCTTTATCCATCTAACGGTACCTATGTTCTTAGCGATGAAATACAGGAAACTAAGAAAAGAAAAAGGAAGTTCTACTGCGTATTTGATAGAAACATGACACTAATTACTGGACCGGTTACTTCTAGACTTCAAATGTCTGAAACGTCTGAAGAAAATGTCCCTGTGTTGTATTAAAATTGCAACACTTGAGACTGAGAAACTCCATTCATTAGTCCACTTTTGAAATAGGTCCTCATATAAATTAGATTATGTTTCTATAATTTTAAAGTGATAAGACTGAGAGATGGTGAGTGATAATTACAACTCAGAAGAAAGGCATTTTTAAGATCCTATCCCTTAAGAATATTAATCTGTTCTTAGTGCACAGTCTAAGAATATGCTGGGAATTGAAGTCAGGATGAAAGTGTGACTATGACTTCCCAACAAATCAAAGAAAGTCAGCTCCTCCCTAAAATTAACAGGATTTGGGAATGAAATAGAGTAATATACAATTCTGGTGTTAGTAGCCTTTGGCAAGTAGGCATGTAAGAATGATTTGATGATATATTGATTCATTTTAAGATATAAACTTTGTCAAAGAAATATATTCTAAAAATTGAAACATAATTATTTCTTTCATTTTTCCACTTACCAAAACTGACTGAATATGTGGTCATTGGAACTTAGCACAGACAGACAGAAAAGGAACTAGGTATTCATCTCTTTTGTCAAGATGAAAGAGATTGTCAAGCTACAACAGTACATGAATGTCAGCATATTCCAACAGCTATTTATTCTGCCTGTATTAACTGTAGTGTAATTACCAAACTCGAAGTGAGCCAACACCAATTTGTAGGTCCTGTCAAGTACGTTGGGACAAAGGGGTTTAGTGTGAGGTTCAGAAAGACTAAGTTTCAAGTATGAGAAACACAAACTGTGTGCAACAATTTAGAATGAGAAATGGCTATCCTCAAGAGACTGTGTTGGATTTATCAAAAGTGGCCAATCAGTGCATCTTAGGAACAATAATCCATACGGGGCAAATTAGTTCATAAATTGATATGAACTGAGAAATGGAAAAAAATAATATTAATACATTCATTTCAAAAGAAATGAGGAAAAGATTGGAATGAGTATGTACAACCCACACCCACCCCTGATTTTTAAATCCTTAGTTGCCTTTTTGATGGCTTGAAGGTTAGGTTCTAAGAGAGACAGATGCTATAAGGAACACACAGCAATAAGGCTGCACAGTAGGACTCTACTTGGATTCCAAGGCAAGAAACATCTACAAACAAACCCAAGCAGGCAGATTGTCTTATCCTATAGAAACTATAAAACCACCATAGAAAAAAATAGGTGAAAGCAAGATCATCAAATAAGAAATATCCTGCTGTGTTTTGAATTCGACCATCCCCTTTGCCAGGAGGCCTCTCTCCATTAATGTTATTATTTTTGTAGGAATGCTCATAATCATCTTGTGGGGAGGATATTTTCTACTTATGGTTATAACTGCATCTCTGTGTATCATTTTCTGAGACTTGTCTGAAATGCCTTCCCTGGTAATGCAGAGGAAACCTGAAAGAAGTTACAAAACTTAACTCTTCCAACTTTTGCTTCAGTTTCTTCCTGGCCATCTATGAATGAAGAACTCATCAGACTACATACTTAACTAACTCTTCCACCTTTCCTCTGTTCCTTACCATTTAGCTCAATCTTTTCCAGGTTGCAGTGAATGGGTACCCATCTGAGTCATGAAAAGATGTGTGTCTGGTCACCAGTTTATGCCCTAACCACAGAGCCAGAGCATGTTTCAGTTTGTCTGTAATATTATGGAATGATCTTCATTTAAAGACAAAGTTGGCAAGTCGATGGCAAGTCTCAAGGGCCTTTTAGATACCATTACTATCTGAAAGCTGTTCATGATGTCAAGTAGAAACCACCATCATTAACATAAAATGAAGTAAACAAATTAATGGAGCCAATAAGCTAAGGAAATGCTTATTTTATAAACTTTGCATTTAGAGAACCAGTTTTGATTTGGTTGTGCACAAATTCTCAGGGCTGAAAGTCCTGTGCTGATTATTGCAGTTTACTACTAATGTATAATAAAAATATAATGCAGACTGGAAGATGACATTAAATTCATAAATATTGAGAATAGTATACCTGTAATGTTTCATCCTGTCCACTGTAACAAAGAATGAAATCTCCCTGTATCACTAATAAACTTTGCACAGTCTTTGAAAATCACCAACTGTTACCAGTAAGGGGGAAAAAAGGCCAGAACGGCTAGTGGCTGTTTTTCAGCAGTGACAATGTTTTCCGAGAGGTGAAGAAGAAACTATTTGAAAACCAAAGCATTTTCTCACAAGTGTGTGCTCACACATGTGTGCATGTGCACACACACATTGCCCTTTTCTGGCTTGCTATAGATTTTGTGATGCTCCAAATTTACAAGGGAGTACTTGTAAGGGAGCTGCAACTTAGCAACTTGACTGGCCCAGCAATTGTTGTCATTTCCATTCATCTGTAGTTTAGAATCCAAAATTGGATAGGAGAGATTTGAACTAGAGATTGGGAAGAAATTTTTTTATGTTGGGGGTGGTAAGGCACTGGCACAGGTTGCCCAGAGATGTGGTGGATGCCCCACCCATGGAAACATTCAAGGTCAGGTTGGACGGTCCTCTGAGCAACCTGACCTAGTAGAAGGTGTCCCTGCTCGCTGCAAGGTCCCTTTCAACCCAAGCCAGTCTATGATTCTGTGATACTATGACACAGGATTCAGGGCGGGTTTTGGTTATCAACAAAGTCTGAAGGGAATACTTTGAGGACTCTGGTTGAGCTTACTTTAAACAGCAGTCATGTGAGAGATATCCTTGAAACCCAAGGAGCTCCCTACAAACACCTTGCTGTACACACAGCCACTGAGAACAGTAGGATCCAATGGGAAACTCGTACGCTCTAGTTGTCAAGATTCACTATTGGTTTTGGTGCAGAACTTTGGAAACTAAAAGGGGACTCTTGATAAACCCATCTCTATCTAATAGAAATTACTCAGGTTGTTACAGGGATCTGTGGAAATATCCTTGTCTTTGCCTAGTGTGTTCAACTTCGTATTTTTTAGTCTTCCCCACCATAAGGAAAAAACAGCTATCTAAAAGGCAGGCAGTGAGAACACAGGAGTCACAGCAATATTTCAAAAACCTCAAAAGATGCTCTTTTCTTGAAACTATTCTGCCCTCTCTTCATCAATGAAAACAAACTAACTTTGAATGGCTAATTAATCACACTGACTTGAAGAATATAAGATTAAAATTAAACATGGTTTGAATCAGCAGAACAGAAAATTGCTAGGCATTTATCTCACCACAAACTGAAATTCCACTACAACCACCAAATCCACAAAACTATTCTTAGCTAAACTATTTGGGAAAAAAGGTATTTATTTCCATCAAATATATATATGTATAATCGCCTGTTATAGCTCTCAATTTAATAAATGCAATGTTACTTAGCAGCATTGCTGGGCCCCTCTGAAATGCCCTTATTATACAGTCACATAATTAAAGTCACTTGCATGAATTCCGTTTCCCTATATAAACCATGTGGTGTACTTATTAATCAGCTTGGATCTCCCAAAATGAAAATTTAGTCCCTTCTTTTAATAGTTGGCATTATAACATTTTTCTCAACAGCTTTTGTACAGAACTGCTTCACCTCACCACTCTGTTCTTATCTGAAAGAGGTGCCAGCACATCACAACAGCTTTACTTTCTCTTCAAGAGAATGTAGTATCTTCATTGCCTTCTAGGATCTCATTTAAATCATTAATTTTATTGTTATTCACCTTCCTGGACTTTGGAGTATTATCCCCACCTCTACACTTGAGGCAGAACTTTTTCCTCTGGAAGAAACACCGTGTTCAATGAAGGTTACGTACTTCTGCTGGCGGTTCAACAATTTTTTTCCCAAACTGTTTCCATGTCTAGCAGTGGGAACTGATCAGGCTTTGATTCTCACTTCATCAGTTTATTTTAGCATCTCCTTTTGGAGATTTCCAGGATATCAGTGGATGAGGTTTTTGTTGTCTGGGTGGGGCTGATGGATGGAGGGGCTGGTTCTGTGCCTGCTTCTGCATCTGGGTGACAGAGAAACTTTTGCCATAGGGATGCTGTACTCGCCCCATTTACAGCCCTGCATCACAGTGCATATAGAAGTTCAATTCCATCTCTAAAATAAAACTGCCAGCTGATTGAGCTGCAGCATGTAGGTCACAAAACCATTCACAGCTTCCCTTAACAAGGCTCGACAGAGAATTAGCTGCATTGCAAATAAAGACTTGTTTGTACATTATAGTTACATCTGCCCTGGTGATATGCTAGGAAGCAAGAGAGGCTTAGCTACAAACCTGAGTCTGAGCTCAATTCATGAGGAATCCCAGTTTCAATAAAGAGATGGGGAAAGCATGGGTGGAAAGGGGCAGTAATGAAGCCTTACAGCAGCAGCATCTTCCCGTAACACTTCAGGGCTTCTTGAAACATAATACAGCCACACTGTTAAACATAACCTTCATCATTCAGTAGACGAGGACATTCCAGGAAAGACAGCATTCTGAAAAAACACTCTGAAGGAGAGGGAAGAGATTAGCTGCAGGCAGGCAAAGGCAGGGGCATGAGCAATCATGGATGACTCACTTCAGAGCAATGAACTCATGTTCATTTCAAAAGGATATGTCACACTGCTCTAGAATATTGCAAAGTATTGCCTTAAACAAGCAATTAAAATGGAAAATAAAGACTGCTTAAATGATAGGTGACTATTTTTTCAGAAAGCACATAACGTTATTAAAGCTATATTAAAGCTATAAAGTTATAGTTCTTAAAATGTGTCATAATTTGTTTTTTAAAACGTTAGAATATTTTTTTGATGAATAAATATAATGACAATGTCTTTAACAAATATAATCATGCTGCTAGGCAGAGAGAACTGAGAAATATTCTACCATTCTGTTGTAAAGTTTGTGTACTTTCAACAATTAATTAATGATTTTAAAGTATTTACTAGTTGACAAAACAGAAAGGTACATCAAGTTTTCTGAAGTCTCTGTTGTCTTAACTGATGAAAACCATGACTTCTTATGAACAAAGCATTATCTTCAGCTGCAAAATGTTACGTGATATTTGACAAATTTTATGAACCAAAGATTGTCCTGAACATTTTTGTTATAAACTTTATATGTCACTGTCATAGATTATGACAGTAATGGAACACAGGATACAATTTGACCAACCTGCCAGGCCCACGTTGGCAGCATCACTGGAACAAATCCCTTTTATCCCTTATATCAATTATTAAATTTCTGGAAAATCGTATATGTTTAAACAAATTTTATTACATAAATTAGTGAAAGTAAAAGGGTTCAAAGGTAGCTGGTGATAAGATACCAACTGTAAAAACAGGTCTAGAGTGTTATTGAGTCAAGATCCTAAGCATAGATAAACACTAGCAACTAGCATGATGTTAGAAGACAACTGTGCATAACACGGAGTTCTTATTGGATAAGTGTCCCCGAGGGAGGGGAAAGATAGGGCCCAACCTGTCAGCTGATCCCAGAAAGCTTCAATGACTTGTTCCCCAAAATTTCCCCTTTGTATTTCATCTTTGTAGAGTTTCTATATATTTAGGTGGAGCTTGGCTTTAGTGACTTTAGTCATACATTCTTTTATTTCTGATTGGTGTAATAGTCTCTCACTTTGTTAAATCAATAAAAATTTAGAGTACATGGCCAACTGGGCAATGCTGTCACTTGAACACTGATAGCCTTTGGGATGGAGCTGTGTTTTCATATTATAATGACATTACAATGAGCAAAGTTCAGCTAAAAGACAATTTTGTATCATGATAGCTAACACAGCAGTTGTGATCCATCTTCCTTGGTAGGAGCTGGTTCTCCATTCCAGCGATGCAGATATTCCAAGCAGGCAGAACAGATCTCTTCCATGGCAACTGCCTTGCTTTCCTGGGAGCAGCAACAGCACCTTTATTTAACATCACAGTAAAATTACTGCAATATAGCTAACTTTGGGGAGGCTTAGAAGAAACTTGGGGTTCTCATTTCTCCCCCAACATTTCCCACAGTCACAATGCTGACAATCAAGCACAGATTCAGAAGGCAAATGTTGGATGCTTGCTTTATCATAGAATCATTTGGTTGGAAAAGAACTTTGAGACTGAGACCCACCATAACTGTCCACTAGTAAACCATATCCTTGAGCAATATATTTTGCTGCACAACAAAGTGGAAAAATAAATAAACAGAATTGGCTGTTTTGCAAAATTTTGCAAAATATTAGTCTTCTGCATTATCTGGGGATTTGCTTGTTCCGTGATATTTAATGTCTTCCTACTTTTTTCAGGCCAAATGTTATTCTCAGGCATGGAAGTGTCAAAAGAAATTATGAAAAAATACGTAACAATTTGTCTGCATCTTTGTTGACCTGGTAATCAGAAAGCAGAAAAGAAATGCTGCATACTTAACAGCACACTCTTAAAGCATGACACTAAATTATACACACTATGCCTTAGAAAACAGCTCTTCTATTATTAACTGCCAGTGCTTAAGAAGACAATAGTCATGAATCACAACTTTAGTATGTAAGTGGTAGCACTGAAAACATAAATCTTCAAATATTTAAGTCACACATTTTTGTATGCAGGTTTGCAATAACCCAAGAGAGCAAAATAACATGCTTGGGCAAAAAAGATAAAGATACGTGGCCAGGTTTATAAAGTAAAACTCAAGCCTCCCAAAACAGAATTCAAAGCTGCAGTGTTCTCTTCTATTTCTAAACAGAGCAGTATGAATCATATCAGGCTAAATTAGAAACAGAGGAGTTTCTCTGTTTTTTAACAACACCCACACAACTGGAGCCATCCCCTTACCTTTAGAAAACTTCCAAGTAGTTTCTGATTATTAAAAGGAGAAGAAGAGACAGAAGAGTAGGTGGAGGGGAAGAGGAAGGCAAATCAGGGCTGAGGCCATGACAACTGCAATAATCTTGAAGGGCTGTGTGGGAGACACAGGGATATTCATGACAACAGAAATATTTCTTAAACAAAAACATCTCCTGTGGCAGCTTACAGGTTTAGTCTTGCCTTAGCCATCACAAAATAATCTCATTAGCAGTTAAAATCACACTGTCCCCCTGTCTGGAATGTCCGTTATGGTCTGGAGAATTGAAGCTCATATTAGTTTCGATAGCAAAACACAAGTTTTTTCCTTATAGGTTTGAAGTAGCATGTTTTTGTAGTAATTAAAATTAAATCATGCATAGGTAACAAAAGCAAGGTTCTCAGACCTTATCACATTTTTTATGTGAAACTTGCAACTAAATGCAAACACAGTAGCTAATGTAATTTCAAAGCAGGAGACCAGGAGGGTGAATTTTTGTTCAGAAATACAATGGTTTAATGACAGGTGAAAAGAAATGTTCCAAGTTTTCAGATAGGTTCTGAAATGAGTTGATTCCTATGGCTGCCAACCAGCTGGATATAAAATGCAGGCTAAATGCCAGCTCTCTGGCATTTTAACTAGAAATGCTAATTTCCTAGGTTTGCAGCAGCATTATTCATTCTCCTCCCTCTTGGATAATCTCCTGTCTTACAGATCTGTTTCAACAAGATCCAGTATCATTACTTCTGTCTGCCTAGGAAGCAGTAAGACGTTTCACTAGAAAGAACATGTCACCTTGGTCGACATATCACCTTATCAGAGCTCTAATAAGAAGGGAATGGGTCACTGCCTTAGGACTGTTGCGTGATGAACAGTGAAAACATTTGTATTAACAGCACACCAAACCACGCATACCAAACCATGGCAAATTACTGTGAGAAAAGCTGGTTTGCTTTCAGCAAACATGAGTTACCAAGTATTACGTAATATTAAAGGACAGGGCCTTAAAGATATTAAAATCCCCCATGTCCAGCAGTTTCAAAGGAAATTAGGTACTGGTATATTTCTGTATGGATCACAGAACCAGCATATCCAAGTGCAAAGTCACAAAGCAAAATAGAAAGCATGATACTGATCTCCTCCTTGAGAATTTTTTCCTTAAGATTAACTTCTTAGATTCTAAACTTCCTAAGCTACATTTTAAATAAAGTTTAAGAAACTTTTAAGTTTCACTAATAAACTTGAATTTGTAAGCAAAAATTTGAAAGGCTGTAGTTATCCATGGAGAATGCACCTTTTCAAAACATAATGGGAAAGAAAGAACAAATAGAGGAGTGTTGGTGGGAATGCTGACATACTGCAGGTAAATTTATGCCTTCATAAACCTTCAGAACAATTTTCTGTAATCAGAAAGCCTCCAAAAAATTCCTTACATAGCTTTAGTCTTCTGCACACTTACCCGCTGAGAAATTTTACATTTTTCCACCATGATGCCTGGTATACTATTGGCTTTATGCACTGCAATTACTGCAGCCCACCAGGCTGCATAAAACTAAAAGATGTTTCTAGCTGGGTTGTCATTGACGGACAGATTTCTGGAAAACAGACATGGCAACATTTTCCTTGTTATAGCAACTCTTTCCACTGAATCACTGGGAACTTCCCTTAGCTCTCATTTGGAGGCATTTGGTTCTGTTGTGCCAACTCTTATACTTAACATCATGAAATTAATTTTGAATGTTAGTCAAACATAGCTGAGGATGTTTCTTTCCTGCAGAAATTTGAACTGTGTTTGTAATCTGATAGCTTTCTTCACAGGTGCTGTAGAGCAACCCACCTCTACTGAGAGTACAGGGAAATAACTGAAAAAACAGCTATGGCAAATTCTCTTTTGAGACAGGAATGCCCTCACCCAGCCTGAGGGCTCCACAGTCTAGACTGCAATCAGGAGAGATAGGAACTCTACGTAATGGGCCACTACATCAGCAAGGACATTTATGGTAGACTCGGAGGAGCCTCTGCTTGGCAATGTCTCTTCACTGAACAGAAAGAGAACTTGGACAACCAGTTTAGATTATCCATGTAATTTTGACAAGACCAAAGCTAGATGTAGCCAACCCTACCCCATGTGAGAATCAGAATGAACTCGCAGCAAAACTTGCCTCTAAGCTGAGAGCATTTAGAGATTGCCTTATCCTATCAAAACCCTGAAATGGAGCTACAATGTATATTCTTGAAAACAGCACTTAATTTTAGGATAGGTTAAAATAGAGGATACATATCAAAGGATCTGAGTTGCATTTTCAGATCTTCCACTTGGATGTTATCCCTAGCATGCCACGAACTTCAGTTCCTGTTGCTAAACGGTTTTCTACTAATTAGGCATCATTCATGATTTTTGAAAGCTGTTCTGAGCTCTTTAGGTCATGTAAGGTGCTACAAACAGAAAAAGGGAAATAAGAACTGATAGTAATTGCTAGAAACTGGAGAGAAATTTAAGTTATTTCTTGACAGCTCCAATTGACTTTGACTAATAGAACCGCATTTATAAAGCAAGCAACTACATTGTGCTCTTTCTTATTTTATGTGTAAAATCCAGATAAAATGTGTCTTTATAATAATTCCTCCTCAGCCAGAGCTAGAGCTGTGTGTCAGTGACTTCCATGACATTATGGCATAGCTCGGAGCACCTCTAATGAGATTTGTAAGTGCAGACTGTCTGCTTTGTTCATTCTTTTTAAATATGTTTATTTCCAGGTACCCTCTAAAACATCAATTTCTCACACAAATGAAACACTATGCTGGAAAATCCAGAGTGGTTAGTGGGGGTGGAAATGAAGAGAATCTGGGAAGAAAATCCGTCCCTGAACTACTTGCATTGTTTATTGTGCAGAGTTGAGAAAGAAGCAGTAATTTAACAAGAGCACATAGGAATCAAAGTACTTCTTAATGTAGCACATATTTCTCAACATAGCACATACATTTAGATCGTTACTGATAAGTGGCAAATACAGAAAACAGCAATATACTAGTACAAACAGTAGGGAAGTTTGTTGGATAGGCAATGTACATGTGTGTTTATGTATGTCTGTATCTTTTCTTCATCTCCATGTAACGTTCAGGGACAGTAAGCAAGATCATGAAAAAAGATGCTAAATGTGTTTTTTACGAAAATGATTTTTTTTTCCTAATCTTGGCAGGAGATGGTATTCTTTTCCTTTAAAGCCAAAAATAGATCACTCTGTCCTAAGAATCTATAAACTACAGGAAACACTAAAAGTTAATATATTTTCAGTTTGCATTCTTGTTTTTCAAAAAGTTTACTCTTCCACTCCTTTATACAGAATCCACTTCATGAAAGCAAAAGTACTTTGAAAAGGTACACCTTTTCAAAGATAATTCAGTTTTAAAAGCCCAAAGAACAGATATGAAGGGCACTTAGGTATCTTTTTTGCTTTAATGAGAATCGATGCATAAAAGTCTTTGCAGATGCAGCTGCTGATTTTGGCTTCCCAACTGACAACAATTTTATTGGACTCACTACAACAATACTGGTTTACATTTACACTGACAATCTCATCTTGCTATAATATTAAATCAAAACATGCAGATTCATGTTATGAACCTCTCTTGCCCTTTTAAATATTTCAGTTTGTTGCCACCAGGTATAGTATTGCACAATAATCAGAAGAATCTGCTAAACACAGTTTGTTGGTGCTCTGTCTTGTCTCTGTATGAGACTGACCAAGACTATCATTGCACAGTGTACCTTTCAAAATTTAAATGAGACGGGTATGCTTGTGAGCTCTTATGCTTGAAGTAGCTGGAGAAGAGGCAGGAAAATAGACTTCATCCATTCCAAATGCATTTTTTTCCTTAGAATATGTAGGTTCGCAGTTTTATTGCTGAAATAGAAACTTGTATACAGAATAACATCAATATTGCTTGCTAGAACCAGGCAATAACAGCAAGTAACACTGACACTTCCTGCTTGTTACTTTTGGCAGCACTAAGAATTCAGCATGGAGAAAGTGTTGATGCATTTTATACCTCTTTCATATGTTTCAATCTAATGCAGTTATTATGCGGGGTTTTTTGTGTAGCAAAACCAACTATGTAGTTTTCAGATACACTATGATCACAGAACTGGTGAGAACATAATGAAACATTGAAAACACAAATCTAGATAAGGACTTAAAGCACTGCCTGTTTCCTTCTATCTCACTTGAAACTTTGTATGTAAAATATTTCGGTATCCAGCACATAGACAGACAGAGAAATTAAAGTAGAGCTGACTAAGCAAGTTGCCAGAGACACATCAGTCAGCTTTCAGTCCAACATATGCACAAAATCTTCAAAATAGAACTTCTACCTGAGTCCAAAAGCCCTGCTTGCTTTTGTGTAGAGTAACAGGAAGATCCCTTTGCAGAGTTAAAAGTGTTAAGCACGTAAGAACTTAAGACCAGTGCATACCAGGTGAAAGTTTTATTGCAGCCTCCAGGTATTAAATTACCTCCTACCTGCCATCCCTGGAAAGACCAGCACTGGCTTAGGTGTCTTCTGGGTCATGATGCTGAAATTCTCTTCCCAGAGTAGTCTTTTCTTCTTCATATCTTTCACATCTTCCTTTCTCAGGTTCTACAACACTCATTTCTTCCTTTCTCACCTTTTCTTCTCACCTCTTGTTTCTCTTCCTTCTTACTCTCTAAGAATGTTTGTGTTCTATAGGACTTAATTCATGATAAATAAAGGCAAATGTAAGTAAAGTGATTCCCTCTTACTTGTTATGCATCTGCATTATCTGTAGGTTTGTTAAACGCATTGTCATTCCCTCCTTTGTTACTTATCACAAATCTTGCTAAGTATTAGGCAAGAAAATGCATACACTTACATTCTAAATAGACTGTGTAGCTTTATAATCAGGTGCAGAGTGTTAAAGAGAGACTAAGAAAGTATGAAGGTGTGCATCAGTGTCATCAGAAAGCAGTGTTCACATTCACTGTTTCTTTAAGGCAAGATGTTTGTTAGCAGCAATTGTCAAAGACAGGTATTTGTTAACTTTCCATCACAAGTACACTCTGCTTGAAAGCAGAGGCAGGTATCTCATAGATCTTAAAAACGTGAAAATATCTTCCCAAAAGGATGATTTACTCTGGAGTTAGATATTCCATATTACATATATCTGAAATCTGCCAACACTGCCAGATTTCTAGGTATGTGAGAGCCTGGTATTACTTTCCAACACATACTTATCTCCAGCAGGTACCACACCGTAAGCCTGACACAGCTTCTGGGAAAGAACTTACTAGAAATCCTAACTAATACGCTGGGAAGTGTTTAAATCCTATATCCGTTCTGTTGAGCAGAGCACAATTGTTGTGGAAGACATGTCAGCTGCATTTATTTTCTCAGTACATTCTTATGACGCATTTGGGTTGTCCCTCAATTGTCCCCTCTCCAGAACAGCAACAACAGCAAAGTTAATGGATATGTATTTATCACCACTACATTTCCTCTTATCAGCAGCATGATTTATTCCATTTTAATAGGTCCCAAGGACATAAGTGGCGATCGAGATAGAAAGAGGAAGCACGTTTGTTTTGTGTGTGTAAAGGAAATGTGTGGCTCCAGATACAAAATTACCAGCACAAAAGTAAACCTTCTTGTATCTACACCTTCACGGCTGAAAAAGCCACCACTTCACCAGATGTTAAGAACTGTGCTGCTCAAAGAAATTTGTCTCTAGCAAACACACTCTATTTTAGGGACTGCAAATTGCTTTTACACATATTTCCATTCAAAATTTAGAGTTTACTTGATGGGATCATAATTCCATCATTAGAATACATTTCAGGAGTATCTCTACAGAGGATAGAGGGAAGGATATCAAATATTTGGGTTTGTCATAAATACTGGGGATTTTGAACTTTATCCGAGCTGAAAACTCATAGAGACAAAAAAATAAATTATGCAGGCTTCTAAATAATGACCAATATTTAATCTAGTTATTTTTTAATAACTTGCTAGCATACCACAAGATTTACTCAAAAAATTTTTGGAAATAATTCCTCAATTCCCATAACAATTTACATCCAATGATTAAGCACAGAGCTCTACTCATACCACTCAAAGCTCTTAGCAAAAGGGCAAGCAACATGAAACTAATTAATTTGTATTGAAGATGGAGCATAGAAAGAAAAGGCAGAATAAGGAGAAAGACACTATTCTTTTGCTATCATTTTAATCCAAAATCTTAACGGCAAATGCTTCCTGTGATGAAAGAAGCGTGTAGGATATTTGAAGCATGTATTATTTATCATTCAAACAACCTTCAGCCTCCCATAGCTAAATTTACTAGAACTTAGAAAGATCTGTACCAGAGACTGAGATTCATCTGGCGTACAGTCGCGATTTTTCCTCTAAACTGTAAGAAAGACTGTAAGAAATGTACTTCAAATTTGACAGGGACATATAAAGAATCTATTCCTAATATCATAAGGTTACCTTTCTTGCTTCAGCTGACTGGAAGATTCACTCAAATTTCAATAGCATTTATAGAAAATTTCTGCTTTTGTTTTTTTACACTTAAACTCAAGTTTTTAAAAAGGGAATTAATAGTTTGCTAAAAGAAATTCTACACCTAACATGAATTTTTAGCTTGTTCACTCTTTTTTGCTGTAGTATCACACCTGCAAACTTCAAGGCATGTTCCTCCTCCAGGTCAGGCTTTCAGGAGTCTGTTTGGGTGGGTGTTAGTTTTCTACCAATTGCCATTGAGAGCCCTCTAGGATGTGAATTCTAAAGCTTTCCAAATCTCCAAAGAGATTAACCCTTAGTGTTTAAAAGTAATAGGTTAGACAAGTACCAACAGCTTGTCACTTCAATTGAATCCTTCTTTCAAGAACATTAGCCAGTGTTGCCACCTCAAGAGAATTTAAGAAAGCATTCGTTTTTTCATGGCTTTGTTCCTACCAGTGTATAGGGTTTTGCATAGAAGTACTGTTCCGAGATCCGGATTGCAATCCCAGTCTTCAGAGAACTAGTAAAAAGTCACAGACCCACCCAGGAAACCAAGGCAGCACATACCTGCCACAGGGCCGCAACTGCTCCGAGGCAGGAGCATGAATACGCCATGAGCACTGGAAAGGCAGAAGTGCCTCTGCTTTGCTTGACTCTTCTGTAAACTGCAGGCTCTCACATTTGCACCTACTTCATGACAATTCAGTTTCCAGATCTCCCCATTTCAGTTCAGCACATCTTGTCCTGCTGGAATACCTCATTAAAGTTTTTCAGGATTATAGTATCTTGCTCAACTCTTAACATAGGTTTTCTTTCTTTTCTAAATACAATACTTTCTGTAAACTGTACAAAAGTCCATTATACTTCTACACACAAATTATATGCCTTTCCCTTCTCCCCCATTACTGCTGCAGATAGATGGCATGGTACAGATACAGACACATGGCTCTGCAGCTTTGACTGTGTAGCTGGATCTGGTTCCAGTCCTCACACTATCCGTAAGACCAAAAACTCTTCAGTGATAAGTGTAGCCATTTGGGTCATAATTTGAACTGGAAATACGAAATCTCTGAATCTTTTACAAACAGAGAAAACTATTTTTTTTATTAAAAGCTTCCTAACACTGTAATTTAGCATCCGATTTGCACATACAGAATTATCCAGAGGTTAAAATACTAGTTGTTGATCATTGTGCTTGGACATTAAAAAGTAAGTATTTATGTAGTGTAAGAAATTCCTATTCACTTACCAGTGTGTTTTACTTCATTTGCTAGAAAAATATTGTGCTATTTTCCAGGAAAGGAAAACACCTTCTGGTCGGGGGGTATGGAGATAAGGATATTATTCACTGGAACAGCTAACCTAGTGCTGCAGCGTAAGGTTTTCTGGCTCTTGCATGCCACCATTGTAGTCCTTCTCTGGCCACGTGCCTCTATCTAGGAAAACATGTCTCAATTAAGTATAAACATGCATCATTTAGTGTTTTGTTAAGTTTGATAGCAAATAGTAGAAAAGTTTTTAACTAAAATAACACCGTAGTCCATGCGGTTCCTATTAACGACAGGAATTAGACACTTTTACTCCAAAAAAAGCATCAGCTTAAATAAGTGCGTACTGGAGAGCAGACTGCAAAATCCAACAGGTGCAAACACAGAATTCTATCTGTCAGAAGCAACAGAGATTGATGTGGTAGAAAAACTGGGTCCTAGGTGTGCCATATTAACAGGGAAGTTTGTGATGAAACCATAGATCACTTTAAGCTGTGGAACACTATGGAACTGTCTTCATATCCCATCTTCCTCAAAATAAATTCCAAACCCTATTTTTTACAGAAATAGACACAACTATAAAGGGAAAATAAGGCATGTTATAAGTGAGGATAAAAGAAAGTGACAACATCTCAGATTTTCTTCTTCATTATTTTCTCTCTTCACAGACTCTAGTAATGACGATTCCAGAAATATGAGTTGGATCTATATAGGATTACAAACCTGTAAACTACAAAATACTAACCATAGAAACAGAGCTTGTGGCATTTGCATCCAAAAGCCCTCGGTTTTGTATTTAAAGAAAAGCCCTCACTTATCTGCAAAATATGCTGGAAGATTTTTAACAAAATTTTGTGTTAAAAATAAATCAGTTTTGTATAAATTTCACCCTCAAAACCTGCTTAAAAAAATGGTTCCTGCTTTTGGTCTGGGGTGCAATCACAGCATATGGAGCATATTCACTTTCCAGCATAGCTTTTGGCTTAATAGTGAAGGCTGCATTAGTGATTGTTGTCATGACATTTCCCTCTGCAAGATTAAAGTAATTCTATTCTAGCATCCACTGCTATTATTGAAATAACATAATTAGTGAGTTTTATGACCTTGCCACTTGCCTAGGATAATGAGTTGATGAGGCATTTGTATGAGAAACAATGTTTTGTTATTAGCAGTAAAAATGTGAAGGTCTTCACAATGGGTTTTATGGCAACTTGTGCATGACTCTCTGCTTTATTTTCATGTTCTGATGTTGATGAGAATAAACAGCAGTTGTGCTGTGACAGTGTAGCACTAAGCAAATTTCACTCTAATAACAGCTTCTGCAGTGCTTGGCTGTCAGAGAGTAGTACAAAACCCCAGCAGTGCCATCTGAAACACTCATCCTGCAGCTGCTGCTGTTCTTAGTGCCTGCTGTCTGTAACCCTTGCAGAGTTTCTGTAGGACACCAGCTGATTCTAAGACAAATTTATTTTTTTAATAGAAGTGACATTCATAGCCAGTGTAATAGTGAAGACATTAGTTGGCTCTGAAGCAAAACATGCAGCTCGATGGACCTGTAGCAGAGTAGTTGGTTCAGCAGCTGGGAAGGCTCCTGTCTTTCTCTATTAGCTACAGGAAGTGTCTATGATGATTATATTCTTCTATTCTCTGCCTCAGATAAACGCCCAAAGTTCTCATAACATCCTTCCCCTGTGCCATGCTGATATATTCCAGTGATGGATGTCAGAGACACACAACACCTCAGTCATTTAAGACCTTGAAAACACTTTTACAGGAAAAAACAAAGGTGAAAAAAAGGCAGGTTTTCTGGAAAAGGTATTCCAGGAAAACAAATTCTAAACTCCTGCGTGGCTACTATAAGCCCTTCCTAGGTGATCAAAGGTGTTTGCTAGTTCATCCTTTGGAAAAAGAGCCTGAAGTTTAAGTGAGTGAAAACATGCATGGTATAGACTACAAGATGCAGCTGCAGTTTGCTGATGAATAGATTGTCATGCACATCAAATCATACTTCTGAACATCCTTTTTTCACCAGAAGCGAGGCATGTAATGTTGTCTGTGTTTACTTTTGTTAATTCTGACTGTGTCCTGGCTGATTGCTCTTATCCCCATATTCAAGATCTAACTAAAAGGCAGAAGATATTCGCAGTTTAAAATTCAGTTCAAATAAATTCAAATCGACAAATAAAGAGTGTTCAAATTCAGATATTGGGTATTACTCAATCCTGAAACTTACTTTTGCATGGGAATAATAATATTACACAAAAATGTTTCTAGGATTATTAATCCAAATAAAAAATCAAACATCTTATGAAGGCATTTCTGAATAATATTGTTCACTCTTAAAGAGAACAGTCATATGAATAAAGTTTTGTCTTTAAGAACATCTTTAAGAAAAAATGCTAAATGCACATAAGTATGCATTTGCATTCACTTATACAGGCTGATCAGCTGGCTCAGGAGGTGTGAATTCAGAGGGAAAACCAGTAATACACTTTAGGTGACCAAACATAAAATACAACTAGTAATTTAGAAGTGAGTTTTTGAAGTAATAGTGTTTTTTACTGAGAAATTTACTCACTTGCAATATTCCAGTTCTTTAAATCTAATCATGGATTGTTTTGAAGCAATGAAAGAATGTCATACCTAAGATTTTTTTTGTAACAAATCTATCATGTTTGTCTGCTTGCAGATTTCAGATAAATTACTTTGAACTTGTACAATATGCCATTCTGTTCATTGGAAGGCAATATAAACATCCTACTTCATTTTGCTCCAGAGAAATTGCTCAGTCTTTCAAATTTGTAGTATCTTTTCCTATCTCCTTTTTTTAATTACCAAACTAAAGCAATCTAGGTGTCTTATAAAGACACATGAACAGCAACAACGGAGCTATATCACTGTATATTTATCTCGGTGTTGGTGCCTATCAGTCAGTGGGACTTGCTTAGATAAAGGCTGTCCAAAGAGTGACATTGCATCAGGCAGATTGTGGGAAAGGTTTGGTGGGAAACTGGCCATTTGGTTTGGGCAAGTCAACTCATTAGAATTTTCTGTTACTTTAACTACAGCAGAACAGAATGAGGTGTGCACTTGGTAGTTCAATATGATACTGATATTTTCTGGTGGTCTTCACTGGAAAAAGGAGAGTCAGCAAGTCTGAATCAGTTTGGGGTTTTTTATCCCTGCTTTTTTTATCCCTTTTATCACTGGCTCTTCAGGTGCAAACCAGGCAAATTTTATGCAGAATGGGGAACCTTGGAAATCTTTATAGCTGGGACTGGACTTCTGGGCTTTCCACCATGTAGCTCTGGAAGCCCATTTGTACTGGGAGAAAGATGGAAATAGGGTTTCCAGCCCAAAGCTAATCCACCAAACTTGTCGTATTTCTTTCAAAAAAATTATTCTGGTTATCTTTCAAAAAGAACCAGGTGTCGGTGTTACAGCTTGTTCGAAAGTGAAAAATAATGGCAATTTTTTCCGTTGTTGCCAAATCAAGTCCAAGAAATTCAACATTTGGTAGTTTTCAAGGGCAAAAATTATCACATATTTTGTCAAAGGTCGTGGAAAATCAAAATAATCAGACCATGAAATATGCATCATATATCACAGAACATGCAATTTTATTTCTTGGCTTACAACAAATGAAGAAAATTTGTATGTCATGGATACCCTGAATACACTTGCAGGAAACAGAATTGGAAAGTCATCAGAATTATTAATAAAAGATGCAATAGCCCACAGGGCTGAAAAAACCACAGGAGGAATGATAAACAGTGCTTGCTTAGTGCAGTGAGCGAGGTTTAGAAAAAAATCTATTTTCCAGCCAAGGGCTGTAGAGAAACCATTTCAGTCCTATAATAGTTCAAGTTAAAGTTTTTAACAGTTGAAGAAAGATAATTTTAAATACAGAATCTGCCTGTTACTAATTGAGTTATTTGACTTAGCAGGCATGTGTAAGAAAGACTGTCAACATATGCCAAAAACCTAAAAATAATTAATGCAATAGCAGAATTGGAAAAAACAGTGACAACATTTAGAGATGGAGAAGTACAAGAGATTCAGACATGTGTTTGAGATTCAAAGCCATTCGCTCCTGTCTCAGTGATACCAATTACCTTATCTCAAGAAACTTATCACAGTTCATATCGTTTAATAAAGTGTATTAGATTGAGATATAAATCTCAAGCCTCTGGCAAGTCTAAAACCTTTGATGGTCTCAAACCAAGTGCACACACTAAGCACAGGAATAACATCCTTTGTTTATCTAGGGAGGAGACACACATATCAGATTACAGATCTAGCTTCTTAGCCACATGTATGGATTTGTCATAATTGTTCAAAAGTTGTTTTGACCCATAAATTTCGTAAGAAATGCCAAACTTTTCCTAAGATATACCACTCTTTGTATGTAGTGGCAGGTGTTTTAGACTCCAAATTTCAGATGTGGTTCAGCCAGCAGAAGAAAACAAAAATTCTCTCTTAGCTGTCATTACATGTAAATATTACCAAAAATATGGGTGTCCAATGGTGAAAGCCCTGAACTTTTTAGGAGGTTATACAGCTTCAATGAAAAAGAACATTAGTGTCACTAGCTTGGACTGTTCAGCAGGCTGCATTCACTACCAGGTTTTGTTCTGAATGTCCTAAGTAGAGGAGACCAATCATCTCAGATTTGGGGTAGAAGGATTTCTTGAAGGTTTATCCAAGACAGCCTAAACAGAGGTAAGTAAGTTTTGCAATTTATATCCCAGGGAAAGATTAATATGTAGATCAATAGTTTTTGTCCCCAAATCAGGATAAATTTATGTGTGATGAATTCATATGCGATGGATTTGAGTTTAAAAACATTGGGAGATGTCAACATGATTTTATTTGTACCCAAAATGTTTCATTCCAAGTGATTATATTGACCCAAATGCTCCGTGATTAAATCCAACATTCAGCTGAGTTTTTCTCCTTGTTGGCTTTGTAAATAAGGTACAAATAGCCTCGTTTTCTCCTCAGTTTCCTTACCTTTAGTGCATCACATTCAGAGAGGGCTTTTTCCACAACGCATGCTGAATTACTTATTTTCTGGGAACACTACTTAGAGAAGAGTCTGGAAAATTGAAAAAAAACTTCCATGGGGAAATGAGGTGCAACTAGGTGCTGAGTTAATATTACATGTTTAATTTTGAAGTCCTAAAAAGAAAGTCTCCTAATTCATGTAAAATCAGTTTGATTTAAAATGTTCCAACCTGAATGATCAGAGAATGTAAAATCAGCACATTACAGCTAGAAAAGACCAAGAGATTTTGTCATTAAATGATGTAAATATCTCAAGGTTTGAACAACAGGGAGAGAGAACAGCTACTGAGCTAGCAAAAAAAAAACAGGATTGAAACTACAGCAAATCAATACATACATGTGACTTTCAACAGGTGCAGCAGGTGTAGGAAACCCAGTTTTAAAGATGGATTGATATACATATTTATGACGAAGGTTTATTATTTGTCATAGAACAAACCAGGTTGGAAGGACCTCGAAAGATCATCAGGTCCAACATTTAATGGGAATGGGAGTATAGATGAGATTATCTAGCACCCTGTCCAATTGCAGCTCCTGTGATGGGAACTCTATCAAGTCCCTGATGGGTTGCTACAGTGGATGACAGTTCCCACTATAAAAAATTTCTTCCTTATATCAAGATGAAATGGCCCCAAATAAATCATAAATCAAGATCCTAGTGTACTGACTGCCAAAGCTGGTCGCTCTCTTTCTTTCCTAAAGAAAAAAAAATGAGGTGTAAAATCAGTTTCCCAAGAAAACTGTATTTTTGAGGAAGCTGAATTTCCTGTTGGGAAAGCCATTCTGATATGTCATCATCCTTACACCATACATCTAAGTCTCCAAGATAGCTTCAAAATAGGCAACACAATCTTGAACTCTAATCCTTATCAGTAAAATGCAGCTAGTGAATCTTTCTTTCTACTCCCCTAAGCTTTACACATGGCTTGTCAAGGTGGATGAAGACATATTTTAGGCCTCTATTTCCTGGTGTTTTCAATCTGAGTTAAAAGTCAAAATACATGTGAAATCTTGCCCTATGTTCTTATAGTTGTCACTTACTCTGTATTCTTATAGAAACTAGTACAATGAAATTAACTTTGCTGAGTTTTCTGGTTTATAATGACTAAATAGTGGGAGGGAGAAGGGGGACAAGAGGAGAAAAAAGATGGTATTTGCCAATCAAAATCACAAATTTCAGAGGCTTCCTAGAGGCAACACTGCTGAACAGAGTAATCAAGTTGTCAGGAATCCTTTATAACACACAGTTCTTGGGCAGAAACTGTGGTTAGTAGTTTTAAAGAAACAATGTCATTCATGCTCACTTTTTGCATCAACTCTTACAGTTGCTTTCTGAATCTTGTAGCTTTGCATTAATCCGTTGCAGGTTCTTTCCCTCAAATATTCTGCACAAACTCGCAGGACTGAGGAAGACTGAATTCTGGCAATATCTAACAATCTGCTACAGATTTTGCTAAGCAAGTCACCTCCTCGCTTAGTGTTCATTCCCATTGGAGGCAGACATACTTGTGTGTCTCTGATGTTTCTTTTAGAACAAGCTGCTCAGATAATGTCACTGCTGCTAAAAAATGTCAAGGACATACTTAAGTCTGAATTGAAATTCTCTTCATTAAAATGAATGATTGCCTCATCTTGAACAAACTACATAATTGGCTGTCCCTGTGTAAAGCCTTCAATGTTCTCTTTTAAGAAAGAAGCGTGTACCTCTTAGTGCCCAAAACACAGACCCAAACCACTGTGAAGGTGACTCAGACAAACTAATATTGGCTAACCCTGGCTTCAAGTTGGTGGATTTCCATCTCCATAATAAAGTTCACTAGCCAAGGACTTGCGAGCATTTCATTTTGAACTATGTGTAGAGGGCTGACTTTGTTCCACTGCTAAAAAGAGAAAAAAAGAACAGCCCCACAGGGTACGGTAATACAACTATACTTTTAACCTCAGGTGGAGAAAAGTTTTCTTCTCAGCTGCAGAGGCAAAATGCTACATAAATTTGATTTTGGATTTCCTGACATCAGAAAAAGTGAAAGCATTTTTCTTGTCCTGAAGAGATGGGGCATGAAAGTGATATGAGAAGCTACACAAAATAGGCATATATGATGTGTCTCTTGCACTTAAACATAACACTTTGTGGAGACACAGACAACAGCAGTAATTCCTAGATGCCACACTGGCCAGTCTAGAACACTATCATCAAGGGGTGTCCCTGGTATCCTGGAGACAGCCCTTAAACTCTATCCTGCAGGCAGGTCTGAGGCTGAACACTCTTTTTAATGCGACATAATCCAGAGGCCTCAGACACACCTGTGCAATGTGGCAACAACTGACATGCAAATGTGTTCAAATGTTCACTGTGCTCCCTGAAGGACTGTGTTTAGTAAAATTATGCTACAGTTTTCGGCTTATAGCAATCACATGGAAAGGTCCTGTCCTCCTCATAAAGCTGTGCATCATCCCTTCCAGAGGGCAGCTGAATGCCTCAGTCCACCAACAAGTGTGAGTGCCCACCCCTCCACGTGCAGCACTTTCCAAAAGCAGTTCAGCAATAGAAACAAACTTCAGAAATGAAAAAGAACTCTTAATCCTAATTAACATTGTCATGACTCATTAAGAAATTACTTTGGTTGGGTTTCAAAAGACTGCAAGAAAAAAGGAATATATTTTTCAGGATGTTCACCTATACTTATATTATAAATTCCCTGTTGAAATCTGGCACTTTCCAACAGAGCCCTTAATGATGTCAGAAGCGATGCACTGCCGCTCTGGAAATAGAAGCTTCTTAAGAAGTGCAAATAGTTATTCAGCTATTAGCCATTACCTCTAGATGAATAACATCTATTGACATGTGGACTGTCCAAATATTTCCTAAACCTATTGATTTTTTTTGACATTGAAGTGAATTTAGCCGATTTATTATAAAGGAACTTAGTTTCACAGCTGACTTTTTTCAGTCCTTGCTTAACTGCTTGCTCACCTGCAGGACATAGAGGTGGACAATTGTAGAGTCTGGTCTTTATTTCCACTGTGTCCAGTAAAACAAAACCTTTCCCTGAAATCCTGAGCAATAAACACTGGCAAAAAAGGTCTCCAGAGTGCATCCACACAGAATCCCTTTCAGTGACTGAGAATCACAAAAAAGCTCTCTGTTATCCCCTTTACAAAGCCAATTGATTTTCAAACTTGAGCATTTCAAAAAGCACAAGCATCTTGAGGAAACAGACACGATGATTCCTGAAACAACTTGAATTCACTGAATAGCAATATTGATAGCTTAGAAGAAAGGAGAAATGACAGAATATTTAAATTAGGAAGAGGTCAGTGAGGTATGTAATTGGGAGATAATCTCTGGTGAGCATCCACTGTACCAGAGGCAGGAAAGGGCACGGTTTCAATGATTTACTTGAATGAGAAAAGACACCTTCATAATTGCCATAAGCATAGTGGGGTAAAAAGCTATAAGGCAAAAACTTGTTAAAAAAGCACAAGAGTCAACTCAGAAATTTAAAATGGCAAACTGAAGAAGCTCATTTCTATCTGATTTATGGAAATATATAAAGAGAAGTGAGAAATAATTTATAGGAAAATTTAAGATGTTCATATTTGTTTTTTAAAAACGAAGCCTAGGCATACAGTCACAATTTATGCTAGGATATGGGAATGTGGAAAGCTCTAACTTGTGGCATAGATTCCCAGATAGTACCAGAGCATATCAGCAATTTCAGTCAGGGCAACTTGAGCCTTTGCCGAAAATCTAGTACATGGCTAATTCCTACTGTGGGATTTTGCCTAGATTTCTGTGACCATCACAATGAGAGAGTACTTACACTAAAGCCAGGTTCCCATACTGCAAAGAAATGGGGGTACCTGGGGGGAGCATTCAGTTTTTGCCTAGGCTCCAAACTGCTCATTTCTCTGCCTTAGTTAAGAACACAAAACATGGCATGTGGCTGAAGTAGACCTAATTGCTTACTAATGTTTAGATGCTATGTTCCTTTATGGCAAAAGAATCAGTGACTTCGCATCAGAATGAAATTGGTAGGATAGAGTAATCTTACTCACAGAGTCCTTCTGTGACCAGTAATTGCTTCTTCTACCTCCATGCTCAGAGCAGCTTGAACTAAATATGTCAGTAAGGCTTAGCATATTTCCTAGTGCATTCAGGTTTCCTGTTCAGGGGAAGTAATTTCATGAGAATGCCTGAACAAGGAGTAGTCACAAAATGTTAAATCCCCTGCAAAAATCTTCCTACATCCACGGTTTTCTGACATGGAAATAACAGTATATTTAGTATGGTCTGAGTACTTTCTGGACTGACTTACTGTCTCTGACTGCTTTCCAAATGAGGATGAGGAAAAGTACCAGCACTAACCAAAACAGGTCCATTTCAGATAACACACCCAGCTCTGATCAGTCATAAGTACATTGCTTACTAGCAGACCCCATCCTGCAGAGTTCACTCGTTATGGGCTGCAGCCACTTCTTCGTTCACAAAGTGCACTTAATATTTGGGTGGATTTTGGTAAGAAGAGACAGTTCTGAAACATGACAGCTCAGTCCTGCAGGTGTCTCTCAGGCTATTCAAACACTGCTGCTCCCATCCTGGCAAACCCAGGTATCTCCTTGGACCCTGGAAAGGAAAGTGGAGAGCTTGAAGGCAGAGTCCTTCATTGATGCAGTGACCAGGAAATACCCATTCTTTTGCAAGGATGATTGTAAAGAACCTTGCAGAACCTGTGTGAAGTAGTTTTCAGCAAACAATTCTGCTTTAATGTTCCTGTAGTACAGTGCAAACCATTATCTATGACCTTTCCTAACATCGAATCACAAGGATAGAATTCGAGCCACTATTATTGCACAAATACCACATGTATTAAACATTGATTGTGTCTGATGATCACTTTTAGCACTGTGGAAAGCCATAGCATACAACAGCTGCGAGTTAAAGGATCTGGAAAATGTGTTAAGTATTTTAAGTAGTTCAGGAATCTTGGTTTTTGTAAACCTACAAAAGGTATCTGAAACCTTCAGGGTGAGCTATGAAAGTGTCACCAAAAGAGGTCATGGAAGTTACAGAACACTGCTGTTGCTATGTATACTAGCAGGACTTTGTCCCTTGAATTTGTACCTTGAAGCTATGTTATACATAGTCTGATTGACCATCTATAACATTCAACTGTATGACAGTTGCTCACCTGTACTGTCCCTATGTACTGTCCCTAGTCACAAAGAACTCCTCTGATTTGCAGCAATAACCCACATATTGCTATTGCAAACAGCTACACCCAGATTAACATCAGTTTCTACTTTTATATTACACGATCTGTGTTCCCATTTCCCGGTGGGGGCTATTTATGGTTGGTAAAAGCATTTTTTAATGGGACCATACAGAACTGGACATTACAGTCTTGTTTTACAGCATGAGTTCAGGACTTAACAACAAGTAGTTCTGGGGCTTGGTGATTTGAAATGTCAAAAAGAAAGCTTGTGTGCTTTGCTTGGTTATAGGATGTTAATAAGCCACCAATATGATGTTATAGTGAAAAAGGGGGAAATGCAATTTTGGAATACATCAGATTAAGTATTTCCATGACATAAGTGACTTCTGTTCAAAGTAGAAGGATCTAGAGAAGAACAGTTGAAGAAATGGATTTGCAGGATAATCAAGAAAGTGTAGAGGCTTTTTAGCAGGAGGAAACCCAAAAAGATATGGCTATTGAATTTAAGGAATATCATCTCAAGTAGCCATAGGTATAAATTGTTTGTGCATAAACACAGGCTCAAAACAGAGGTTGATGAGCATTAGTTGTAAAAGAATATGTTGGTAGGAGCTGTAAGGACAAATATGACATTAGATTTAGATATTATCAAATATGCATGTAAATAATAATTTGATCTGTTTAGGAAGCAATTTTGTAGTTTACCTACAATAACAGAGGATTTGATTCATTAATGAAAGACATCCTTTTCAATCCTAAAGTTATTACATTGTGGCAGAGCAGTTGGTTTAGTCATATATCCTGTACTAGATAATAGAATTCAGCATGCAATGACTGACTTTTAAAAACACCTCTACATCTATATTGCCTTTTCCATGTAAGCCAAAGCTTATAACTTTGCATAAATCTAACGTTCACACATATAGCCCAGAGCTACCAAGGAGGACATCACAAAGAGAAACTCAGACACTGCTGTTGTCAGCATGGTCAGTGGTCCTTCTCAGTGAAATTTGCAGTTATAACCAGACAAACCTTGGAAGAGTAGCACTCCTCCTGAGAAGGGCAAGCCCTTGTCACACACATTCTGCATCTGTCAAAGATAGAACAAAGGGCTCCATGAATTACTGGTCTAAGATTGCAGGGGTTTTATGCCCTAAACAAGTTCTGCCTTTTTAAGCAGAACTGCTGTGCAGATTCTACAGTTTCAGTGTTTTGCAGTGAAAAGATTTCCTTGCAAAATCAGCAAAAGTTATTATGATTGATGAAGTATAGACAACTCTATAAATTCTTCAGTAAAACCACGTTCCACGATTTTCAAATTCATGATACCACAGTGCTGCAATATGTGAGAGGTGAGATCCTTTATTGTTACTCCATCTTTCAAGCTCTTCTAAGGCTGAAAGATTTAAAACATAAAAGTAATACACACCACCAAAGAACAGCTCACCTGCAGTGAATATAAGACTGTTTCCAAGACGCCTTTCAGAAGCAGAAAAAGAATTATTTGTCACAAGGGTGGTAGCTGGCTGACTGCCATGCAGTCAACCACGCACCATTTCAGGAATGAGATTCTAAATTCTGAAAAAGACTCATCGTCTCTATTCACTTGTATCAAAATATCCCTTTATACGTCTATGATGCAGTTATGAAAAAACACCAAGAGCAATGAAAAACAGGCACTCAAACTGTAGTGCTCCATACAGGAAGCAAACACACTGAAAAACCTTTTACAATCCATAAGCTCCGCACAAGTGCAGGTTCTTGGCTTACACAGGATTTTTTCTGTTTGGAAACAAATCCACCTCCCTGCCTAATAAAATTGAAAAGAAGTTGAAGATATAAGTGAATACTGAAGCACTTTTCTGAAGTGCGTAGCTAAAAAACAACATTCACAGCTGAAATGTTTTATGAACAGAACTTGTGCCTGGATTTAGCATTTCTCATAGCTAATGCATCTGTCCTACCTCATACACTTCTTGTCATGTATGTATGTGGAGCAATAGGTCTACCCTTGTTTCTGAGAAATTTGGGGTTTGAGACATGAACAAAATTTCCTTTAAAGGAAGATGAGAAAAAATAAATATATGGAAAGAGTTTCTTTACTGTTTCCTTTCCTGCCTCTCCCATCATTTGCTTGCAGTCGATTGTACTCATAGAAAATGGAGAAACTGCACATGGAAATGAGTTTGTGTTGTTTACAACACTTAGATATCCTTATGCTGACTTGTTACCATACCATTGCTAGCATATAAGCCCTAAGCAACACAAGAGCCAACACTGAGCCCTGCAGAGATAATGAAATTCTTCCCAGGTATGCTTGAAGATCTGAAAGAGATTGCTCACATTGTGAACAAGTTTGACAGCAGAGATAAAACAGACACAGTTAGTAGCTGGAAACCTGAGGTCTATGCTAATGATATGTCAAAAAGTGGTGTAAAGTTTTCCCTGCAGGTTCTCAGATAAATGAAACATTATAAATTAGCGAATAATAACTCTTGGTTTAGTCTTCTCCTCTTTCCTGTCTTAACATCTCATGTGGAATTAAATGTCCACAAGGAGAACTGTGTAGTAACAAAGTCAGAATGGCACGCCTGAAAGTCTTTTCGATGCTTCACTTTGCATCTGTACTTTATGCAAAATATTCCCTATTACAAACCTGAATAACCTCTTTATGACGTTAATATTCTGATATTTTATCTGATTCCTTAATTAACTGACTTTTAAATCCAGCTTTTAAAGCAAACAAATCAAGTATGAAGAAATTAAAAGGGCATTTTTTTCAATATAGACCCTTTTTAATCGTTATATTTACTTGCCATCCCTGGCCAAGTACGCATTTTTAGTGTTAGTCTCTGTGCATCTCATGAGTTATTTAAAGATTTTACTTTAGATTAAGCTTAAAATAGGTGACTCTCTCAAAAAGACTTTAAAAAGGAACTGCATGCTCTGAACAAGTATGACAACCTTTTTCTCACTTGAATTTTACAGCTACTGAGATGAAGTTATTAATTAATCTCTTTCTCTGGGTTTTAATAAAACTTAGCTCTATTGTGCACCTGGAAGAATAGTTCTTGGAATAATTTCCAGTTGTTTTTTACTCTAAAAGAGGTTCTGATTAATTACCTGTTATTTACATCATTTATTAGACTGTATTTTTGGTTCACAACAATTAACTTTGCTTTAAACACATGAATGCTAATGCATCATACTGCTTTGAAAACTGTTGTTACAGTGAATCTACCTAAATGAAATTCAGCTTCTTTTCAGTTACCTTTGTGGTAACTGGTGGTGCAATGCTTTGATTATATTGTATTGGGGTTATAAACTTATCTTCTTTACATGCTTAGAACTGTTCTGTGAAATTTCTAAGTAATATTCAGCTTATGGCTGGGAAGACTGAGTTTAGGAGTAAGCCTCTTATGCATTAGCGTATAATAAAACTTAATTTTTAAAAATATTTAATTACTACTTATGTAAAAAACAAGATGGTTGCTTAATTTTTGAACTTGTAAATATTATTTACTAAATTAGCTATTTCAGTGTGCCTTTCTAAAGCATGCTAGCTACAGTCACCTCAGACTTCCAAATTAAAATGGAAATATTATACTACATTATTAGACTGATCAAATAAATTTAGATCAAAGCAGTTGCTATCTTGCTCTAATGCAGTCAGCATTAAAAATGTCAAATATTCCAAAGTTTCCATTACAGTAAAAGAGAGAAGCCAGTGATGAGAAATTCTAACACTATGGCTTGGGAAATGGCTTGACAATCCAGGAGAGAAAGATGCCAGACTCTCTGCACTGAGGTAGCCAAGGAAGCTACCTGTAATTCCATCTGACTTTAACGAGCTCTGAGTCATTTGAGCCCACACGCCTTCCCGTGCTGTGCCTGCAAGGGCTTATTCAAGAGCAACCGCAGACCCGAGTTTATTCTGTGGACTTGCGTGGTTTCTAGATCTTCCTAGGTCTAGGTCTTTCTAAATGTTCCCAGTCCTGGGAAACAGGAGCAGAGATAACCCCCATGTTAATCAAGGGGAAGGGGCCACACAGGAGTGTCTCCTTCATCTTTCTGAGCATGAAGACAGAGGTTTGACACCATGGCAGGGCATGTTGAAGGAGCTGAAGAGAAAGAGTGGCATTGTGCTGCAGCAAGAAAGCATGTGAATTGCAACTGATTCAGGGCAAAAATCGAGAAACAGGTTAATGTGCTCTTTATCTCCATAATATTCGTTCCACACGTCATCAGTACCTGACATAATTCCAGGATTGGTGTCAATACCTACTAAAATAAGTGCTAAAAAATAAGAACATCATGAGCATCATAAATCAGAGCAAAACCAGTGGAAGGAAACTAACACCAAGAATAGAAATGCCCAGCTAAAATCACTTATTCACAGAAGCAATCACTCTCAGTGTCCTCAGAGACTACAGGAGAGAGGTACCGCTCCATTCAGATCCATCATTTCCCCTCATCTTCTGTACTTTGCAGACTGAAAGCTTTGTGTGCAAACCAGGAGAGCAAGAAAAGCTGTAGAGCTGGTGTGCTGCTGCATCCCTGCAAACAGATGATATTCTCACCTCTACATACAGAACCAGCAGCACTTGCTGTGACACAGAGCACTGCTACAAGATAAAGTTCCTGTAGGGCAGAATAGACACAATATTTGTTATTACTAACCATCCATAGCTGAATTGGAAAAACGTTCTGTTTTGCTGTTATAAAACTAATTCTGTGCTGGTGGAGCACTGTGAAGCTTACACAAGATAATTTCTCACAGCATCAGGAAAGAGGAAACTCTATGGTCAGCATCTCACCTTACGGAAAATTCTGAGTCTAAATATAAAAAAATGCAGTATTTTTCTAAAATTTAAACAAAAGGATAGTGAGAGTTCTCACATGCCTATAAGGGTCACCTCAATACCTTAAGGTCAGCTGTATTAGAGGACATCTCAAATGACAAAATGACATCTGTAATTGTTAAAACTGGAGGTGAGTCACTGTGAATTCCCCATTTCTGCATGGCTAAATTGGTCACAGACACTGGTCTACCCCACACTCCAATGAGTCAGAGAAGTCTATTGTAAAACTGGAAATGTTAGTGGATGGCACTCCAACAATGTTTTTATCCAACTCTAAGCCTTGGCAGCTTGTGTCCTTTCCTTCTTTGCTCTGTATTTCTATTCCAAAACCACATGAACACCAGGATAAGTTGGTATTGAAGCTACAAGTGACTGCATGTCATCTAAGTGCCTGAGAACTCCCATAGCAACAAGAATATTAGACATCCAAGAAGTGCAAAATTAGTGCACTTGTCCTGTTGATGGTGATGCGCTGTGTCTCTGGGATGCCCGTGCAATCTCCAGGTAAAATTTTATACTTGTGGCATCCTTGCTGCTTATGACTAATGTACCTGCAACAGAGGTATAATGAAGGTTTATCTACTCATTTTAGCTACACATGCCATTTTTACAGTATCCAAATCTGTTGCCACTTAACCACTATAGAGGTGGATCTTCCAGGCAATTCTGCTTGCAGAAACCTGATATGACAGGAAAACAACACCAACAGGTTTATGATAGAAACGAACAGGCATACTGGCTGTCCCCGATAGGTCTATTTGCACACAAATCATCCTCACAGAGAAAAGGAAAACCAGCTGCGTATGTGAACAAAAACACCCCTGCACGTAAATACTGTGATGAATTGAGCCTTGACAAATGCCCTGAGGCTTTTCACACCTGCCTCCCAAGTGCACCTCTTTACTTTCAAGTATGCAGATATAATAAACGCTAAATCTGTCTTGTTCCACTGTGTCTTAGGTACTTTAGTGTCTCAGCCTTAGTAATGCTAAGAGCTTACTATTTATGACTCTGTAACCTTCTACCTACGCCACAGAGGCAGCATTTCCAAAGTCTCTGTGTCAACATTTTTCCATTTTTTGTTTCCATCCCATTGTACTCTTACTGTGTCTCTCATGGCCTTGCACTTGCAAACCCTGATGGTGTTGTTACAGCAGGTTCTCATGTTCAGTTACCATGGGCACCACTGGCATGAGGAAGACATAAAAAACTCAGCACCAGCATCACAATCTGCCGAAGTGGCAAGAGGCCCCAGAGGAGGACACTTGGCTAGGACCGTGCCCCTGTTGTTCCCAGCTGAACACTGGGGAGACATTTCCCTTTCTTTTTATTTTATTTACTCTCTTTCTCTTCTTTTGATTTATTTGTCCCCTAGAGCAACTTTAACTAGAAGACCTGTCAGCTGCGAATTGACCTCATTTATAAACTTTTTCGTAAATGAATCTGTCTCAACACTCTTCATGTAACAATCTCCTGGGCTACTCTCAGGTACCAATGCTATGAGTCACATAAACAATATATTTCTTGCTCTCCAGCAGCAGTGGTATCTCTCTACCTATGTATAGGTAGAGAGATAGATACCTCTGTACCAGGTACGTATAATTTCATAGATAGTATAGCATAGCATAGCATAGTATAGTATAGTAACGTTTTCAGGCACTATATTTAAAGTGGCAAAAGAAAATCATTATACTCTTTTGGGGCACCCATCTGTTTCAGTGTGTCATTGTTGATGTTTCTTTGACCTATTTTGACTTCTATAGTGTCCATTTTTATCCCTTCTAACTTTATCTCAAACTTGAAAAGTGGTTGACACCAGCTAGTTATGAAAAACCTTTTTAATTTGCTCTGATAAACTTCTGAAAGCAAATACAGTATGCCTTCCTAACGTTCCCCACAGCCATATATCCTCCTCTCTGCACTTAAAAAAGTGCCCATCTTCACCCAGTCTTCTTTCTGTCTTTGACGTTGTGGTTTCACTGTGTCACACAATGAAGCATTGAACATGCATCTGAAGATCAGCTGCTTCCTCTTGCTTAAAGATAACTGAAAACAGCACATGCAAGCCTGGCAAGAAAATGCCTGCCCTGGATGATGGGATGACCACTGGAGTCAGTGATAATCATTTGTTCAAATTGCTGCTCCTAATCATAGAGCCTTGTCCTGCTGGAAATCCTCAAGGCTCCTACACAGTGGGCTTTGTGCTACATACTAGGTCACCTCTACTATGGGTTTAAGACAGAGGCAGGTTAGAGCAGAAGTCCTGACTGAGTGGCTCCTAGACCTTTATCTCTGCCAGTTATCCACGTTCAGTTGACACTAGAGCCCAGAAACAAGGAGGTAAGACTCACATCATGCAAGTGTTTCACCAGAGTACATGCTGCACTGTCTCCACTATGACCACAACTAAGCAAGTCAACAAACCTGAGACCAAAATCTACGGCTCAAAATTGGGATGAAACCACCTTGAGAAGTTTTCTAACATGGAGATAATACCAGGAATAATGAGAAGTTCTTAATAGCAATAATATTTCTGGCAATCATAGGAACATTTATTATATGTACCTGGAAAAAAACACTACATCATCCTATCTAGAAAACCTTTTTCCCTCAAATACTCTTTTAAAATAATTTAGATGTAAATAAAGTTGGCCTACAAGTCTGTTAATATCTTGTTGCTTTCATGGTTTTGCAGTTCTGCTTTCCAAGTGAAAAAGAGCACTGCTTCCTCACTGCTTCTGGAAAAGCTAATGAAATTGTCACATAAAACTACCTATTAGGTTAAACAGATGCAGAAAAATCCACTATCTGCAAGGTCTTTCAGAAAAAGACCAACTGAAAAATAGAGAATAAGATTTCCACCTGAAAATCCTGGATTAATTTAGTAGATTCCAAAGTAGACAGTTGTACACCAAGCATATAGTATTCATTCAGGTTTTCTCTAGTTTCTCTGGAGAAAAGCACAGTCCAGACACTTGCTGGGGGTAAATGAGGTGTGCTTCATTTCAGCAGCCTATAAAGGAGAGGTAATTTGGGTTAGATTTCTATAAGATTGCTCTCCTTGGGAAAGGCCATATTGTAATGTATCCTTCCCTGCCCCCTGTAGCATTTCATAAATCCTTCTCTGCAGGACACTGTATGATTCAGTTGTCATGTTCCAAAACCTCTCAATTGCTAAAAATTTGAACTCAATCATGATATACTAAGTCTTAACTATTCCTTTCAATTAAGCATGTTTTCTTACTCTCATATCTAAAAATAAGATTTCCAGATCTCACATTTCAGTGAGAGAAATAATGTTGCGATTACAATTGTGTTAAGAAAATAATTTCATAGTTTTGTTTCATGGAAAACCAAACCAAATAACATTGCACAGAAGACAAATTCACAGAAAAACACTCCCCAAAATGTTCATAGCTTTTCCTATTGTTTGCTAATGTATTAAATATTGCTAATAAAAGTATTGCTACGCAATATCAAAAAGTCAGGTATATGTTTGCTATAGATTATATTTTAAAATATATATCCATTAATTCAGACAAGTCACCCTTTAGCAAAACAGCAGATATACATAAAACCATCTTTTCAGGACCTTGGAGTGTCTGAAACTTATTGCCTAAATCAGAGTTCACATCGAAGAATTCATTCCGTTGCAAGAATACCAAATATATCAGAAAGGAAACAAACTGCTGCATTTCTGGACCTAAAAACCTCCTCCCTTTCTTAGCCTTGGATATAACCTGATCCTGTAAGACCAGCTATATTTGAGGAATACTCCAATATTATATTAACTTAGGTCATGGACACACAGAGGAACTGAGGAAATTTCCTCACTGCTCAAAATACAGAAGAATGATGCACAAAAGATCATGCCTCTCCCTTCAAGCTGTTACCTCTGCCCTAATCTGGCTCATTTTGCCTCCATTGCAGTGCTCAGATTTCCCTGAGCATGTTGCTCTCTTCCAGGACTACCCAATCATTTGTACTTGGCAGGTCTCAGGAGCATTGACCTGCGTACTTCAGTCCACAAGCTCCTTGTCTTCAGACTGATTCATTCCTTTCAATCACAGCCTTAGTCAAAATGTGACCACAACCAAAATGCAAACCTCCTGTCTGTCTGCTGCAGAGAAAGCTGTACTGCATATCCCCACTGTTTCCTGGCACGCAGTCACTGACACTGTCGGCAAAAAACCTTCTGAAGGCTGCTGCATCAAAGGACTTCTATTGCTTTAGTCTTTTAAGTGTTTCCCTCTCCTCAGGAAAATTAAAAAAAAAAAAGACAAGAAAAAAAGAAAACATCCAAGCCAGAAAAACTTTCAGAAAAGAGTGAGCTGAGTTGATGTTTCTGTAAAGAGGGCATTGACCACTAATGGACAGAAAAGACGCTGTCAGCTCAGCTTCATTCCTGTCCCTTAGTCTGAAATCCTGTTCATCAGCTTCTCACTATTTTACCTTCATCACATAAATCAAATATGGGGACATAAAAAATATTCACTAGTAGTGCTCTGAATCAGGTTATGATCCTTGCCTAAGCAAAAGTGATGGATTATTGTACTTTTGATTAAATAATTTTTCTAGAGAGACAGCAGTATACAACATGTTACACTTCCTTCTAGTGGACTACACTGAAAGTGCAGGATGTCACCACAGGTTTATGTCAGGTTATTCTGAGGGCTGTGAACCTCATTTGAAAGCAAACTCATCAATAAAAATAAAAAATAGAAAAAAAAAGTATAGAGCATCCCCTCAGATATATCAACATGTCTTTTGTAACCACGTTCCTCTCATACAAAAGTGCATGATGGGTAGCCGAGAAAATGTTCTGCAAGAACTCGGCTGTCAAAAACCATTCATGAAGTCATATCCTCTTGGTCTCTTTTTCTTCTTTTTGTTTCTATTTCTTTATCTTTTCCCAAACTGTACAATTCCCTTTAAAAGAAAGACCTTCTACACAAGTACAGTCTGCATAGAAGTCCAGAGAGTAGCCTGTGGTGAATTGTCACCTACATTTTCAGGTCCTCTAAAGTGCCTTTGTGAATTTTTCCCAAATTCACTAAATTCAGAGGACATCTTTACAAGGGACTGCTAAACTTAAAATTTACCTCAGTACATCAGTTTGGGGGTTTTTTTATGTATGTTGATTATCCATCTTCATTCTGAGTGCATTTGCTGAGGCAAACCAGCCAAGTGTAAAATCAAATTATTTAAGTATGATTATAGGATAATAAGGTAGCCCTTGTTAGTAAAATAATCATTGTAATGTTTCATATCCTGTGTTTTATTGCAGGAAATATAACAATATGTCAGTGAGTAAACTGACTAGAATTTTCTAGTGGTAGAAATATATGGTCATATATTTCTTAGGTAATTTTCCCTTTTGAACCTCATTCAGAGATGGAAAATTCTAACACTTGATTACATCCAAAGGCGTCGATTTACAGAAAAAGTTTAAGTGATTATCTGAAGTGATTCAGTCTAAATCTAGTAAAAATCAGCACAAGTCAATGGAAACAATTTCCACTGCATTTTTTATGTTTTATATCATGACCTATATCCCAATAGTTAGAGAATCTGATCTTGGAGTAATCTTCCAAGGCATCAGTGAGTCATCATCATCACAATGAATTGAAATGCTAATTTTTGAAACTTTGCTCTAGTGAAACATGCAGATTGAAGTTATTTATAGTAGAAAAATGTTTTCTTAATCTATCTGCCTGCTAAATGACAGTATCTCACTAAGGAATGGGCAGGGACAACATCACAGAAATAAGATTATCTGTGTAAATCAGGGAGATGCAGTGTACCTGTGGGACTGTCTTATGTCAAAAAACAGATTTAAAGTGTTCATATAAAAATAATTCATGAAATTAAATACATAAGAGAGTTTAAAACACAACTCTCAATTAGGCTGACCTCATAAGATTGAACACATGTAAAACAATCTTGAATGAGAGTTATAAATTCAGTTCTCACATAGATGTGGTATTTTTATTCAATTGACTGATGTGCCACTTTCAATTTTTCTGTTTTAAAAGGAAGAGGTAAAAAAGCACACAAAAGGAAGCAAGAATACCGGTAAGTATATCAAGACAAAATTGCCATTGCAGCATTTCATTGTCCTAGAGGTATCAAAAGGTGTCTCTTCTAATGGTTTGCAGGAATGCTTCAGGATGTACACATTCATAGTCACACAGATCCAGTTTGGACTTTTTAACGTAGAGGAATTTTCAGTTAGACTTGAAATACATGTGAAAGTTACTTTATCCTTCTTCTGGAAACTTACGCAGAGTTACAGCAAAAGGGTCAGTTTTCAGCCATGGATGCTTTGTTGGAGGATCTTTCCAGACCAAACTGTTTACCTACCAAACTTTTCTGTTTGTAGTACTGAACAGAAAAATTGTACATGCACATTATATCCTTCCATTTTGACTTAATTGATTCCTCTGTTCGTGAAGGTACTGATGTCCTCTCTAACTTTTGGTTTCTTATCACTGGGTCAATTTTCTCAATTTTGAACACAAAACTGAAACAAACGTTAGAATTTTTTTCACAGTGTGCATTAAGGCTTCAGAAAATGTTACTGAATAACTATATTTTAGTTAATCACAGGTTCAACGAGTAATGTTAATCAGTGTTTCTGATACCTCTTCAAACATATTTAAATTTGGAAGCCCTCTCTTCACAGAACAATGCTGAATTCCACTGTGTTTACTCTGTGCTGTGATATTGTCGGAAACTGCATCATCACTATCAGATAGATCTCATGGACTTCACTGGGACTTAGGCATAGGATTAAAACTTTCCTGAGAGGGACAGAATTACTTTTGCGAAAATACTTCACCTTTTGTGCTCATGGCTTAATTTCCTGATCCCACAGATGAAAAGATATCTATGTCACTATCTAAATCTAATGTCTTGTTCACCACTGTTTCCTCCCTTTGGAAAATTTTCAAAACTTGAGAAATATTTGACCTGATAATATTTTATAGAAATGTAAAATATGTAAGTTAATCCATTTTCCCTTATTGAATATACTATATAAATAGAAATATTTTATTAAATAAACACATAAAAATCTGTTTTACAACCACATGTATTTTATATATGTATTTTACATGTATGTGTATATATTATATGTATATATACCTATAGAGAGAGAGAAATATAGCTGTTGACCGTACCTTTCTTAAATTTGGTTTATCTGTATACCTGGAATTTTCATTTACATACTTCACATGCCATAACTACTGCACCATTTCCTTCTTTTTCCTCTCAATACTGAAATAAAAGTCTGTGCTGCCTTCATCATTGTGTTCCTCTCCTCCTTTCTCCTGCCTGAGCTGTCTGCGAAACACACAGGCACACCATGCTCTCTATTTCCTTAGCTTTTGAATACATCAAAAAACCAAGGGTGGGTGCAGTGTAGCAACAACATACAAACTACTTAAACCTCTCAGAAGAGTCATACCTGCCACATAGCACAAAGCAATTAGGAGATGAGAGATGGTAAGAATCAACACTGATTTTTAATAACATGCTGTGATTCATTGGTCTACAGAGATGTAAAGTACATTGTCCAGACAGTCAATAAGTAGAGGTAGACAAAGTACTGCACAAAGTTAATTTCTAAATAGAATTTTAAGCAATCATTGTTTATCATTTTTCCAGCCAGAGACTCTAATGTCTTTGTGCCTGTCTGGAACAACTCAAGGGATCAATCAACAGCTGTCCATTAAAAATTAGTTGCCTTTTATTTATAAATAAAATTTACCTAGATAATTCACAAGTCACAGGAAAAAATAGTAAATATCAGAAATTAGGTCCTGTCTTTATCTCATGCGAGATTTTCCCAAATAACAGACTTACTCTGTCTTGTCCTAACCTACTTCCTGTTTGTTTATATTTTTAAAGGTAAATCCTCACTGTTTGACCTCCAAACAAACATAAACTAAGCAATCAGGAAGCCTTGGTGATAGGAAACTTGAATCCATCAAAATATGAGTTACTTTCATCTCTAAGTAAACAAATATGTCGCCCTTGATTACATAAAAAATGCAATTAGTCCAAGAAGCAGCTATGACCATCCTGGCACTTCCCCTGCATACTCTTGGTTAAACTCTACCTTTCCTCATCAGTTGTCCCTGCACACTCCAAATTTGGATACCTATTACTGAAATAATGTATTGACTCATTTCAAAGTCAGCAGCAAACATGAAACAAAACCAGATTAAATAACACACAAATTAAATTATTGACTGTAAGATAGAAAGGACACGCCTAACTGAAAATTCTTCCTGGAAAAAAAAAACTCTAATAATATACATGGAAACACCTTTTCCATAACAAACAATTAAAAAAAACTTTACTGGGTTCCCAACTACATAATACATTGAACTGGAAAAACATAAGACTATGAATGTTACCCAGAAGCGTACTGCAGATGTACACAGATGTTTCCACTAAAATATCTCCTTAGTCCAGTGAAAGGAATTATACTGGTATAGAGAAATTAAAGTCATATATGTGGATGGGGCATCACTCTTGAAATGAGAAAGAGTGTCACCCTAATGCGAGCTATATTGGGAAATAACAACATAATACGCCAATTAAAATTAAGTCCTTTGGTTCTTTTCAAGTCACCTAAACTCTCATATTATTTTACATTTCATGTTTAAGCTAAATTGTTGTGCTCAGAAATGAAAAATTCACTTAAAATTACTAATGGCATCACCAGTGGATGGAGGATTTGGATCGCTTCTTCTCTTACTTAAAATTAAAATTCTTCTGCACAAAATTTAGTTATTTTCCTTTAAAGAAATATAGCTGAACTGCTTTGATCAAAGTTTCTCCATATACTACATAACTGGTCCTTTTACACTGTAGGTTAAAGCACCAAATTACTGACACAATTTTAGATCAAAGTGTGGATGCTGGCATGGCAATCTGTATCAAAAAATATCACAGAGCTTCAAAAAGCCTTGCAGAATATATGAGGACAGGTGTATTTTACAGTTTCTCCATAAGAGAGCAAACAAAAAGACTACTACTTTTAGAAAAAATAAAAAGAAAAGAAAGAACCACTTCCTTCTTCCTCCCATATCACAGTATCACAGTATCACAAGGTTGGAAAGGACCTCTGAGATCATCAAGTCCAACCTATAACCCAACACTAACACCAACCATCATCTAAACCATGGCACTCAGTGCCTCATCCAATCTCCCCTTAAACACCTCCAGGGTCGGCGACTCCACCACCTCCCTGGGCAACGCATGCCAATGGCCGATCACCCTTTCAGTGAAGAACTTCTTTCTCACATCAAGCCTAAACTTTCCCTAACGAAGCTTGAGTCCATGCCCTCTAGTTCTGTCACTGGTCACCTGAGAGAAGAGACCAACCCCTGCCTGACTACAACCTCCTTTTAGGTAGTTGTAGAGAGCAATGAGGTCTCCCCTGAGCCTCCTCTTCTTTAAACAGCCCCAGCTCCCTCAATCGCTCCTCATAGGGCTTATGCTCCAGCCCCTTCACCATCTTCGTTGCCCTCCTCTGAACACATTCCAGTATCCTAACATCTTTCCCAAACTGGGGGGCCCAGAACTGTACACAATATTCCAGATGAGGCCTGACTAGTGCCGAGTACAGGGGGACAATAACTTCTCTGGTCCTGCTGACTACACTATTCCTGATGCAGGCCAGAATGCCATTGGCCTTCTTGGCCACCTGGGCACACTGCTGGCTCATGTTGAGCTTCCTGTCAACCAGCACTCCCAGGTCCTTTTCTGCCTGACTACTCTCCAGCCACTCTGTCCCCAGCCTGTAGCTCTGCATGGGATTGTTGTGTCCAAAATGAAGCACCCGACATTTAGACTTATTAAACATCAGCCCATCTCTCCAATCTGTCCAGGTCCCTCTGTAGGGCCATCCTACCCTCTAACAGATCAACCCTTCTTCCCAGCTTGGTATCATCTGCAAACTTGCTGATGATGGACTCAATCCCCTCATCCAGATCATCAATAAAGATATTAAATAGGACCGGACCCAACACCGATCCCTGGGGGACACCACTGGTGACCGGCCACCAACTGAATGAGACAACATTCACCACCACTCTTTGGGCTCGGCCATCCAGCCAATTCCTAACCCAGCACAGAGTGCTCCCATCTAAGCCACGGGCTGCCAGCTTCCCTAGGAGTCTACTGTGGGGGACAGTGTCAAAGGCCTTGCTAAAGTCCAGGTATACCACATCCACAGCCTTCCTCTCATCCACCAGGCGAGTCACATGGTCATAAAAGGAGATCAGGTTGGTCAGGCAGGACCTACCCCTCCTAAACCCATGCTGGCTGTGCCTGATCTCGTGACCGTTCTGCAGGTGCCGCATGATTTCACCCAGGATTATCTGCTCCATGATTTTACCTGGGACCGAGGTCAGGCTGACAGGTCTGTAATTACCCAGATCATCCTTACGGCCCTTCTTGTGAATGGGCGTCACATTGGCCAACTTCCAGTCTTCCGGGACCTCTCCAGTGAGCCAAGACTGCTGAAAGATGATGGAGAGCGGCTTAGCAAGCTCATCTGCCAGCTCTCTTAACACCCTAGGATAGATCCCATCTGGCCCCATAGACTTATGAGGGTCCAAGTGGCTCAGCAGGTCTCTAACTTCCTCCTCATGGATTGCAGGAGGGCCATATTTCACCCTGCCCCCATCAACCACTTCAGAGGGCCAGCTGTCAAGCGAGCTGACATCCTTGCTGTTGAAAACTGAGGCAAAGAAGGCATTAAGTACCTCAGCCTTCTCTGCATCTTTGGTTACTATATTTCCCTCCACATCCAACAAGGAGTGGAGGTCACTGTCGCCCTTCTTTCTACCATTGATATATTTATAAAAACTCTTCTTATTATCCTTAACAGAAGTGGCCAATTTGAGCTCCAGCTGGGCTTTTGCTTCCCTGATTTTCCTCCTACACGACTTAACAACATCTTTGAACATGACATGGCTTACGTCCCCTTCTTTCCGACGATGATACATCCTCTTTTTCTTACTTAGTTCCTTCAGAAGCTCCCTACTCATCCAGGCCGGGCGTCTGCCCCTATGACTCTTCTTACAACACATGGGGACAGCCTGCTCCCGCGCCTTCAAGATTTCATTCTTGAAGTGTATCCAGCCTTCCTGGACCCCCTTGCCTCTAAGAGCTATTTCCCAGGGTACTTTCCTGACCAGTTCCTTAAATAATCCAAAATCTGCCCGCCGAAAGTCCAGCATCGATGTTCTGTTCCTGGCTTTTCTTTTTACATTGTTTAGAGAGAACTCGATTATCTCATGATCACTACATCCCAGACAGCCTCCGACAACAACATCACCCACCCACCCATTTGTTAGCATCACAACATGTAGCTGTGTCTCAGCCCACCCAAAAAAACCAAGTCCTTTCATCTCGTAATGAAACCAGAACACATTCAAAGAGGTCCAGTGAAGTATGGCAAAATACACAGCCCTACAGCAAAGCATAAAGGGCAACTTCACAGCTCTGGAGTGCCAGAAAGGTTTTTCTAGGATAGGTTAGTGTGCAGTCAGGCTGAGGAATAAGAGGCACCATTTTGTGAAACTCTGCAAGGCTAAGAGGAAATAAAAGTACTCTAATACAGTAACAGATCAAGAGTAAGAGAATAGTGAAAAAACAGTTCACCCTACACTAGCACAGTGACAATTATATTGATAATTCACTAAGAGTTTATTCCAGATTCAGCATTGCATTTTGCATCATTACTGCTTCCAAAACTACCTTATTGAAGGATATGAACAGATACATTGCAGCAGATGTAGAAAATTATTTTATCTTTCCATTTGCCTACACAGCTCATGGACTGTTCTCCAAAATTGTCTACAAAATTATTTACCAGTTCAGAATTTGACCTTGTCAGGTAACACTTCCAAACAGTAGTGTCAACTGTTATTTGGAAACCCCAAGATGCTGAATATTTGGAATTGGCAATCTCTCTTCCAATGTCATGAAACAATTTTTCCAGAAAAGTGACGACACACTTTGCCACTCTTTGCCACCATAAAAGCTTTCAGTGCAATTTTTGCAAGAGTTGATACAGCATACACCAACGGTCTCTCCAGTTTTCCACTCTGCAAGTTATTTCTCTTTACTCTTTTAGAGGTTTCAGCCTTTGCTCTAAAACATCTTTTGTACCAACAGTTGTACCTCAGAAGATGAAGAAACAGCAGCTAATGGGTCTAATGCTCCACCTTCCTTTTACACTCAGGATAAATAAATCCTTATTTACGAGTATTTAGGAGCCCTCACGGATCTATACTGTACTTTAGTACCTCATTCCAGACATTTTCCATTTGAAACCCTCATCTGGTTTACCCACTTACATGAAGTTGGATGATTCAGCATTAAGCTCATATTAAAATCTTTATTAGTAGTTTTGAAGATGTGATAAATTTAATCCACAGAACTGAAAAGTACTTCATATACTGGGGAAAAGAAATGAATAATACAAATGCATCCTTTCAAGTCCTGAACACCAGCACTGCTACCCTCTTTCTTCTCTCCGTCTCCCCAGTTTCCCTTCACCCTTGTAGTGTGCAAATACCAAAGCCCATTCCCAGTGTGTGGCCCAAAGTGTATCCCATATATCAGGACTGCAGTGATGTGACAGACTCATTCAGACTTGTCTGTGAAAGACAATCGCAGAGAAAAAAATGGTGTCTAATTAGCAAAATGCAGGACAGGGTGCAATGATGTGAATCTGAAATCAGTAGTAACTATTTAGAAAATGTCAATGCAGCAAGGGGCAGAGGTAGTAAATGAAATGCAAGAAGGGGACGTGAGAGATTCAAGTTCACTCTTCAGCTTGGCTATATACATCTTGAATAGCTTTGGACAGCTGGAAGTAACATTTTCAAATTTGGGTGCCTTCTGTCTAACTGTCACTGCATTTTGACATCTCAACTACACATTTAAAAGTCTAAAGTTTAAGCATCTACACTTGAAAAGTGACATTTTAGTCTTAGTGTCTCAGCTTTCATGCCAAACATCATGTCATAGATGCTAGAAGACCTGTCGTGTTGGTTGAGAAACTGATGGATTAATGGTGTTAGTGATAACAATGACAACAAAAAGATGAAAACTCTAAAATGAAATAATGAACAAAAACATCAGTGTTATTGCAAGTTTCACACTGAGACCCTGAGGAAAGATCATTCCCTTTGACACAGCATTAATATGGCCATTATAGCAGTAATTTCAACCATTTGCAATACCATATCTTCTGCTAAGTTTATTTCAGTGGAAAAAACACACCAACAGATATAATATTTGTTAGGAAATATTTCTTATTTGGAAAGATATTAAAAAAGATGTTGTGTGTAGGACCTTCACTGTATACTGATGCCCTCACCCCAATTCTAGCATAGCAGTGCACGCCCAACAGAAAAATGGCATAGTTGAGGTAACACATAAACAACCTCATTTTCTCACAGCGCCATTGCCTTTGGTGCTCTTTGTGGCCTCACCTAGGCTGTCGAGAACGTCTTTTAGTGTCTCTTAAAGTGTATTTAAAAAGTAAGACTTCCACCTTACTGACAGGCTCATATGCACCAGTTTCTCCTATTTCAGTGTCATTTGCTATAATTGCATTCATTGTGCCTGTTTCTCCCTGCTGACCACTTGCCTGCTTACACAATGCTGAATGCTGTTCTGACAGAATTACAGGCAGACACAGTTCTGGTCTAAACAGGGGAGAGAGAGGGAATAGGGGCAGGGTTGGAGCACAGTAAGATGAAAACAGACACCGTGCGTGATGAAATCAGTGTTTTACCTAAGGCAGGTGGAGCTGAATAAGAGTAGATAAAGGGATATCCCAGGTATGCTCCAATGCTGAGATGCAGAAACTGCAGAGGAAAGAGGGATGGAATAAACTGCCAGTCCACACAAAGTAGTGAAATTCCAGCCCGAACTGTCATTTTTTCATCGTCCTATCATAGCTGGGTTCATTGCATCTGCTTCTGCACACTGAAGTCTCTAGCAGTTCTCCATCTGCAGAATTTTTTGCCCAGGAAGTTTATTTTGAGAAACTTCAAGGTATTACAAACGCCAAATCATGAGTCACAATAAATAAACAGATTTTTACTAACTGGACTAAGAGCATGACTCCTTACACATTTTCTGGGTTTTGACCCAAATTTTCATAGTATCCTCAACACCCTAACTCAGGAACACTGCATTGGTAAGGAAAATACAGATATTAAAAATTGTAATTCAATTAGCTATCAAGACAGATTTGGAATGCTTACTAGAAAAGAAAGAAGATTGCTAAAAGAAAGCTTTAAATATAATGCTTTGTATTCATAGTACACAAACTGGGTACTTTGCTCCTTCTGTCTATGTCTACTGAGTTTTCTTACGTAGGAGGTATTGAAAATCACAGAGATGTTCTGTTCCGGCAATTCTCATTTGTAAATGACGCTATAAGAGGAGTGCTGTCATCTATGATTTAAAGAAACTCTGGAGGCATCCCCAAATTATGGTGAAAACTGAACCAACCTCTTGCAGTGTCAGCAGTCTGGAGCACACAGGGGAACTAAGCTGTCCTTGCATCTTCAGCCTCTCCTTTGGGTTTCTAAGCAGAATGTCAGTTAAGCAGAGCTTACCTTACCACCTTGTTCAGAAGACGCTATGGAAAGCATACCTTAGAAATCAAAATACTGTGAAAAGAAATCCTGTGGAGAAGTTTCTATGATCATCAAGCAGTTACCCACAAATACTCCTAGTTACAGAAAATAAATTACTTGATTAACTTTTGTTTTGAAATGGCAGCTACTGGGTCATGTTATCACAGTAACAGATAACAGAGAAGCTGTGCCAGCAGGCAACAACATTTGGGCACAATACAGAGCAGAAGATTGAAAAGTTACCTCATATGGATGCACCGGTTTTTGAACAAGAACCTGGATGTTAGGCAAAATTCTGCTTCTACTGCAGTGAAGGTACCAGTAGATTTTAAAGCCCCTGAGAACACTGACATGAATAGAGCAGCAAAGATGTGCACCAGCAAGATTACAGTCCTCGAGTTGTACAAAACTTAAGACAGAATTTGTCTTTACTTCTGCCTTTTCTGTAGAATGCTGCTAATGAACACTCAGAGCTGTTCCAGCAACTATTCAACTACTTTCACCTGTATTTACTAGATTAACAATATACACACATTTTGAAAACTTTTATTCTTCTCTCTTTAAATCTGTTAGTTTATGTTTAGCCTTCAAACGCCACTTCTTCAGCCTGCAACTGCTTGAAGTGTCTTTTCTGAGCCTTTTCCAGCTTCTCTACTGTGAACTCTAATTTCTTTTTCAGATCACTACAACTCCCATGTTTATTTTTCGGTCATATTGGGGAGAGTGCTGCAGTGTCCCTACAGCTTCCTTTTGCTTCCATTTCTGCTTTGAAAACACTGCAGTTCTAGCAGGGCATTCAGATATTGTGTCAGCATTTATCTAGACTGGGATTCTGCTGCCCCTATTCCCTGAATAATTTAGAGATCACACACACTGACTTAACACTTCTTCATAGATAACAGTCTCTCCTCTTTTTAACCGCAAGTAAGACTCCAGTAATTGAAATGTGTGCCACATTCTTTCCTTCTAGACAAATTCTTAAGATTCTTTTCCAAGTTTTGTAAAGCATTAATTGGGCTATAAGCAGTCTTATGAGAGGAGAATTTGAGTCTCTGCCAATGCTCTTTTTTTTGGAAAAGTTGCTTTCTTTTATCATTTATATATTAAACACTCACTGCATGACACTAAAGATGCTTGAATTTATGGAGGAGTGTTAGAAAAGACCCAACAACATTATACCAGATGGATCTAGTCTCTTGTCAGTGCAGGACATCTCCATCAGCCATAAGACTCATCCAAGAGGCAAGGATAATGAAACTTTGTACTAATTGGGAAACTTAGGTCAAATCGGGAAACAGAGAGCCATACTGCACAGAAGTGTCCAATGGACACAATGCAAAGATTATGGAGAAACTTCTGAGTTGTTCATTAAAAAGCTCCAGACGAAGAACGATGTAGCAGTAACCATGCAGCTGCAATGAGGATAATGTCTTATCACTTCTTGACCAGGTTGTTTCAGGGAAGATCAGCAAGTCAATGTGAGAATGCAGAGCAATTCAAATACTTGCTGTTCATTGCTGGTTATGCACAAGCAATTATCTCAAAGTAGGTCCCGTGCTAAGTTTATCTGATAGCTTATCTCCCAGTAAGATAATAGTTTTTCGCAACTCTGAGCTGGATTTGTTTACTGAGTTTCAAAATACCTGTTTATTTGCGCTTTTCTTCAACTTCTGTCTCTCCCAGCCCAAACCATCTTTCATTTAGTTATATCTATTGAAGGCCCAGATGATTTGGTGCTCCACTGTGTCAAGCTTCTGTTCCATTAAAAGACGTTTGTGTGTTATGTTTTGCTAATAACACTTCCAGGGAGTAACTGTCAAAACAACTTGATCAGTTTGAATAATTAAGAACATGAGTAAAAGCAATTCTACTGCATTACTGCTAACTCTGTTATGAGTAGCGTGGGTAGATGATCACCAATAAAAAGTGGTTGCTCAAAGCACAGTTCAGGTCCCTGTTTTAAAAATACAAATAAAACAGAAGAAATGTGTTAATTTGTACAGTACTAAGGCTGCCTAGTAGCTCCATTTCCAAGGTCCTGTGCAGAGAAAAAAGACCCGTTTAGCATGAATCTGTACAAAAGACCTCTCAGTCTTCAGCTGGCTGCAACATGCTGGAGGCAAAATTCTACCTGAGTTGCATTCCATGAGTACTGTTTATATTTTTTTATTGAACATTTATGGCTGATATTCTAGAGGAGTTTAAATTAACTTATGGTATGGTTGGCTTTGGTGTTATAATCGAAGAATCTGTGTTAAAAATTTTGCAGAGAAAAGACAATTCTTAGCCTCCCAAGAAGGAGAACTAATGACATAAAATCAAGTAAAAGACAGACTATTTTATAGTGGGACTTGTTTCAGTTATGGCAAAATAATGATGGCAAATAATCAATAACCAGAAGACACCGATATATAGAAACAATTATTCATTTAATATCAAGCAAATCTGTTGCATTTACCTCTGAGAAACATAAATTATTTCCCTGGAGAAATGACAAGTTCAATTTGAGATTACCATCATTCTCCTATTCCACGTGATTATCTGAAGGACATTTGTGGAACAGTAAAGCTTTCAAATTCTTGATTAAGCCCCCTTGATTGTGTATTGCTAACTAATCTACACTTATTTCTCTCCTGTCAAAAGTTCATTATGTTAGCTTTCACTTCTGTATTAACTTATTATTTATATTAGTTCAATACCCTGTGTGGATTCTGTACAAAGCTGGGAAAAACCAGAACAGTTTTGAATCTGAAGTGTAGAAACGGGTATAAAGTCAGCCATCTCTACCTGTCCGTCTCAATCTCCCAGTTGAGTTGCAGACAGATATGCATCATTACTTTCCCTTTACAGCTCATAATCATTCAGGATTGGGCAAATATTTCCAAAGCTTCTATTTCCAAATATCATTAGAAAAATTATTCAGTGAGTTCTGATCCTGTGAGGACACCTAGTGAGCAATTCCATACAGAAAAAAAAAGTAGCTACTCCCACAACATACACTATGAAAAAAACATTTTCATCAATCTTTTATTGCAGACATATTATTATTACTCTTTATATTACAGCAGCTTCTAAAGGCAGGCAGTAGTTGCAATAGGCTCCCTATATCCTTTTCCATACGCCTACAGAAAAGCGAAATTTATGTTCAAAAAGTTTACACTTTAAGGGAAAATGAGCTCACATATTTTCACAAGCACATGCAGATTCTCCACTACACTCACTTTCATAGCCTGTTTTAAATATTTATCCTAATATTATTCCTATGCCTACCATGGGGACGTGACTGAAGCTGAAGGGGCTCTTCAGAGAGAGGGTGCGAGGAACCAGCTGCCAAGCAACTGCATCTGGCACTGGGAACACCACCGCACAGAGACACTCTGGGCCAGCAGGAAAAAACATGCAAGATGTAGCGGAAAGGATAAGGAGAAGTTAATGTGCTTTTCACACGGGTTGCACTTGAGAAGTCCGTATTTATAGAGGAAAACAAAATGGCACTGAGACCCAGAGCTTAATCCAGCAAAGTTCTGGATTCATTTAAGAACAAGGCATAGTATAAAGACAGGTATCTTCTCATTTTTTTCCCAGGCAATGATTCTCCAGGTCACTGCCATATGTTAATTTGCACATAGTATTTGAATGTGATTGTGATCACTGCTTTGTTTACCGGCTGAAAAAGAGGGGCAGAGAAAAACTGGCAAAGTTTGTAGAGTTCTGATAAATCATTCTGATTTTTAACCCTCTCTAGCTATAATATTTGCAATCTTTGTATCAGAAGAGCAACTACAATCAAAAAATGATCAGCTATAGAGTACTTTAGCTACAAAAAATGCCGTGATATCTTAATGAAATTGTGAACGAGGGAAACAACATTTCAAAGCAAATCTGTTACATTGCGTCTACTTGTAACATCTTAAAACTCGGAAGATTTTGAAGAGTATGGTATTCGGCCTCCGAAGACAAAATTTCATTGTGTACAGTACACAAATAATGCAGTTATTGGATTATGTGTACAACTGCACTTCCCTAAGGTTCTTTTCATCCTCTGCAAAGAAGTTACTCTCATTGAAAGAGTATATATAAGAGACTCTGAGACCCTTCTAAATTACTAAAACCCCACACACCGTTTATGGCAGAAATGTTAATTGTTAAGGCCTCCGGTTTCCACCTAACTAATACACTAGTCAATTTTTCAAATCCTCAGTAACATTTAAGGAGCTGCCAGGTAATGCAAGAAGCTTAGTGAAAAAGATAAATTAGCTACAGAAGGAATTTTTGCTACATCTCATGGCATGAGTATAGGGAATCCAAAATACATGAAAATCCTATGAAAGGAAGAGCACAAATAGATAAATGCTTTGGTGAATTCATTAGTTCTGACCTGTGCTAAGGTTTTTCATGTCTGCTCTTTTTGAATCATCCAGACACATCTACACTTTCAAGAAACTTCCACTTTACAAGTGGTAGCTCTGTTATTATGCTGAAAATCACCCCTTATGTTAGTGGAACTAGCAGAGAAAAAAGGAGTTCATTTTACATTTTTTAAAAAGTCAGTTAGGTATTGTTGGATAAATATCTTTCTTAATCTTTTTAAAAAGCTATTCACAGGATAAAAATAACGTGTATGTGTAGATAAACCAGATTTACAAATGGTTATGAAAATTCTGAAATCCTACTTTTTCCTAGCATATAAGCATTGAATATTAACTAGTACTTACTGAAATGCTTGTCTGAAAATATTTCAACAAACTTCAGAAAAAGAGACTTGAAGTGCATTTGATTTATGTAATTATGTTAAACATCTGAAGGACAATCGCCATGTTATGTTATTTGGTGAGTTATTTTGTGAAAAGCAACCTCAAATAAGCTTATTATCTGGTATTGTTTCTGGTCTGAGGTGTTTTAAAGTTATCCACAGACTTTCATAGCTACTTGAAAAAAATAAATTTGGGAAAGCAAAACATTTATAAAAATTGCTGCGGAGGTACTTTTGGCATGAATTTTATGCCACTAGTCATGAACAGCTGGACCACTCAGAAATTGTAATATCATAGACCTATAAAGAAGTGAAAAACAAATGTTAGAAAGAATTCTGATATCAATTCCAACATCCAATGACTGCACCTGGTTTACTAAAGGAAGAAAAATCCTTTTTTGATCACCAAAGCACGTTGATTCTACCCCTCATAAAGTTAATAGCATACAAAAGGATCGTGACAGACGTGAACAGCAATCTAGGGCAAGAGCTACTCACTCATCAAAATTAATGCCTTCTAAATGGCTTTGAAAACCTCTCCCTTAACAATCTTTATACAAAATATTTAATATAGATAGAGCTGCACATAAAAATGATAATGCCTTATTTTATTCTAAGGGAAAGGTTAAAACATGACCTCTCATTTTCTATAACATCATGTACAAACCTCTTATTTGATTAACATCATCTATGTCAAATTTAGTGTTCTTAAAATTTCCAGGAACAATAAAGATGAAGACCAAACAAGCTGAATAAGCAAGGAGTGCTTTCTGGCAGAACAGACAAACTGATAAAACTCAGGCTCTCATTTTTCTTATTGTTTCTGATTTCATAGCATGTTCAGACATCATCATCCAGATCCAGTCAAACTGGTTTAAACCAGTCCTGCCCTCACTAACATATGTTCTCAACTCTGAAAGCACCCATGGCGTGCCACACTTAAGCTAAGTCAGAATGGTACAGCTGAAATGATTATGTTTACCTGAAGTGGTGGAGGAAACGCTCCCACCATCTGCTTCTACTGGCAAACTTATGACTGCTTCCAATGCACCTAACGGGGTGAGGGGGGATGGTATAACTTTTAAGCAGCACACCACCTTGGAACTGAAGCAGTTTAGGTGCGTGGAGCTTAATTTGAGCACTCTGTTTTGCTACTTCCACAGTAGGCTTAGAGCCCTTTGCATGAGGAAGAACAGCAGGGATCCCAGGGACTTTATGCAGACTTCTGCACCCCATTCTTACATTCAAAAGTGCTGGAAAACACAGCGCAGGGAGGCTCTGCGTGGAGTGACTGAGGTCAGCTGGGAATTCTAAAATAGCCATGATTTTAGAATCCACAGCTAGTTTTAAAAGAACTTTTATATTCACTCTCTTTTGCTGCATCAGTTTATTGAACTACTAACTTCAATATAGACATTTTTATATATCTGACATCCTTCTTCCATTTTGTTTGCCTCATTTTCACCACAGTTGAAACACCTGAGTATTCACCATTACAGTATTACAGACAAATTACTTTCTTTTACAGCAACCATACATAATTTAATGTGTTCATTGTCAATGAACTTTATACTAACTGCAGCTGAAAAAATGCACGTGAAATTCATTTACCAGGGAAAACATGCACACTACGTTCTGAATGAGTTTTATTTGCTAATGTCCATAATAAGAATATTTTCTTCAGCATAAAAATCCAATGTGTTTATCACAACTAATTTGTTTTCATACCCCCATAGATACTTCCCCCTGTGAAGTAAAGTTAATTTTCTTTGTCAGCTTAGATTTTGTGCTCATGCTTTAATCTGAAGAGAACCATTGGATCGCATCCCTGAAGAACTGAATTGTGAGGATGAGTGGAAAAATGAAGGAACTTTCTCAAACTTCTGATAGCATTTTGCTTTAATTTCTATATTTTACCACAGCTATATCCTGTTGCAGTAAAACAAAGTACTCACATGAAAACAAAATAGTAAACTCATATACTTCTTAAGTTACTAATAAGTTCCAGATATAAGTCCAAGCACAGAAAAAACGCATTCAGAATACTGAGCCAGGACAACTAAAATATTCATCACTTACTGGCAATATGACACAAGGAAAATCACAAGTTTTAGCAGAATTTTCGAGAGAGAGTAGTTCCACGTTGGTTGAGAGAACTGGTCTTTTTGTTTTTAGAAAGAATAAAATGAACCTGAAAACTTCCCACAGTTCCAAGAGTAAACAGGAAACCTGAACACCATTGAGAAGTGATATTCCAAATGAAATTTTGTTTGTAATAGACTGAGATTTTATTTTAAAGTAATTAGAATGTTATTATCTCATTTAAACTTCTTTCAGCTTTTCCAGTAAAGTAAAACACAACTTCTCAAAACCAAAAAAAAACTGTTTCAAAGCAAATTCAACATATCCAGTTTTGCAAACATCAAAATAGAATGTAAATGATTTTTTTATTTTGCTGCGGTTTTGTCTAAAAAAGAATTCACTGACATGGTGCATGCTTCCACTAAACGATAGGATTTAACATAAACAAAGTCTGAATATTTCTGATTAATGTCAATCATACTTTTTTGAAAATAAAGTTAAATTGGCATTCAGCTACATCACAGATTTTCAGATTTATATAGACACTTAAATACACATATAGTCTCCAGCTGGAATATTTTAAAGTACATAAATGCATGCACTGCTTTTGAAAATGAGAATTAGCCTTCAATCTTTTCCCATACTTTTGAGAAATTAATTTAAATCTAGTTTTACTATCAGATTTTGAACTATCCTTGTTTTCTTCTTTCTCAGAGAATATGCAGAAAAATCTCATTTTAAGCTCAACAGTTTAATTGTTTAATTGTATTTTGTTTAAAGAAAAAATTGTTTGGGGAAATCCTGGCAACAGTTTCCCAGAACAGAAGGTAGGAAAGCTTCATCATTCATGTTGGACTGTGTTTTGTCATTCCTAGTTGACAACACAGAGTCACATCAGTAGCTGGACTAATGGATCATTAGGGAAGAATTGGGATATCAGGACAGTTGGCTCTGCATTAGTCTTGGCTGCCTTGTTTGTTCCAAACAAGTAATCCATCTGCTGTTATTTTCCATATCTTAGAGGAGGAACTAATAACTGGAGCTAGGGAGCTGCAGTTGCCATGAACTCCCTGGCTGGACTAAGCTGGCCGTCCTACACATCATCCCAGTTCCTGGTAAGTGACATAGAATACTACCAGCATTTCTAAAATAGCCAGCTCACTTCATCTATCTAGGTCTAGCTTTCATATCTGCAATATTTCAGACCACCTCAATACTTTTGAATGCAGCAGGAGTGTGTTATTCTATACTTCTCTGTAGTATAAGAAATATCAGAGAGACTGAAGAAGAACAAAACACCAGAAAGAGAAAGAGTGTGTGTATGTAACCCTTATAGCCAAGTTTCTGCAAGAAATATTCACCCGTGTCTGACAGGCCTGATTTATCTCACTGACCTGTAAATCTTAGTATATAAATCAGCCATGTCATTCACATTTCATTTTCATTCTGCTGGTCTGTGCAGCTCCACCACCCAGTCTGCAATCTCATTTTGAACAGTCAGATCAGTACACCTACTAACATCTGCACTGGCCAGTGTAACCCAGCACTTCGGTGTGCAGCCTGAATGGTCTCACCAGAGGAGTGTTATCACCTCTGCAAGACAACAAGCTACTTGTGTCCTTACATTTGCATTCACTTGCCTTGCTCAAAATAAGAGTTGTATGGTCACCAACAACTCAAACAAGTATTGCATCACCTCTCTACCTCCCTTCTGTCTGGGGGAGAATGTCTGAGCTGTCATGTGGATGATGCCATGCCAGAAGTGTTTTAACTTATGAAGCTAATGTGTTAAGAGCACCTTTGCACATGTGCCAGAAATGGACAGATACTCAAATGGTTCACAGAGAAGGGCTGGTAACAGAAGTACTGAGGACTCAGGATTTTAAGAGTCGACATAACAGCAGTTCCTTTATGAATGCAATTATGTGGGTACGGCACAACATTGCAGATACTCTTGCTCCCAAATTCCAGATAATAGTAGCAAAGACAGAAAAACAGTTTGCAGTTTATCAGGCAAAGATGGTAACGTATAACTCAGGTGTTGAAAGCCACCAGTACCACATTAACCACAAGCCACAAGCAAGTGGCACCGTATCGCCTGGATTCTCAGCAGTGCTCCACACCAGAGCCTCATCTATGACTTACTGCAACCACTCCCAGCCTTATCTTAGCAGAGCAACTACACCAAGAGTTGCAGTCCTTGAAAGCTTCAAGAAGATATTTACCTGCTCTCCTTTACATCACCTGCTGCAAAGGATGGCTTCTCCTGATCAGAAGTAGGGTTGAAAAAGGTTGACTGTATAAATACAGCATAGTCACAACAACATTGCTTGGATGGTCCTATTTACTACTTTTTTTAGTACATGCATCAGAGGTTTTGCATTTATATTTTAAAATCTGACAGAATATTTACAATGTCCCTTGATACAGAAATAAACACTGTAATACCTACTCAGATTAAGTAAATCAGCGAGTTTACAGTATTGGTGGAAAAAAAATATACTTTTTCCTGTGAGCTCATGAAAACAACTAGGAGAGAAGGATGAAATATTATATAATGCTATTATTAGAAAACAAGGCTGATGGTTCTTGTATTAATTAGTTCCCCTATTGAGACTGCCATAACACATTTGTTCTGCTGAATACAGAGTTTAGTTATTAAAGAGCTAGTACTTCATCGCATTCACCTTCATCAAGGATGTGAGAATTGCTCCTTTGGAAGACTTACCCTCCCCTTCCCCTTGCTCCTCACCTCCCTGGTGCAGCCACTTGCTGGCATCATAGCGAAGGTATGTTTGCTGCAGTGCCTCCTCCTCCTCCTAAGCCAGCTTCTGCAAGAGAAGGAAGGAGAAGACATGAGCCTCCCCTCGGCCTGCCTTGGCTCAGCAAGTGCCTCTACTGGAGACCTGACAAGTTTTGTGTCATCTCTGCAAGTGAGCCTGTCTCCTGCTATCCTCCAGGCAGCCCTTTTCCTTGGGAACAGCCCGGCTGCAGGGGCTGTAAGCCCTTGGGCCAGGCCCCTCTCTTTTAGGTGAGGTGGGAGAGAAAAAAGGAACCTATTTGTCAGGAACAAGTATTCCTGCGTGCATCATCTTGGCAAGAAATGTCTTCTGGTCTTAGCAGTGGGACAAACAAAAAGGCACATCCCCACCCAGAGAGCTTAGATTATATCTGATGTTTATAGGCGTCTGACATTTTTGGCAAAGAGAGACAACTGAGAGGAGCAGAACTCTGCTCTGCTGTGCCTTTGAGACATGGTTTTTCCTCCCTTTATAACAGACATTTGTGTTTAAATATAGTAGAAGCAATATCCAGCTGAAACAGATGAACTTCTGTAGATGGAGAGCTCCTCTGCAACACAGAGGGCTATTTGAGGAAGAAACTCTCAAGTAGAACAGCATATTAGTTTCTGGTGCATTTTGAGGTTTCATATCATCTCTCCATGACAACAGTCTTAGTAAAAAGTACACTTATGAGACCACTATATGAAGTTGCACATGCTGCTTGACAAAAGAACTTCACTGCAAAGTTGTTTGTATGTTAAAAATCTACATTTTAGGAATTGTGAATAAGCTCTTTGCCACACTGCATGGCTATCAAACAGATCAGGAAAAGCTGATAAATAACACTGTCTTTTCCAATAACAAGCCAATCACACCATTTTAGTTTTCATAAACAAGAGGAAAAGTAATGACAAGGGAGTATTTGTCACTCTTTTGTAGCTTGCGGATTTAACTCAAAACTTAGTCAAGCTCCTTTCACTGAATTCAATAAATTCTGAACCAGAATTTTAATGACTGTTACATGCACATGTGCATCTAGTCACAAAAAAAATAGGAAACTGTGATTCAGAGTGTCATCCAGCAGAGAAACCACACTTGCAGCTCTGAAAAATGCCTGATGCTTCTTTTCTTTTTATTAGAGTTGACAAAGACTTGCTGTGGAAGGTCACAACCTCTGCTTGCTGTTCAAAGGCAAAGACAGCTTTTTTTTCTTTTTCCTCAGAGGGAAAGCACTTTACCTTTTCCACTTTCCACAAATAAATCTTTGTGTCCATTTCAAGCATGGGGCAAAAAAGAGCAGAGAGAAGGAATGTCTCATGAAGCGAGGTGTGGCCACTTTTTAGCTTTTCTGTTTGAATTCCAACAGAAAGCGATGATAAGCTTTTTCCCTTTGCAACGAAAAGAATTTACTGATTCGGTTGACTGAATAAAAAGAAACATGCTGTAAGATATAACTGCTGGAAGCAGTTAAAAGGAGCCACATAATTTGCCTTGCTTTTCTGAATGCCTCATTTTGTTAAACAGCACCTCAAAACCAGATGAGAAAAAAATAAGGACAAGAAAGGAAAAGGGTTGTTATTCAGGGCTTGTGCTGCTTATTACCTGTATTATCATCTGTAAGTATACACATATATGGGGGGGGGGGGGGGGTTGTGCACATGTCCATATCCAAATATGTTTGCATTATAATATTGCAGGTTTACGTTACGTACGAGCTTGTGACATATGATAACCTCCATATCACTCCATTATAAGAGAGCCGTACATAGCATATCAAAAAGGAAGCGAAAGAACAATACTGGCAATTAAACAAGAGGTATTGCAAAACACCAAAATATCATAATTCAGCCTCACAATGGTTATTGGAGGCAGCGCCTGCTGGTCTAGCAGTTTTGTTGCCGGGGAGTACAGCTGTTCCACTCAAGATTGCAGACTGCCATCTTCTGGTGGTCTTACTTTAAGTCACACTTTATGAGAGAATAGTAATACAGAGCATTATACCGGTCCTGCACCCTGCTTCTCACAGGACTGTCATACAAAGTTCAGGTAGCTTTAAGGTCAGGCAGGAACCTGGTTTTGGCTCAGCCTTATAAAATTCAGTACAGGTGTAGCATACACATGAATAATGTGAAAGAAATTGAATACATTACCCACAAATTTCATATTCACTTCCACTGAGATGTATTGCATTTTTATTAATCTCCTGAAAATGACATATCTTCTGTCATTTGAGCCACTAGGGGAAAAGTGTTGCAATAAAAATATTACAAAATAATAAAACTAAGATTTTATTCATCTCCCTAACCACCCAAAAATAAAATTCACTTTTATATGCACACCTGGAAAGGCAAAAATAAAACCTGATTGCTGTGCTCTGAAACTACTGTCTAGTGAGAATTGCACAGTAGCAGCCATAAAATTATCCTTCTCTATGCAATATAGTTGCCAGTAGTCTCCCATTTGAACAAAGTCACCAGTGCATTATAATTGACCTCATCCTTTCCGCCCAAGAAAACTAAACTGGAAGAAATACAAGCTCAGATTTAATGATAGAAGATTTGCATTCATTTTGACAAAGAGGCTTCACAAATCACTTTTAAAACTCATGAGCTTTCTTCTAAAGAGTAGCAGCTGTCTTGCAAGGGTTGTTTTCTACCATAGCAGTGTAGTTTGGTTCATATTCACTCAGTTTTTGCTTTCATTGTTATGGCAATCAATCTTAGACTGCTATCATGGCCAAGCAGTCTTCAGCACCAGCAATTAATTTATTTTCTGAATTGACTACATTTCTGATATATGTGGCTGGTTGGGAAGAACTTCTATTTTTTCTTAGATATCCTGTCCCGAAGTTCTGTTCTCAATGAAAAAAAACCCCACCAATAACACCCAAATTATCTGAAACTCAAGAAGAACAGCTGACACTGGAGTTCAGCTGAGAACAAAACTTATGTCCTTTTGTTCTGATTTATTTACTGTCATGGAAGTTTTTGCTTTGTCACTTTAATGTCATTTTTCTTTATTATTGTCCTCTGTAAGCTACAAGCAGCTATATACACCTTGTTCATACTAACTCCAAGGTGAACCTAAATGTTTTTCAACAATGATTCTAAAAGATTATTTAAAAATAAATTTTATCCACTTATTTTAAAGGTGGAGATCTTGAAGACATGGGGAAAACAGTGGCAGTGAGATGAGCAGTCTGTGAGAGAAAAGTAAGGGACTCAAACTTAGCCACTTATTATTTCACAAGGGGCAAACGACAAATGTCACTGACTGTCACCTTCTCTCTCAGACTAGATTATTAAACTGGAGATATACCACTGCTATGCAGATATTTTTCTGACTTGAGTTGTACGTAAATTAGTTTTAATCTGATAAAAACTAAGGCCTGATCAATTACTTTAGGCAAAGGGCTGTTGCAAATTAACTGTAAAAAAAACCAAAACAACTTCCTCAAACTTATAAATAAACTAGTTTTCTATTTTATTTCAAAAAATACCACTTTCCTTTGTTTTTCAAAGGAAGCAACATAACATGTGCTTCATCACAATTTTGGTGGTGTATCTCATCCAAAAAGTCTAAATTACACAATATTGAAAGAAGAAGGATTATCTAGAAAAATAGAATGAAAGGAAATAAATGCAGAAAAAAATGAAGCTTTGATTATCAGATTTTAAAAACAGAAAGAAATAACACCGTCACATAGATGAGACAAGAACTTCTCTTAAACTTCATTTGTGAAACAAAATGACTTTGATAACCCCCAGTATGAACATTTACAGGATCTATTACTAGGAATGGAAGTAACCTCAGAGTTTAAGACCTGTCCCATACCAGACTGGGCAAAATTCAGAATGCCACAAATCTATCATCTCTAGCAGCAGGGAAGTTCAAGTGCTACTGTTCAGCCAGCAAAATACAATTGCAGTTTACTAGTGCAATAGTTAATCTTAGAGTCACTAATGACTCTATTAATCTATTTTTTAAAAAACACATGAAAGAAGTGCTATTAAATGAAATATTTCTATCTGCTTTTAAAAACCTTTAGAAAATATAAGGTTTCTATTTGGTCAAAAAGGAAATTTATAAGAAAATTTTGAAGAAAAAAAAATTAGTCTATTTTTTAAAGAAAGCAATTAGTTTTGATCATGCAACTTCAAATTTTCATGATCTATTGTGCAAATAAATTCTCCATCCACTTCACACTTTCTTTAAGAAGCATCTAGCATGGTCCCTAAGTAAGAGTGATGCTAAATGATGAAATTGGAAATACAGTGGGACGGCTCCTATTTACTAAACACTGTAAAAGCTGAAAAGCTCTAAAAACTCCCTGCAGCCAATTAAATTTTAAATATTCAGTGATTAAGGATTAAAAAAATAGATGTACTGTTAGCAGAAGAGAGATTACAATAGTTCATATTATTTAAGTCAAGACACTCTGTCAATACTGAGTCATAACTGATTGTATTTGGTTTCAGAAAATCTTTTATGCGTCCTTTTCTGTTCAATGTTCAAGAGAGGTTAAACTACAGAAAATCTACAGTGACTATCACGAGAAAAGGATCCAAGGGAAAGGTTTGACCTCTCCTTATTCTGATTTAAGTTTGATGATGCACTATACATGATGAGGGTACCACTATCCCACAACCCATCGGCAGGTAATTCATAAGGAGGTCAAAGAAAGGAAAAGGCCATAGAATCATGCATAATTTAGCAATTTCATCAATAAACAACTACTCAGATAATAAAAAAGGGCACTGAAAGAGGCATGCGGAGCAGGAGAAAAGGAACAAAAACGCCACCATCATCTTGCAAGCAAAATTTGAGTTTGTGTGTATATAGGAAACTAGGTAAATAATTCATCAGTTTGCATCAACAACCACAATAATCATTCATGGAAATACAGACACATGTGTATTTATATTTTGTACATTACACTTGGTACATTTGGATGGGTGATGATGTCACAACAATAAATATAGTAAATAAATAAGAAAAAAGAACAAGTTGAAAAAAGCAATAAATAATTATTCAATCATCTCGGAATTCACAAACAATAAGATGAGAGGAAATGGCTTCAAGTTGCATCAGGGAGGGTTTAGATTAAATATTAGGAAAAATTTCCTTGCTGCAAGAATGGTCTAGCATCAGAACAATCTGCCCAGGGAAGTAGTGGAATCACCAGTCCTAGAGGTGTTCAAAAAGCGTGTAGACATGGCACTTTGGGACATGGTTTAGTAGGCATGGTAGTGTTGGGCTGACAGTTGTATTTGATGATTTTAGAGGTCTTTTCCAAGCTTAATGATTCTGTGGTTCTATGATTCTATTTTGAAATAATTTTGGCTAGTTTTTCACAATTATTTCAGAAATAATTATATTCTTTATGAGAAAAATGTGTGTGTAGAATATTAAAAAATGTAGACAAGATAAAACTTTTCTTGCATGTTGGACTTTTTTTTTTAATTAGAGGTCTGAGAATCTGTAAAGAGAACCCAAGCTGTATGAAAACTCTTATCAATCTGTTCTTGAATGCTGATTACATGTTTGTAGTTTTTTATATCCTCTTTATTGAAACTCATTTTACTACAAATATCAGCTCTAAATTTATACATCAAGAGTCATCATTCGGCTGGATTGGCAATGCAGTAGAAATAAGACAACATTATCCCATGATTATAAAGAGAAACGTGGCCCAAAAACTTTTGTCAATGCTCAAATTCTTTTCCAGACATGCTTTCACAAGAGAAACTCTATTACATACATTAGCTTTACATCAAGAAGTAGTCAACTTTATTATATTTTATACACTTCAGATTTTTCTTCTTTTTCTGATGCCATTTTGACTCCCACTTTAATTTTGCCCCAACAGCAGAAACTATGCCTTCCTCTGAAAAACAAGTAAAATCTAAGAGATACAACTTCTGGAACGTGGCAATGAACTCAATATCTTACTCAGCTCCTTATTCAGATAAAAAGGATTTAGGTACTTCTTGGAAATCTTAATCTGCTTATTAATATTCTGGTTTAGAGCAGAAAGTCTGCTCCCTGGTACAGTCAATTTCCACCATCAAACAGTACGAAAACATTATTCACAAAAGACAAAAAGTAAAAAGAATACTTTGACAAATTCCACTGTAAAATTAACTAATTTCTAAAAAAAAATACACCACCAAAAAAAAAGGAAAAATCTTTAAAATCATCAAATCTTTAACCTAGCACTGACAACTCCACAATAAAACTACGTCCCTAAGCACCATATCTGTCTTTTAAATACCTCAGCCACTTCCCTGGGCAGTCTGTTCCACTGCTTAGTAACCCTTTCAGCAAAGAAACATTTCTTAATATCCAGTCTAAACCTCCTCTAGCATATTTTTTCTTGTCATATTGTTTGTTCCTTGGGAAAAGAGACCAACATTCACCTTGCTACCACCTCCTTTCAGGTCCTTGTAGAGCCATAAGGTCTCCCCTCAGCCTCTTTTTCTCCAAACTAAACAACCCCAGTTCCCTCAGCCACTTCTCGTAAGGCGTGCTCCAGACCCTTCACCAGGTTTGTTACCTTCTTTGGACACATTCCAGCACCTCAATGTTCTTGTATCAAGGGGCCCAAAGCTGCAAACAGTATTTCAGGTGCAGTCTCACCAGTGCTGAATACAGGGGCAAAAACACTTCCCTGGTCCTGCTGGCCACACTATTTCTGACACAAGCCAGGAGGCTGTTGGCGTTCTTGGCCCCGGGCACACTGTTAGCTCATATTCAGCTGGCTGTTGACCACCATACCCAGGCCCTTTTCTGCAAGGCACCTTTCAGACCACTTTTCCCCATGCCTGTAGCATCCCGTGGCATTGTTGTAAACCAAGTGCAGGACTCAGCACTTGGCCTTGTTAAACCTCATACAGCTGGCCTCAGTCGATCAATCCAGCCTGTCCAGATCCCACTGTAGAGTCTTTATACCCTCTAGCAGATCAACACTACTGCCTATATTGGTGTGATCTGCAGACTTACTGAGGGAGAACTTAGTCCCCTTATCCAAATCATTGATAAAGATATTAAACAGAACCGGTCTCAACACTGAGCCCCAGGAAACACTGTTTGTGACCAGCCACCAGCTGGATTTAACCCCATTCTCTTTAGGCTCGACCATCGAGCCAGTTTTTCACCTAACATATCCAAACTATGAGCAGCCATTTTTTCCAATAGAATGCTGTGGGAAATAGTGTGAAAGGCTTAAGACTGGGTAGACAATGTCCACATTATTATAAAATTAATACAAACTAAACATAACTTTAGTTACTGGGAGAAAATTGCCTATATCCAGAGTCACTACTAACATGAGATTCACCAATGACAAAGTAACAACGGAATAATAGAGATCAGATATTTTAAAACTGAATAGAAGCTTGATTTTTTACTAAGATCAGGATGAAAGTTTGATTCGGCTCTATGAACCATGTCTATTTCCAACATAAGAGATTATGAAGGGCAAATATAGTTTTTAAATTTATTCTACAAAGAGCAAATTCATTAAATTTATTTGGTTTATGTAAAATAAGCTACCTGAATGCTGTTTTCTAAGCACCTACACATACACACACATACAAAAACTCCAAAATTTTTCGGTCTCCATTAGTAAAGTATTTTCACAAAATTTCTTTCCACAATTTCAGCTGCTAATGACACACATATGAAACAGTTTATATTCTAATTTATGTATTCTTTCAATTTTGAGAATCCATTCTATAAAAAACCCACAATTATTTAACTTTCTCTTTTGAATCATTTCATAATATCTGATAAAATTAGGTAGAAAATATGCTAGAAAAAATACACATGTACTTTCTGAATTATGAAATACAGCCAAAAAATTTATTAGCGCAATTGTTAGTACAGAACCAAACATAATTGTGACAGGTAAATAAAGATTACCTGTTGAAACGTATTTCTCAGCTAATTCATATTGCTTTAATCCATTATAGAAATTGGCCCTGTTAAAATACACTGCTGCAGAGAAGGAGTAGAGACAAATTGCCTTCTCAACATCTTCTTCTACTTCTTAATATTACGTAGTAATGTGCTTGTAATAGCACGATTCGTAAGAGTAGATTAATTTTTTGGGTTAATTTGTAATGCCTTGGAATAACAGCAATGGGTTTACAAAACACACAAACTGAAGATAAAGTACACTGTTAAAATTAGAGGAAATTGTTCATGTACAACTTGTAAAGTCCACTTTGTTTCTTTAAGCTGTTAGTGTTCTTAATTTTATACTTGTTCTGTTTAACGTTCTTTTTGTGTAGAAAAGAAACACAGCACCAGCAAATTTATCCTCAAACAGGTCAAATGCCTCCCAGACAAACTTTTGAAAAAAGAACAGCTGTTTTCACTGGATCGTAATTATAACACAAAAGGAAGTAGCTACACACTAAGGTCAATTTGAACTAACGTAGAAAATAGTTCATAATGTAATGCCTGTTCTTGAACCTCTTTCTTCACAATCAGACAACCTCTGTGAGACAGATTAAGGAGCCAGAGAAACACAGTTAAGACAAAGAACAGTCTACGCAAGACCAGTCATGGTAGAATGATACCAGATACATAAGAAAAGACATTACACGATCAGAGGAGAAGCCATATTCAGGGCACTGACCTTGTACTGCTAAGTAATTTATGATTCAAGTCTAACTAATGTTCAAGAGCAACAAGGAATCTGACGGAGAGAAATGTGGACTTCCTTGAGAGCAGAGAGGCCTCATAGGGAGATCTGGATAGACTAGAGAACTGAGCAATCACCAACTGTATGAAATTTAAGAAGAGTAAGTGCTGAATTCTTCACCTGGGATGGGGTAATCCTGGTATATGTACAAACTGGGGGACAAGAGGCTGGAGACCAATTATTAGAGTGGGTCCAGAAGAAGGCAAACAAGACGGTGAAGCTGAAGTCACTTGGTTTGTTCAACTTTGAGAAGTTAGGTGGTGATCTCCTTGCAATCTACAACTTCAGGGAGGTGTTGATCTCCTCTCTCTGGTGACCAGCTGTTACAACCTGGCCCTGACTGACCTGCTTGATAGGATGCAAGGAGGTAGGCTACTTCTGAATGTTTGCATGGCAGTCTAGAGTGACGACACCTCACTCCAGAGGTATACTCAAGATTCCAATATTTACTTTGAACACAGTCAAATTTACAGCTCTTTGCTTTGAACTTAGTCAAAGTTTCAACTCAAATTCCAATCTGTACTTTGAACACTGTCAAAGTAACAGTTTGCAACAAGAACCTGGATACAACCAAATTCACACAAAAGTGCCAAGAAAAAAAGTGAGGTAGAATAAGGAGAGACTAAGGAGACAATAATGCAGAGACAGAAAGAAGTAGCAGGAAAAAGAGAAACAACATAATCACCATCTCAGTGAAATCCAATGCAGATTTCCTCAGGAAATGTGGTTCTCAGGGCAGAGGGCCTGCACATGTGCTTCTCGGCACATGGATTGTTTATAAAGGAGCTCCGTCCCCTATTAGCATACGAGGAGTGGTCTCTCTGCATCCGTGCCACTTCTTTGTGTGAAAAGTTCTCAAACTGGGGCATGCACAGAAGTTCCCTCAGAGAAGTTCTTGAACTGGGGCTGCGGGCTTCAAGGGTCACTGGCAGTTCAACGGACCCTTGCCAGAAATATGTATGAACTCAATAACATCCACCTGAACTCTTTAAGCGCACATGTGCAGACAGGGGCTCTTCCTGCCTCCTTAGCACGTGCAACATCCTCTGCCACAGCAGCCCAGAACAGCTCATTGTACGCTAGGAGCCCAGCCACAGGCCTGGGGAAGAGGAGAGTCTGATCCTACACCTCCCCTTCCCTCCTCTGGTGCTACCAAACTGCACAAAGCTCAAGCACACACAGCCTTGTATCCAGACAATGTCTCAGACATACAAACAAAAGCTGAACTTTACACCAGCTGTAGGACATGAGGAAATGTAATGAAGCTACACCAGGGTAAGTTCAGACTGGACTTTAGGAAAGGGTTCTTCTGTGAGAGGGTGGTCAGTCACTGGAACAGGCTCCCCAGGGAACTGCTCATGGCACCAAGCCTGTCAGAGTTCAAGGAGTTTCTGAACAACACTCTTAGTCATCCAGTTTATTTCCAGCTAGTCCTGCAAGGAGCAGGGATTTGGACTTGATGATCTTTATGAGTTTTTCCCAACTTGAGATATTCTACTATTCTATGATTCTGTACAAGAAATAGTTTTCCCACATGAATGAAGCACAAATTGCCTAGGTTTAAAATCATATGCCAAGCCTGTACTACACATGATACATTCCTCAATAAATGAAATACAAACTTATGTTTTTACAGATGCATTTCTAGGAGAGAATTAATTCAAGTAGATTAAATGTGCTGAAGCATCCATGCTGGTTCTGGATTTCTACAACTGCTGAACCACAAAGCTACAATCAAATAAAAGCCTGAGCCTATGCCCAGGAAGTGTGACTGGAAACCAGAGGAAAAATCATTGAAGGGGCCTTCTCAAACAGAGAAAAATCAATGGCCCTCACATTCAAGCAAATTTCAAATTACATTATCCAACTCTTCTGTATTTGAAGATATCCACTGTATTTAAGCAGAATAAGGTGATTTAAAACTCAAGTTACTATGGTAACAGGAGAAAAATCTGACTTCTTGATTAAAGTTCAGCATGAGATTCTTTTCACTATCTTTGTCATAGTGCTGTAGTGAATCTGGGTAAGTTATTTAATACATGGGCAATATGCTGGGCAGGAGTTACTGAACATCAGTGGGGTTTAGGAACCTCATTTATTTACAAATTTCTGGGATGCATATCCTAGCTATCATGAATCTCAGTTCTTTAATATCAATGATAAAATACGTAGTAGTAGGATAATTATTCATTATTAATTAATTACAGATTAATTCACCTCCTCGTAGAGGACCGTTAAATTCACTGTAAGAAAGCTTCATGTTAAGTACAAAGACAGCTCTACACAAACAGCATTTATTGAAGGAAATAAGTTCTGAAGACACTATGAAGATAGACTGTAGACTTCTCTGTAAAAACTGTTGATTATGGAAGTACACATTTGCTGCATTGGAATAGGCTAATGCAATAACTGATTATCAATAGACCCTCATGGACCAGGGCAGATATCCTATTAACTGACTGATGACACCTCACTTTGTTAGCAGCCAAGAAGTGGTAGTGAGCTGAAAAGAAACAGAAGATGCATTTTTACTCAGGATAGTTCACACTTCTGCAGCAATCTATTCTGTCCCTCAAAGATACATTTACTTTTTTAAAAAAATTGATTTGCACCTTCTAATCCAAAGTGGTAACTATATGTACCTCAAGGAACAGAATCCTACATATGAAAAAAGTTCTTCCTTCCAAGGCAGTGATTACCATAGTTGGGTGACACTATGCAGATAAAGTTCTTCAGGCTTGACAATGCTATGAAAATACTTTTTTTTAAACCCATTCAGAGCAGGTTTTTAAGAATACAACGGTTACCAACCAACAGCATTACAAATGGTGGGGTTTTTTATAGGGCGATATCTGTGAAATGTTCACTTTCCTACCGTAATATGAAAAGTTGTGATTTATTTGGATAAAGATGAATGGTTCTGCTTATATCCTTCACAGCATTTGGTAGATGATGAATCTGTGATCTATAAAGAAAAAATAGCAAATTAATTGCTAATATGAACACCATCTGGAGACACAATTACTATTTCTGTAAACGTGATTCTGCACAATGTAATGGGCACATGGTACTAACTCACAAGGCACATACACCCTCAGCAAAGGAGCTCAATATGCTTTGAATATAGGTATGAAACATATACCCTACATAATTTTATATTCTCCCACAGGACGCAAATTCCAAACAGTTTCTTTATTTTTCCAGAATCTGAAGAAGAGTCTGGACTATTGGGAAGGAGACTAGGTTATGAGATCCACAAACACATATGTCCTCATGATCTTCATTGCAGTAATGCATTTGCATTTATTTTTCAAGCGTCTGTGCATGTGGTCCCATTCACTGTGCTTCAGATGCTGAGGAGAAAGGAGATCATGACAATGAGGAACCCAAGGACTGACTAATCCAGCTGGGAAGGCTGCTAACTGGAACTCTCATTAAACAACAGCATTGATGGAACGCATGTACAATGCATGTACTGAGTTTTATCTTACATCCCATGAATACAGTAAATTGACATCTAAATTAATACCATCATAACATGGCATTAAATATCTGCCTTTATTTTTATTTTACATCTGTTTTCATAAATTCAGTAAAGAGTCTAAAAATAATGTAAGTTTTGCAGAAAAGATGTCAAAAATAAGTCATGTTTTCTAGTAGAGAAATCATACACATTTTTTAAGTCTTTGTAATTAACACAAAATAATTGTGTTAATTCAAATATAAAGATGCTTCTCATTCATAATTCAGAATTTCACGCAAAACATTAATGCTAAAACTAGAACTGTCAAAACAACCAATGAAAATCAGGTATAGAACTGTTCTTTTGGGTTACACTGAAAACACTATAATGAAAAAATAAAGAAGTACATTATGTTACTACTCATTATTTGTAATGATGAAAAGTCTTAATCAAGCAGTTAAAATACATTCTTTTATTCTCAGATTTTATTTTTTATTCCTTTGTCCTTCAGTGCCTATTATCGTTTCCATTAACTGTGAAGTGAAATAAAGAAGTAGTGATGCAAGCTTACTAGTGACTAGTAATTTGTAGGTGTTCAGTAATTTCTTGAATTAGATAGCAGTAGTAACAGAAATTATTTATTTCCATAGCACTGATTTTTTAAAACATAATTTATTTTAAAGGATATCTGTACTACAAGCTACTTACCAGATATATCCTTATACAGTTTATTTTAATAAAAGTTACACAAAGCTACTTCATTATTGCAACAACGCAAAAAAAGTGAACTTTGGCTTAATCATCTGTGGCCAACAGCAATTGATTTTCCTCAAAATTCAACTCAGCTCTCCTAAAATAAATGTCATAATCTATTAGCCTGCATTGTATTGCTTTCTCCAACTTGTCTTTCTCATACCAGGGTTTCCTAAACTGGACACGATATTGAAGGTGCAGCATCACAACCAGGTAGAGGGAATTAGTTTCCCTGACCTGCAGGGCCAGGTAGCATGTTTCCCTTTTAAGATCCTCATTTCCATTTTCAAGGGTGTGGCAGAACAGGGCTGACTCAATGCACTATAGCACACTGTCTCTATTACATGACCGTTAACAGCTTTCCCCATTAAATTAATGGATACAATTTCCATCAGTCCTCCTTTTTTTTCCTTGTTTTCCATTTTTTTAAAACACACTGAAATAGCATATTTTTGACATAGAAACCCAGCTTCTGTCCCAAGCTTTAGAAGATTCATGTCAGCTTTATAATCTCTTTACAATATGGATAGAAGGTTAAAAAAGGTTAAATACATGCAAAAAAATTTGCAGAACTAGGGTCAAAGGCAACTAGGGAAAAAAAAGTATAAAAAATTAACTGTTACATTGCACTTCAATAGTTAATGACCTGTTTTATTTTTGCTCCATTTAGTTATAAAAAACAGGTTCTCTAAAGCAGCAGAAATTCCATCTTGAAAGAAGTAAATTAAATGTTTGTGCCAGTAAGCATTAAGCATTACTGTTTCTAAGATTATAGACTATAAGCAAAATAAGTAAACATTTATATCGCAGAAGGAACTTCTTAAATGTGCTGACAATAATATGCAGGAAACGAGACAATTTTTGCACTGAAATTATTGTTGTTGTTCTTGCTGCTGCTATTGCTGTTGTTGTTGCTGTTGTTGTTAAGAAAACTCCTAGACTGATAAACTTTTATTTAACCTAAAAATCTGAAAAATTTGAGTAATGTCACTTGTTTATTAAAAGCATCATGTACTTACACATATGCAGAATCAGAGTCCAAGCTACCAGAATATTCAGCACAAAATATTAATCAGCGAGGATATTTCTATTTTTTCTTATTTCTTTAAAATAGTTATCTGAACTATTTCTAGAAGTTGGAATAGTTTCTGGGAGAATTCCAAGGAACAGATGCTTAGAAATAATCTCATTCAATGCTATTATACTTGAAAGTAAGAAATAATTAATCTGTCCCTACAAAAAAGGATCAATTTTTCAAACCATTATGTTATGATTCCTACAGAAAGCACTTAACATTTTCTAACAAAGAACACTTGGCAGCTACCAATCAAATAAGGTGTTTCATATGTATTTATTACGCATATAACACACTTAACAGCTATATGGAAATAAATAAAGAGATTGTTACAAATCTGAGACTGTTCTGCTACAACAGTAATTCTCAAATTTTAGCTTTTAAACTGTTTCTAGGATCCATAAACTATGTAGGGATTGTGTTCGTATATCTTAGAGAATATTCGATAATGTTTTCACCAAAATACGTAATAGCAATCGTGTGCAATTTTGACAGCTGATATTGGTCCATGGATCAATGAACCACTTTGCCAGGGTGTGGCATTTTTAGCCTTTCAGATCTTTGATAATCTGTTTCTAAAGTTTGGGGTGAATAAAAAGATACAAGATAACCACTGAGTTTCTATGAAAATGGTCAGTTTTCTGGTCAGGTAATTTATGAAGTTTGGAAGGTATGAGATTGCATGTACATAAAATAGGCACATATGTCTCACTAAAAAAAAATATAGATTTATCACCAAGAGAAGCATTGACAGAAATGGGCCTACAAAAGGACATTTCACCCTAAGACAATATGCATTTTAGGAAAGACAGACTCTAGAAACAAAGTAAAATCTGAAGGGTGGATGTCACTGCAGGACAAACTGTGAGCGTCCTTAAAATTTACTGTGCCTGGGGACTATTAGCTGAAAGGAATTCAGAAACCAGCATGAAGACAATGTGTTTTGTACTTCATTGTTTCGTTCCTCAGCACATTTCCAAATATTCCAGTCAACCAAGCTTTGGATTTTAGCAAAAGAAATACTATTTAGATTATTTAAAGGTGCCCATTGTTAAGACCATTTTCAGGGACATTTCCAGATTGTTCCACAGAGCAATATCAACACAAAAGATCTGTTCAATCTTGCATTATCAAGCAATCCAGTATAAGGATCATGCAGCTGCTGAGGATTGCTTCTCCAAAGACCAAATGCTGTGTTAAGAGCCAAGATGTCGGTTAAGGAAAGAAAGATAACTCTTGCTGTATGATGTTATATGAAGGATGAAGTTCTTTGGGGTCCCAACCTGGATACGACTGTATGTGTGCAATATTAGTCGCTAAATGACAATAAAAAAACACCATATCCAAAGTACAACCCGACTTCACCCAGGTTTCACAAACATACAGAACTGTATCATTGCTCAAAGAATTCCTTTGAAAGCCTTTGCAGCTTCCACATTTAAATTACAGACTTCAAAAATATTCCTTCTCCTTTAGTCACAGCTCACTGTACCAGTGTATCACATCATTCAAGTATTTTTGATTTTCTTAAGAATAACCTATTGAAGGGTGTCTAAAAGAAGAAAAAATGAAAAGCTGAATGGAAAACTGGCCTGAAGGACTAGGCTTGATCATCAATATAAGCACAATGTGGACATGTAACATAGGACTGCACGAAAAACAGACATCATCTGCCGTCTTTTTGCAGGTCGGAAATCAAGAGTAAATATTTAAGAAATATCAAACAACAAAAACACCATTTCCATTTAAAGTGCAGTATGTACTAAATGTCCTAAAGATACCTAAGCAGTGTGTATTTCCTCTTTGTATTAAAAAAAATCATATTATTCCTAAAGAACTGAACTGTTATTACCTAATTTCAGAGCAATACATAATATTAAAAAAAAGGTGAAACCTGTAATTAGATAATAGAGCTACAAATTAAAATACATTCTTTAAAAAAGCAAACCACATCCACTAAAGAAAACCTTTTAGGAATGTTTAGGAGTTGACTTAGTCTCTTAACCACAACTTCTAATTTTCTAGGGTTTATTCTTTTCTTTGATTTCTTTGTTTTCTTTCTTTTTGGGAAAACAGTGTATTTAAGTCTTTTGAGGTCGCTCCACAAGAACAATGTCATTCTCACTATCCTCTTGTCCAGTCAAAGCAGGCATTTTTTCTACTGGTACATCTGTCTGCATTGCATTTTTTCTACTGGTACATCTGTCTGCATTGACTGAGGATCATCAGAGATGTGATTCAACAGATGCTTAGTAGGGGAGCTTTTCCCGATCTCTGTCTCAGCCTCTGGCTCAGAACCATAACCTTCATCTCTTTCATGCTGGTTTTGAAATTACCTGACATATTTAACGTAGTTTCGTCTTTGGAAGCAGTCACCTCCAGAGCTGAGACTGATCCTTTAATCAAAATCGGCTGTTAAAAAAAGGAAACTTAATTTATTTAGATGTTCATTTGAAATAAGATTCATATATGACAGTTCCTTAGTTTTAATGGACTGGATTTTATTTTATATAGAATTGTAAAGATAAAAACGAGCGACATGGGGACTACACTGTTGAAAAAAATTATACTATTTAATGGGAAAAAAGATCTGCATACCTCAGGATATGTGTCAAAGCAAAGAGATCTGAAACCTTAATTCAAAGTTATTTGAAGCTCATAAAGGCTAAAATCAATCTTCTTAAAAAGATATCCCAAGAAATTTGAATTAAATACCCTCAGTTCTTGTAGGAAAGTTAAATTTAAAAATCAAAAAAATTATGCCACTGGTGGTGACATTTACAAAGAGATGAACTGAGATATGTTGATAAACTTGGAAGAAAAGACAGGACTCTATAATGTTTGGAAGAACAGTTGTATTATATGGAAACACAGTTAATATCTGAATGGAATTATGCACCCTCATACTTTGTGCATCCATCACTGAATCACCTGGTGAAATCAAACCCCAAAGAATAACTGTTGTGTTCTGGTGTTTAATTGCTAGTAATTATTAAGCAAGTACTATTCGCAACAAAAAATACATTGCTTCTCAGTCTTTTTGCTAATTCCAGTTCACTAACTTTCACTGTACTATGAGGCATAACATATCTTTGTCAAAGAAATTAAAATGTAATTTCATGTACACTGCCTGAAATTTAAAGAAGGAAACACTTGTTATCTATAAATAAAATTAATGAAAAAATAAATGAAACGATGAATAATTTTGAATAATTTTTAACTAGACTCAAGCACTTTTTTCAATGCTTGATTACAGACATAAACTAAGAATTATTTAATTTATATATTTATTAGAAAGATATCGCATCAGCCTTTAGATTATTTTAATAATAATTTAAAGCACTCCATTTAAGTAACTAAATAGCTTGCATTCTTTATCTGTGGTAATGCATTAGACTCTGTGAAGTTTTTAAAAGATATAAGAAGTCTCAATGTCAAAAATGAGGCAATTTCCTTTAGGAAATTTTTTTTTTTTAAATCTAAGTTCCATACTGATTTATTAAGAAACTGAAACTCAATGTAGAGCTATTATTTACCACTATGTGTATCTATCATTTATCACCAAATCAAAGTGTTTGACTGCAAATTGCATAAATATTGAAAGATTATTGATAAAATCTTTTTGTGAACTATGTGTAGTTTTGCTAAAGGATTTCTAGCTAAATTCAACAAGACTATATCTATTTGAACATGAAATTATTGTTTTAAAAATCAAGCATCAATGCTTATTTCAAATTGCAAATCTGGTGTTTAAATTAGTTTGTTTATTATTGCAAACAAATTTCTTCCATGCTTCATGTCCTTCCGTAAAATAATATGGTCATAAGATTTTAAGTAGATCTTTATGGGGAATACAGGCATTTTAAATAAATAAATATGCCTCAAATTCTTATTCAAAATCAAATTTGTTAATAAAATATTACTTGTATATACTATCAAGGTCATCTTTGCGCAAGTGCAAAATTAGCAGTTTGTTGTTGCTTTATGTATTTCGTGAGATAGCAAATACAACCTCAACAGCCGTAAAAGTACATAGCACTTTACAGATTGCAAACTTGACAACATCGATGCCTTGATATGTCTGAAATCCAAGGACCCTGTTTAATATCTTTATTGATGATCTGGATGAGGGGATTGAGTCCATCATCAGCAAGTTTGCAGATGATACCAAGCTGGGAAGAAGGGTTGATCTGTTAGAGGGTAGGATGGCCCTGCAGAGGGACCTGGACAGATTGGAGAGATGGGCTGATTCTAATGGGATGATGTTTAATAAGTCCAAATGTCGGGTACTTCATTTTGGACACAACAATCCCATGCAGAGCTACAGGCTGGGGACAGAGTGGCTGGAGAGTAGTCAGGCAGAAAGGGACCTGGGAGTACTGGTTGACAGGAAGCTCAACATGAGCCAGCAGTGTGCCCAGGTGGCCAAGAAGGCCAATGGCATTCTCACCTGCATCAGGAATAGTGTAGTCAGCAGAACCAGAGAAGTTATTGTCCCCCTGTACTCGGCACTAGTCAGGCCTCATCTGGAATATTGTGTACAGTTCTGGGCCCCCCAGTTTGGGAAAGATGTTAGGATACTGGAATGTGTTCAGAGGAGGGCAACGAAGATGGTGAAGGGGCTGGAGCATAAGCCCTATGAGGAGCGACTGAGGGAGTTGGGGCTGTTTAGTCTAAAGAAGAGGAGGCTCAGGGGAGACCTCATTGCTCTCTACAACTACCTAAAAGGAGGTTGTAGTCGGGCAGGGGTTGGTCTCTTCTCTCAGGTGACCAGTGACAGAACTAGAGGGCATGGACTCAAGCTTCGACAGGGAAAGTTTAGGCTTGACGTGAGGAAGAAGTTCTTTACTGAAAGGGTGATCGGCCATTGGAATGTGTTGCCCAGGGAGGTGGTGGAGTCGCCGACCCTGGAGGTGTTTAAGGGGAGATTGGATGTGGCACTGAGTGCCATGGTTTAGATGATGGTTGGTGTTAGTGTTGGGTTATAGGTTGGACTTAATGATCTCAGAGGTCCTTTCCAACCTTGTGATACTGTGATACTGTGACCCAATATCGCACATCTTTCTACTCACACATGTTGCTCCACTCATTTCAGGTTAGCTAGAGTACAGGCTACTCACATTTAGCTCTATCCAAGCGCTTGTAAAGTTAACAGGGGTTCTTATTGCAGAGCTATGTTTTCCTATTTAAAGTAATCAATCCACTTGAAAAAGACCTTTGGGACTCCTAGTTTTACATCTAATAGGAAAATATTAAGTTGAATTCAGTTCGGTGGAAGAAGTTCTTCAAAATTTGTTCAGGACCAAACACAAGCAAATATAAAATAATACCTCTGAGTGAGTTCTCACTATCAGAAAAATCAGGCAAGAATTGACATCCTCTCAGTAAATTTTTGTCTATTGGTAAAGCAAGCAATATAAGTCTGTCTGAATTAGTCTGAACCTAATACAAATAGAGATTTCTGATGTGTTCTGCTTTTAAAATCAGAGACTGATAACAATCAAGCTAATGTCCAAAGAAATCTGTATTTTTTCCAAAAGCATAACAGGCCCACCTTTGTCAGAATGAGGTAAGGACTGCATTTGTCTGGATTTCTGGATGCCTTAAGCCAATTCCACTATCAGATGTTCAGAAATCTGAGATACATTCAATGTATTCATACAGATAAGTGCTAAAGAGCAAGCACAGTCAGTGGGCATACTCTATATATGTGCTCTAGATGCTCCCATCTCAGAACACACTGTGAATCTGCCATATGGTTGATCATCTAGTGATTTTACTGCTTGTATGGACACGTCTTTCCAATGAACATGTTTTAAACCAGACACTTTTTTAAAGTATCCTACTCACTCCACTTGGAATGACATTAGTCACACATATTCCTATCTTGCGAATCCTAGACAAAAAAATGGCCACAATAACACCACCACAGCCATAATTTCCAACGAGAATGCTACTTTTTCCTGGTTCATCTGGTTTAATTGTTGTTGTTAATAGACCTACTTGTACCATAATAACAGTTTTATTTTTCAGTAAAGGAGATGTTCCAAATAGGTCCATGAGTAAACTATGAGAAATACATACTATTTTAGTACTTCAGACATTATTACTTCCCATTATTTTATCTAATGGCTCATTCAACCTCTAGACAAAGGAATACTAGTGTGTTTCATCTCTGCTGGATAATTACAAACAAGTTTATATTCACACAGCCATAATCTCTTTGCACCTGAAGTCAAACATGATACAAAATTCCAAATAGTTTTTAGTCAAACACAAAATAAATATTTTAAGTTGCTTCTGTCAGAAGATGTAGGATATGTGCAAAGCTGATCACAGAATTCTTCCTTTTTGACATATTAAGTAAGATTCTTATTACTTCTAGCTAGCTCCTGCAAGAAATGTTCTAAACAGCAAGTGTTCCTTTACCATAACTGAATTTATCTTTTTGTTCTATTTCCATGTCATCTACAAGTCACATTATATTGAATGACATATGCTCAGACAGCCATAGTCACTATTTAAAAAACTTCTTTTGAGAACAAAAGCAAGCATGTCTTTTCGAGGATGTTTCACCTTCAAATAGGAAACAGATCAACCATCGTATCGTAACTGCTCTAACAGTCCAAGCCTGCAGATGGACTCTAAATTTTAAAAAAGTGCCTCCGAACACTAAATTATACCTGAGAGTTCAGCTGCAATAATAATATGCTAGCCTCAGCTTTCTCACTTCTGACTGCAAATACATCCACTCACATTAGTTTTCCTCAGTTCCAGCTGACGCCTCAGCAGCAGTATCAGCCAGTTTCAAGTTTTCAGCTGTTTTAGCTACCAAAACACCCAGCTGTACCTCAAATTCTCTAGTAAAGAAATATTTCCAGTTTACTTTCCATGGGATTTGGGTAAGCTTTTACCTAATTCCACCTCTTAATCTATTTACTTGAAATAGCTAACCATACGTAAACACGTATGACTGAATACCATCACTAAGGCACTTCAGTTTTTCAGTGGAGACTGTGGCTCTCATTTCCTACGTTGCTTCCATGAACGAGTTGAATAGAGTTTGAGATATATAATCTGGACTCTTATTCTTCACGATCAATGAAAAATTTTTTAAAAACATCTTCAAAAACATTGCTCTGAAACATTAATATATTTGCATATTTGAATATGTGCAATACTATTATTTTAGTTAGCATAGTAACAGATAAATAAGTCTATAATGCATTTGAGCTAAAGACTTACGATGACCACGACCAACATCATAGAAGCCATTTATGATAGGCTTCCGATGGAGCACACTCTTCAACGTGATCAAAAATTACATGGTGCAAAAGGGTCAGAGATCTGAGGAAACCAGTTATTGTTACTTCATTCTCTAAAGTAGTGTTCTAGTTTTGGAAATTTCTGTCAGGTTGCAGTAGTCCATGCAGTAACAAGAACAGAGCTTTTAATTTGGTCATAGTAAGGCTAGGCAAAGGGGAACTATGTCAGGTTCATTCATATTATAAATTAATCCATGCATAAGTGTGCTTTATCTCTTGCACAGGAGCATGAACTGGTCACAAAATATCAGTTCTCTGTAACCTTTGTCACATGAAGGTGCAGAGTGCTACCAATATAGGCATACAATAGGCATGACCTTCTACTACACAAATGGCTCATCTCAATAATGTAATCACGGTGGAGATTTTACATTCAAAACATTTCCGAACTAAAAATCATTGGCATTTTCTAAAATAGTCTTTGCTAATATTTTATTACATTTTGATAGAAATCACTGCCAGCATAGCATAGAACAAGAAAAGCTATGCAAAAGTAGCTTTCAACATAAATGTAAAGACTTTCAGCAAAATAACACAATACCAAGTGGTAATTAAGAATAATTACTTCCAGAAACTTCAATATTGTAGAAAATTAAGTAATACTATCCAATACATATTATTACAAATTGTACAAAGACATATACAATAGACAGAAGTTTTAATAAGATAGCAGCATAAATTACAACCTTTAGAGTTAACAAATGCGTTAAAAAACCCCTATATTTCTGCAAAAGATCGGGACACTTAAAATGCATTTAAAATATTGAGCACATCGGTAGGAAATAAAATGTCTTTTAATGAAGAAATTGGAGCAGAGAATTTTGGTGGTGCTAGAGCCCAAAACATTTTTAAAGCTTCTGGATAAATGGAAACCTTCAAAACCAATACAATTCAGTTATCAGCTAACATAAACCCAGTTTATAAATGACTGTACTGAATCTGAACTATTTGGTGACAAAACACAATTTTCCACAAAACATGATTTTGTCAAAACCAACCTCACCACATACGATGAAATTCTTAGAGGTACAGGGCTCCATAACTTGAATGAACTAGATAGTTTGCTCTTTTACTCTTTTTGTTTGTAATTAATTAGCACATTAGCATATTTTATTACCTCAGCGAAGGAATTAAGGACTGAGACATGAGGTTTCAGAACAACACTCCCCATTGATGAAAAACTCCACACACATTTTTATATCGCATAGTATCAAATCTTGAAAAATCAGCAGAACTTTATTTCCAAGGTGTTCGGTTCTTTTGTTACATGAATTTTCCCCCCAGATTTTGTATCTCCGTTCGTAGGACTGTACTTACACAGCATACATTTATTAAAATTATTTCTTACTTTCTGTCCTAACAGTTGCAGCTGTGGATTTTTAAGACAATATTCAACCAATTTTTGGCATTCATTTAGACTTTTTCATGTATGAGGGAGAAGAAAATGAATCCCATCTGTCTGATTATTCTGGCATTTCTCTGAAATAGGAACTCCATAACAAATTCTGCAGTAACATAAAAAATGAATAAGTTACTCTGATTTTGGCTAGTATTAATAACACAAAAATAGCTTGGTTGTTAAAGACAAAGAAAATCAGGTAAAATTTACATAAAATTGGAAAAAAATTACGAATAAAACTTTTTTCCTAAACTAAAGATTGCAATTACTTATACAATGAAAAACTGGTGCCAAACTTAGAATTTTTGTAGTCACACCAAATAATTTTAAGACTTTCGTGATCAGGTCTATGGCTTACATTACAGAAGCCATAAGAAAAATACAACACTAAGCTCTAAATTAGTATGAAATGCATTACATGCATAACTTCATGCATGGCAAATACACTATTACAGTGTTGTGCTTACAGTAAGATAAATGCTAGAGACAACTGATCTTAGCAGGAATGTCTGGCTGGTTTTGCACAGCACCTTTTATGATTACTTGGAGATTGGATTCGGATTATTTTTTGTTTGCCCTTTTTAAAATAAATTTACCTACAGCAAACATCTCGCAAAAGGCACATTTCACTTTAGAAAGCTGCATTTTGAAGTAATTATACATTCCCATTTTCTATCTATTAATACCTACAGTTTCAAGTCCCCAAAAAAGTGAACACTTCTACACAACATAGTGATTCCTAAGTATGTCTACATATGAATTTGCATATATATGTACATATGAATTTTAAATCCCGTAATAACTGTTCTACCTCTGATTCATTTGTTCCTGGCATCTCTAAAGGGAAATTCAGATTTGAAGAATTCATTACTACTAACAAGCTGGTGAAATTATTTTAGAGATTAGTAGCAACTATTTTCATTATAATTTAAACAGATATTTTACAGGATTTATATATAAAATTATAATGAACATTTTTATTTAACAGACCGTAGAAATTACATCATACAGGTTACCATTCTTCTTGTAGCTTGATTAATAATACAATAATTAGTTAAGCTCTCACTTACATAGTTCTATTGAACCAGCAATTAAAAGCACAGAATGCAATGGTGAAATATGTAATACATACACAAAAGAACAAGAAAAGACCCTCAGTTTCTTATATTCAGGTATCTATATACCTACGTAAATTGAAATGTACATTACATGGCACGCTTTTCTCAACCCAGTCATTGGCCTATGACAACACTGACATCTACTGGTGTAAATCAGGTTTGGGGGAGTTTTTCTGCAAACGCTGAATTAATAATGAAGCTTCTTTATGCATTCATGGAACTCAAATGTGTGATTTCTGTTACTTGCAATTTCACTGTCAGAGGTATATCTGCTATAGTAGACTACATTCTCATTTATGTTAATTGAACTATATTTCCATTTTAAGACCTATTTAAAGTATCCAAATACCATATAAATGGGAGGGTATCAGCATAACTGAGAACCAGCCATTTGATTGAGCAAACAAAATGCCATTTGAATTTTAAAAAAAGAATCCTCAAAATGTAGCACTAGCCCAGAAGCTGTAGTTCTTACACAAAGAGAAAGATTATAGATCTGGGAATAGTTCTTGAACTCTCTCTGGAATGTCCCTTTCTTCAGGTAGAAGCTTTGACAAAATACCTACTTCTTAAAGAGAAGAAAAACAAGAACTGAAAATCTAACTTTTGGCAAGTGTTCCACCTTTCTAGTTTTCCGTTACAGATAAGTGTTTGGTGGTTCTGGCTCTTCAAGGTGGTTGTCTGCATAAAAAGAATGTCAAGTGAAGTTACACAAGACAAAAAAAGGTATAAAACAATCAAAATATTTCCTATAATTTAGTGGTTTAAAGTGCTCTAAGTGAGAACTGTCCCTCTGTTAGGGCATTTTTGTCATAAATAGTTTTCAATTCAGGGAGTTCATGCTAAGTAATGAACTGTGAGTTAACGCAAAACAACATTCAGACTTTCTATTTCTGGAAAAAAAGAAGTAACATGGAGGAAAGCTGCAAGTAATAATAATACTGATCTAATAATATTCTGTTTCCATCTGCTGGTAAAAAACTGTAAAATCAGAATCTCAGGAAGATGCAGGTATTCCTGCATGAAGGAATCTTAACAAACATAACAGGAAGCTACAAATCCCGTTCAATTTTTGTAGGATATCTGCCAGAAACAGGTTTGGCTATCCCTATATAACTTTCACAAAAATATATTTAGGATAATACTTGTCTTCATGGTTAAAGAAAACACCTGTTAAAGTCTCAGATGCCTGCAAAATATGTCAAGATTAACCAGGAGAACAAAAGCAAGGAACCTTTGCTATCTGATGAAATGAACTTAATATAGTCAGTCCCAGAAGAGAGCAGTTGTCAACCTTGGGAAGTTTACATCTTGATAAATTGATACACCCTGCTCCACAAGATGTTTTTTGCAGACATGAATGAAGAGTTATATATATTTTTAAGCCTGTAGATATTTTCATAGTGAAGACAAGATTTTAAAGCAAGAAAATTATTGCTTTCTTGATCTGATCTACTAGAAAATCCTACCACTGTAGGCTTCTTTGGACTTTATTATAGCTAGACAAGACTCTTTCACAGCAGAACTCAGAATTAGTATATGAAATTAAAGATAGATCTATTGCTATTTAAAGAGTTGGCAAAGTCATTTAAATTTTACTATCCAGTACACAGAAAGCATGCTTACCTCCACACAGATCATTTGCACTTGTGAAATTAGCTAAATGCGGTAAACAGGTCAGTAATGAGATGTGGACATCTTAAATGGACCTAAATTAGTGTCAGGTAGATGATACCTGTGACCTTCAAGACTCACGTAAAGAAACTCATTTTAAAAAATCAAAAAGAGACGATGATGGTAGATGGTTCCACTAGGTGGCAGTGCTCCAAAGAGTTTAGTTTTCTAGATTTCGAGGATTAAATTAACTCAACAAGGAAACCTGGTCTGGGCTTCTTTTTAAACTTTAATTCTCTTAATCTCCAGGGAATATAATTCTCAATGTAAAACTTTTCTTCTTAAAAATTCCTACTGATTCATAAGCTTAGACTCACCCTCAGACCTGTTGCCTACTTCAAAACCAAACGATTCTCTTCTTCAAATGCTATCCTCCCATAGTTTCTACATCACCTCTCCTAGCTCGACACCCATCAAACTCCTTCAACTTCCTTGGTATTTCAAGGTGTTCTGTCCACCACTCTTTTCTCCTCTTCCTCTACTCTGTTTCTAGTAATGTCCTAGTCAACGACTAGATACAGGTTCCCTTTCTATGGTAATGAATCAGAGCATGATTCATCACTTCGTTCTGCACCAACAAAAATATCAGATGAGCTTTCTCTTAGGGATGTGAAGCCACTCACACTAGTTCAGCATGCCTGAAAGTTAAGGATCTCATAAGAGCATTTCCCTTTTCAGCCTTCATGGCCCTCCTACTACTTTCTTTCTTCATCACTGTGGCTGGCACTACACCATTCACACAGACTCAAAACACAGGTATCATTCACAATATTCTAAAATTAAAGCCTTTTTCTACAAAGTTAAAGTCTGATATCTAATTTCATATCTTGCTTGCTGCAGCATCCATTTCTTTAGCATAGACAAGCATAACCTTGTTTAGTTCACATCCATTAAAAGTGCTACTGCAAAGATCATGGTTGTTTGCTTTGAACGTTAACCTGTTCTTTGAAGTAATAGAAAAAGAGAAGCTCATTCAAATAAACAATGCGCTTCTGCTTTTAAAGTCTTCACAGCCTTTCCTTTTTCATCCTCTCTATATCTGCGAAGTCTATTTTTGTGACTTCTGGCTCCATCACTGATTTCCTAAGGCTGTTTTTTTCCTTTTTGCATATATTTTTGCCCACCCTCATACTGCCTCTCACACCCAAGCCATCAATTTATTTTCTCAGAATTTCCTTAAATCCTCTTCCACCATGACCTGCAAAACAGTTAATGGCTGAATACACTGAAACCCCCATCTTACAATGCTGATCAGTGTCCTTATTGAGTCCTTATATTCTCTGTCAGTATCTGTCTAACAGACAGCAAAAGCTGCTGAATCACAAGTAAAGGCTCCAGTTACAGCTGTGAATGGTGTTCATATGCCACCCAAGTTCCAGACAGAAGCAAAAACTATAAAAAAACAAGAGAAAGCATTAGGGCCTACTCCTGCATCCTGAAATAATGCTATCCTTGATACTTAGCGTAATCTTGACTAGATCAAAATAATTCAGTGAATAAAAGCTTTCATAAAGCAATATATGGATTCACATATTAAGGTCGGAGAGACTCATCATTAGGCAACCTGACCTTCTAAATAACAGATAATATAATATAATTTCATCAATATTTTTGCAACAAGCTCACAATTTGCTGGATGAAACTCAGGATATACCTCAGAAAGAAATTCAGTTTTGATTTAAAGGTTGTACATAATGGATAGTGCTACTTTCATTGCTAAACATGAAAATTTTACAACTACTCTCAATTTGTCGAGACAAAAACTTCAACTGCTGGGTCTGTTATGTTTTTATTTAGCAAATCTTCTTGCATCAGAAACTATACCATGCAGCTGTATCTCTTGTGTAAAACCAACATAATGATTTTTTTTAATGTCTTAATACAGAACTGGTTTTCAAGAAAAAGAGAGATTGCATAGAGGAGTCAACACTTTTGCTTACTCCCCTAGAATGGTATTTGGAACGCTGTTAAGTGCATTAAGTGCACAAAAGAATCACTGATTTAGCCAATGGAAAATCTGTTGCTTTTTTCTGGAACTTAGATTTTTCAGGAGCTCCATTTCAAATCCAAAACATGGAGCCCTCTCCTATAGGTGGATGAATCCATTCTTTCAAGGAAGAGCAAGATGATTTTCTGGTTTTTGTAATACAGGAAAAAAAAAGCAGAGGGGTGATTTCCATCTCTTTATGATAATCCATTATTGAAGCTCAGAGCCAGGAAATGAGTATTTGCTGCTTATCTGAGGATTCAAATCTCACTCACCATTAGATTATTTGACCATTTTGGGTACAGGAAGTTGTGCTATAGAGCAGAAAAGAATGCAAAAGTCAAGCAGCCACGAGAGAAAGCAAGTGGTGACATGACTGTCTCAGTTGTTAGAGCATTTGTCTGGAACAGAAAAGCTCTGTAATAGTATTTCTAACCCCAAAACTTCTTTCTATATTATTGCAAATGTCTCACCTCCTTTATTTTAGGGTAAACATGTTTAATTTAAAGTTCAGAGGGTATTACGGAGCCATTCTCTGTTGCTTATCTTTCAAAACTGTAAAGCTCCTTTCAGAGTTACTGCTTTTCAGGATACAATCTCCCCTCCTACAAAGGATGACCCTAATTCCCTATTCTTATCCTTACGACCTTGCATTTGGCTGCACTAAAATGGATGTGTTTCAAGTGAGCCCAGGTTAACAGGCTACATAAATTGCCCTATAAAACTGGCCTACCCTTATCCTTATTTACCACTCTACCATTCTTTAGAGCACTACAGACTTTATGAGCAATAATTTTATATTTCTGGAACTGATGATATATAGAAACTATAAGTAGCAAACTGCCAGTCTGAAAAATGATCAGGAGCATTAAGGCTCCAATTCTGAATTCTGTTACATAACCATAGAAACTAGAAAGGCACAAAAATAGGCAAATATGTAACTGAAGTAGTATGCATGTTATTTTAGTGCAAAATACATTAAAAATAAAAATAAAAACCCCACAAATATTTAGAAATTCACTACAATCAAATATAAAAAGTGGTAGTATAGTAACACGTTAAAAATGAGTAGGCTTACTCCAAAATCCATTTTAATATCCTCACTACTTCTTATAGAATACATTTTTGACAGATCTCTTCGTACACACTGCATCCACCTCAGAAAAATTAACTATTATACGTTTTACTTTACTTCAACTCCTCATTCATTAAAGAAGCAGGATCCGGCAGTTATCACGTGAATACCTTTTACATATGCAATGAATACTTTTGACTACAAGTTTATCCTAGGTCCCAGTTGTGTGTGTGCTTAACCTTGTGCATGTGTTGAGCTCAACAGAACTATATTCAGTTACTTAAGCTATGCTTGTTCCTAAGTGCTTGTAGAATCAGGATTGAGGTAAGATTGTCTCTGTGATAACGGGCTAGTGGGTGTGCACTTTAAACCTTTTACTATTGCAGAATTTTACAGCCACAGAAAGGCTACGCTATTTGGTCTGTATTTCTCGTTATTTCAATGGGACTTCCCATGTAAGTAGAATATATTTATGACCTTAAATTGTAACACAAAGCTTAAAATACATCTACAAAATGCAAATTATTTCTAAAAACAAACAATACATCTTACATGCTAAGCAAGATACAAACCTTTTAGTACCCTTGCTCTAAATATTTTAAAATACATCTACCAGATATGGCAATTTTTTCAAATTTTTTCCTTGCTGCCTCTTTGAAATGACAAAATATTGAAATGCCATGAAAGTTATAGACATTCTTTAGCTTAAAAAATTAATTAAATCATAATAACCCTGAAAATAAGTAAGTTCATATCTTTTCCGTTCAACTTGCTCTTTCAAATGTAAAAGTATTTTGTTTAGCTTCTTCTACATCATGACATTCATTAGACCACAGGATATAAATTGTGTATATAAATACTTGGCATAAAGTGCCTGGTAATTTATACTAAAAATAGAAATCACATTATATGAGAAGAAAACCAGGTAAAAGCTAAAACGTTGCCAATTGTGAAGTAAAAAATAAGTGTGGTAGTTACAATTTTACTTTTTCAACTTAAGTAAAGCTTTCACCTGCTGCACTGAAAACTAAACTAATGCAGGTTTACAGCTTAAATTGGGTATGTGAATAAATTATGTTAAAATGTTACATATACATCATCTGCAAATTCTCTCCCATGACAGAGTACCTTGTAAATGCCCTAAAACTTTGAATTAGTTTTATGATCTATTATCACTTGAATTTCTTCCTAGGTTTTCAGTTCAGCTGTTGATTTTAGAGAAAACATCGAGTCTTTGACTATCTTCAAAAACTTCATAACTAAAAAATTCTACCATTCAACCCTCCAATCTATGCAGTGCTGAAGATGATGAAAGTCTATTGACTGCCACAGGCCATGGATCAAATTCTAAACACAGTCTCTAGCTACAGTACGAACTCTGCAAAGTTAATAAATGTCTACCATGTAGACAGTTAATATGTGAAGAGCAGTACATGGAAAAAGGTCGGAGATGTAAAAAACTCCAAAATGACTCCCCAAATATACGCTACTTTTTATTAAAGTTCGTAAGTATCCTCATATTTTAAGAGAATATCTCAAGTGAAACTGGTTAAAATTGCACTGTGAAATTACAGTGAGTGGTTTTCAGGTTTAACTATTTTTACAAGGTTCTCCTGAGACTGACACTTTCAACAATTTGCGTTTTTATTTTACTGAGAACTATATCTTATGTTATAAATAGATACTACAAAGGAGAAATCAGCAGAAACTACAAAATGAAGTAAGGAAATACATATTCAAGTTAGAAAAGCAATATTTCATACTTGCTTATGCTTTCTGAAAAATGACAGTAAAAAAGTAAAAAAATTAAAATCAAGTTTAAAAATATTAAAATCGGTATAATGTAATAGAAATTTAGCTCACAGTCAAGCAATTATCACCTCAAGCATATACCAGATATATCACCATAATATTAACATAATTTGAGTCCCTAAGTTTATAAGCACATGACAACCCAACATGAGAGTGCAAATAAGTCTTTATTTAAATTACAAAATTATACAAAATAATTGCTGTCTAACCATACAACTTTAAAATATAGAACAAAGTTTAGTGACTTTATGCCTCCCTAAGATATTTTTTCCAGACCTTACAATCCAAAAACTCTACTGAAATCAGTGGCACTTTTGCCTGAATAAGAACAGGGTCAAGGTTATGAAATAAAATGTGAAAGTTAAACATAAAAATAATATATCCAGTTTGAAAAGTAACTCAATCACACAATACATGCAACAGATTTAGGATTAAAATGCTTACAGGAACTCCATTTAAGAGAAAGGATGATTTTTTTTTAACTAATTGAATACATTTACAGCATAAATGGAAATAGGTAACTGTTTTGAAGTGTGAAATCAGAGATCGGTGCTTTAATAAGTAAATCACATTAACTTAAAAATTAGAAAAAATTATGCAGAGTGTTTTTTTCACTTGATAGAGAGTATATAATATTTATAAAAGTTCACAACTGTTTACCTCAGGGTGCTCTAACACAGCTCACTTTCTCTGCAATGCAAGTACCACACAACTTAAAAAAATAGATGACAGGTAGTTTAACATTGAACTTAACAACATTTGGAGGTATTTCTGGAAAGGAAGGCAGGCAAAATAATTTCAAAGCTCTCTAGGAACTTTTCCTCTAAGTTTTGTGATTTAATTTAAATAAATAAAACCAATCTGAATGTTATTTCTATTGCATTATCATTACTGCTCTTATATAGAAGCTTATAATTTCATTGACTGAACGCTTTATCAATGTAAACTGAAATATTTGGGGCATGTTGCAGGTAAAGGTGAATGTTTTTAAAGTCCACACTCTCCTATAACAGAATATTTATCATTCTTTGAAAAAGGGGACATGAAAAACAATACTATGTGTGTGGCCTCCCTTACCTTCACTTAATGCACTAAATACTGGGTTTTTAGAAAATCATGCCGTTTCTGCACCATTGATAACCTGACAGTAAGTATTTATTGAAGGTAAAACACTCATTGTCTGTTGACACTATTTGTTTTAATATATAATCTTGCTAACCAAATGATCTTTAAGCAATGCAGATAAGCAATGGCATGCAAAGGGTCACTTAAATGCCAATTTGACTGTTTCATAAACTTAAGCATTCTTTTCCCATGACTATTCTCAGCTACTTAATTGAAAGTATTATCCATTTACAAACTTTAGGCTTGTCATAAAAAGGCTCTCTTCTGTACCCAATAGACCTTTCAGGACTCTAAGAACAACAAAAGCTAATAATTAAAAGCTTTCCCCCTCCCCCTTTAGTTTTTTTAAACCTCATTAGACAAGCAAATCAGCAACTTATAGTACATCTAAACAATGACCTATATAAGATCTGTAAAGATCTTATTAGCAGTGAAGACCATAAAACTGAAGAGTCTCACTTGACATGGGATGGACAGGATCAGTTAAATTAGAACATGGTCTGTAGTACTTTCGTAATCTGCACTCCTACTACAGAATGACAGATACACCCCATAACAAGAGCAAAGTAATAAGCAGTTGTCCTTAAATTACAGCTCTCCATGTAAAATCTCCTGATTTCCAGACAAGCACTGACTGTAATACAAATTCAAGTTAATGAATTTTTAATACATCTTCTCTATATAAAGATGATGGCTCACAGCTAGCATTGCTTATATTAAATTTGTGGTATTCTCCATTGTTTATTTTTAATTATTTTGATTAGATTATGCTTGGAATTGTATGGACAAATTCAACTTCCACATAAGCAACTTCAGTTTCTGCTGAAGTCAAGAGAAGTTTCATCTGCATACAGCAGGACTGAATAGGCCCCTTGGATTTTAAAAAAACATAAATCAGAACTATTTCAACGAGAAAAACAGCAAATTAAAACTACAGACAACCAATTTAACTTGACAATTTAAATCAGAAATTGCAAGTGTTCAGATGCAAATTTGGGGAGATGGAATTATTTCTTCTCCAAACCCATCTATCATGCTATGCACTAATAACAATATATTTTGTAGAATTTTCTCTATAATGATGAAATAAGATCTAAAAACTGCTCGACATTTGAAGACTGAGAAGGCAATAATTGTTGCAAGTCATTTTCCTCTTGTAGCTCTTTCTGAACTTCATCTGGTTTAACTTTTTTATATTACTTTTCCCTCCACCTGTAGCATATCCAAGGATGAAGCCTAAAATATTCATGAACAGAAGATAAACACGGCTTTACAAACTGGTAAGTTATACAGATACTTTCACACTCACTCTGGAGTAGGACAAGGAGCAATGGCACACAATAACTGACCACCAGTTTAGAACTGCTGTAACTACACAGATCACAGCGCTCATGGTTATTCAGGATATAGAATAAGCAGAAAAGTGTGATAAAATACACTTTCCGATGTGCCCTATGTAAATTGCACTTCTGAATAGTGTACAAGATGAGTGTATATCAATACATTACAAAAAGAATAATCAAAAGAGCATCAGAAAATGAAACCTAGAACATGAACACATCTAAAATTTGTATTATATTTCTAAGCAGATTCAAACAGACACACATATTTTAAAGAATGATGTTTTTAAGAAGTTTCTTCAAGGTTATGTTTATTAAACGCATGAATTTGAGCAGAAATATAGATGTAAGGAATTCCTACTGTTTCCACCCACAGCTGCTCATTCCTATTTATTAGAGCACCACTGGCTTAGTTGTGCCAAAAAATGTGGGGTTTTCACACTGCGAAATAGATCAGATAACTGATCCATGATGAAAAAGAACAGTACAAGAAAAAAACTGTGAAAGGAAGACAGAAATCCGTCTAGATCTTTTGTAGAGTGTGCCCACATAGAAATTTTGTCAGAGGCAGCTCACTGACAAACAGCAAGAGCAAACAGCAAAGAAAATGACTGAAATCATCATGGCTGCTAAAGTGTCTGCATTCGTTTCATAAAACTCAGCTTCAGAAACCATACCTTTGTGGTGCTCTTTCCATATTGTGATGACCTCCAGAGGTCCTTTCCGACCTCAACAATTCCACAATTCTATATCCAGCAAACTGTTATGCTAATACAGACTAGCAGTGCCATCAATAAAAAGAATTCTTCTGAACTCCACTTAAAATCTTGCACATTTAACACAGCAAAGCAGGTTCAAGAAAATAAATAAGTATAATCATAGCATAAAAAAGACAGACAGAAACAGAACAATACAGTGAGGAAAACTAATTTTAAAGTGCTTTGGCTTGAAAAAATTTTCTCTCTCAATATGAAAAGTAAGACCACTATTTTTGTCCAGCTCTTCCCGATACACCATCATAATTACATCTGAAAGGCTGGCTAGCCTAGTTTACAAGAACAAAAATAACAATTGTCCTGACCAAATGACTTTCTAATTAAGATTTTCAGTCTGGCTAAACGAATCACAAAAGCACAGGATTTTACTGTTCTTTGTCCAGTCACATGCTTTATTTATCCCAGAATATAACTGGGCACAATACGTATGTCTACTGATAACTTCAACAATATTTAAATTCTTAGAAGAAATTGCTGCATAAAAAAATTATGTAAGTTTATAGTTCATAAATAAGTATATTAATCACCAAGTAAAAGATACTGAGAACTCTAGAACATACCTAAATGAGTCACTGCCTTCTGAAAAAGCTTATTCAAAATTAAAAGGGTTCCATATATTATTAGTTTATTTTTCAAATTAATACCACTATTCATAACAGCACATACATGAAAATATATGAAGTATCAAAGTCAGATATTTGATACTTACCAGAGAAACTGGAAGTCCAACAAAATTTTACTTAGAGAAAACAGGCTAACAAAAATAAGGAATATAGACAAGTTTGAATGTAATATGTCTACCTGAAAAAGTATCATTAAAATGTGCCAAATATAGGACTATGACTTTTGCTTTTGAATGTCAGGCAAATGTTTCTGTCATGATCTCTTGTCCAATTTAAAGAAAAAAAAGTATCCTGATCGAATGCATTGGCATGACCAGCGTTTGGAATACACAGATAATCAAATAATTTGGGGAAAAAAAACCTCATGTAAGTGAGAACCAAAGCAACAGAAGATACCCAGTAACATTTGTCGATGTCATATATACCAATATGGCTAACGAAAACCTCCAAAACTGAAATTATAGCAGCTACTATTTTAAAATCATAAGCGAAAGTTCAGTGATTTTGTCTTTTCTGTGACACAGATCATGAAAAGGGACTTCAACATACTCTTGCTAATGAATTATGGACACTGTACTAAGTAGAAGGGAGTTCCTTTAAGATTAAAATCAGAGAACATGAGCCAACACACACACTATTTTTACTGTATATACTCTAATACTTTATTTCATTTTCTTTGTAGAAATACCAGTGAAATAACACACAATTTTTTAATCAAAATATTTGTGTAATTCAGTCACAGATGTAACATATAATTACAATAATTAAAACAAATATCTCCATTTTTTTATCTGACTGGTTTGTGTACACCAAATTTGCAAGTTAATCTACAAAATCAATCAATTTATTTTGAAATTACATGGGTCCTGCCGCCCTCTGAGTGAAGTAAAATAATTTAAGCAATAAGATGTCATAAAAACACGTCAATAAATTGTATTCTATAGAAAAGTACATTGCAAATCCTTTGTACAGAAATCCTTCTGCTAAGGATATGACAAAGCATTTATCTAATACATATGGGTTCTTAAAACTATTTCTCTTTCTTTTTCTAAAATTTTATCTCTGATCGCACTGATCTCCTGGCACTGACCTCTTGGCACTGACCTCTTCTCTCTGGTGACTAATGACAGGACTCAAGGGAATGGCAGGGAGATAGAATCATAGAATCATAGAATGACCTGAGTTGGAAGAGACCCACAAGGATCATCGAGTCCAACTCCTGTCCCTGCATGGGACACCCCAATATTCACACAGTGTGTCCGAGGGCGTTGGCCAAATGCTTCCGGAATATTGCCAGCCTTGGCACCGTGAATGCTTCCCTGGGGAGCTGTTCCAGTGCTCCACCACCTGCTGGGTGAAGAACCTCTTCCTAATACCCAACCAAGAACACTCCATCCACTTCCTCGGATCCTATCACTGGTCACTAGTGAGAAGAGATCAGTGCCTGATCCTCCTCCCCTTGTGATGGCTATGAGGTCCCCCTTCAGTTTCCCCTTCTCCAGGGGAGGTTTCAGTTGGATGTTAGGAAAAGGTTCTTCACCCAGAGAGTGGTGAAGCACTGGAATAGCTCCCCAGGGAAGAAATCACAGCACTAAGCCTGACAATATTCAAGTAGCACTTGGACAACACCCTCAGACACACAGTGTGAATGGTCGGATTGTCCTGTGCAGGGGTAGAAGTTGGACTCTATGATCCCTGCGGGTCCCTTTAAACTCAGGTCACTGTGTGATTCTGTGATATTTAAACGATGTAGTATTTGTGTCAAATAGGACCAAATATATGTTACCTTTTCAGGTGCCAACGTTGCAAACTACTTTTTTTACAGGATCACTGAACACACACTGGCGGGTGTTGTTGCACACTGCCCAAAATATTGCCTAAAGCCCACTGTCATAGTACTCCAGTACTGTTTAAATAACTTGAAAACTGTTCTGTTGGCAAATTGCATATAATTTAGAAGTAATAAACAACCTAACTATATTCTTGAATATTATAAAAATCACCATCAGTGACATTGTACTATGAATTGTTTACACATCAATAAGCATATTTAATTTAGTAACCAACCGATGAATTGATGTTACAGAGTATACTCTTAAAACTACCTGCAAGCATAATTATTAAATAAATTATATAAAACATTATAGCTAAGTATGGATGGCACATGACAGTTCACTTACTGAAGGATTTTCTTCAACAAAAGACCTCTAACTCACCTAACAAAAATAATTTTGCTACAACAAAATTTGCTAATAAATATGAATCCTCAGCTGTAATGTCAACTGGAACCACTCAGGCCAGCATCACCAGGTTACTTCATGTCCACTGTATCCCCATTGCAGAATGCAGTGCCAAGACCGATGGGGAGTTTCTGTCATCTCCCTACGAGTCACTCAGAGAGAGAGCTCCTCTGTCCCTTAGCTCTTCAGGGTAAGCTGTGTGCATCTTCAGTTCTTGGCTATCCTAAAATTGATTAGGAAAGTTGGATGCTAATGCTCTGGAATTCTAGGTGCCTATGTTTCTCTATCCCTTTCTCCGTGTAACTTGAAGAGACAAAAAAATGGTCAAAGTCCAATAAGTGGTAAAAGCTGAAGCAGCAGCTGTAGCAAGGCCCTTAGACATTCAGAAGGTTTCTCATTTTGACTAAATATCTGCCTTATAATGACTAGACCTTCAAACAGCATACTCGCAAATAGTGGGCCATCAATAAGCACCCCACATGTGTGTTTCATCCTCTTTTCATTTTGATGTCGTTATTTCCTTCTTTTCAACACCTGTATCCGTCTTCCCTCGTAGCTTGTCCAACTTTATGTTCATCTCATTTAAGTTTAGGCCAAGGTTATCTGGCATCTCTGCACATAACACTGCCTAGTGGAAACGTACCCCATTCTTGGTTGTCTTTATTATACCACTGTAAACATAATAGTGTTTTCCTTCTTTACAATAAGCATATATAATAACTTTAAGACGAATTAATCGCTTACATGGAAGCTGCAGAAGGAACCAGGTGAGGGTTTTATTTTAGTGTCTAATTATACACTTGAAATACCAGAACAATAGAAACTTATAATATGTGGGAAAAAAATTATTTGGTCTTAGCAAGAAATTTGTCCTTGGTGATACTGTCTCTATAAACCAGATCCGTGTTCTCTACTAAAAATCTAAGCTTTATAGAGTTGATATCATAAAGATAGTTTTTGTCACATGTGAAATATCACAAAACCAAGAGGATATTGAGCATTATGCCATTTTTCCAGGAAGGTATCCACTTGTTAAATGTAGATTAGGATTCTATTTATACATTGTTTCATTTGTAATCTACTTTCCAATCTGATAAAGAAAAGCCTAACCCAACATCTGACCGAATGAACCTTAATTTGATTTCCCTCTAACCTTAAGCTGCAAGACCAGTATGAAGACCTGTTTTATACGAAATCTTCTTTTAAAGGGCAGGTGGTAAGGAAACAGCATGCAGATCTCTATATGGTCTAAAGCATCAAAACTTTAAGCATGGGAAAATTAATATTATCTCACAATAGTACTAAACCTGCTTACCTGCTTCATCTGCTTAACAGCTCATTTTCTGCTGCTTGAGGTCCTTTCTAAACTACTGGTGTGAAAAGGAAAAAACAATCAATGTTAAGAGGTGAATATATAATGCCTTTTTTTAAAACACTTTTGCACTCCTTTACAGGTGATTCAGTACAATATTTATTATATGTAATTATTCTTTTATCATCCATGCATTTTATGAAGCACCTAGAACACTGTATCAGTTTTATCTTAAGCCAGCTATTTCCTCAACAGATAACCAGATTTCTTTAAATAAATATAGTAATAGGCAAAGGACCTACAATGATTAACACTCAATAATAGTATTTATAGAGATTTCTTATCAAAGATCTGTTCTGTTTCTTCTACAAATTGCCCTTGTAAGAAGAAATTGCAAAATGTAAGAAGAAACATATATCAGAAATTTATATCAAGAGTTCTATGATCCTTTAGAGCAAATTAATCATCAATGCCTCTAAACATTAAGCAATCTCCCAAATACATCTAAATTTAAATATTTAAATTTTTAAAACAGTTTGAATGAAAAACATAGAAGGATGGAAACTAATATACACTAATATAGATGAATATCTTACGATTCCATTGCCCTAATCGGCATGCTACTTAATAAAAGCAATATTCTTTATATCCAGCAGTTGGAAAATCAAACCCCACAAGAACAGGAATGAACAAGAGACACAAAAGGAACACAGAGAAAAACAGAAGTATATTTATGATTCATGAAGTAACAAAATCTCTTCAAGGACTACTTCATTTCCTTCCCAATTTTATCAGTTTAAATTATGAACTACCTATCTTAACAACTCTGCAAGCAAGTAGGAGCACTATTAACTTATTATATTTTAGCATTCCTAGATAGTGCAGAATGTTACCAGGTTTGCTTGATGAAAACCTGGCAGGACTTGAGATTCTGGTTTTATTTCCTCTTGTTCAATAGGTACCTGTATAAGGAAGAGAAGAAAACTAGTGTCAAACAAGAATGCTAAAATTATATATATATTATCCATACTACCTTATAGAACTAAAGAACATCAAAACAATATATACGCATAAACTAAAATTTGGGTCTTCATTACACAAATTAGTTTGAAAGCAACATGGACATTCAGAGACAAATGATCTTAGGTTCATCTTTTGCAAACATTTACACACATGCCTAATTTTTTACTATCAGTAACTTCACCATGGAACTGTTTATAGTAGAGACATTTAAAAGCTGAGTGTAATTTTCATTTAATCATTTTCTCCACATAGAAAATTATAATTGCTCCACTAGCAGAAAAGCTAAGACAAAATTTAAAGTTGCTCTCAGCTCCCAGATATACTATTCTTTCTCATCAAAGAAACAGTTCAGCAAGTCCCCTTCTGGTTAAGGTTGACCCATACCAAAAATTAAAAAAAAAAAGAGAAATAAAATGCAGCAACAACTCTTAAAACAGATGGTAGACTTAAGGGTAGCCTACTTTCTAAGCACCTGGTTAGCACACATATATGTAACTCAGCGTGTTACTTTACCCTTTGTGCCACATACTGGCTTGAGGAACCAAGTCTTTAACAGTGACAAACAGAAACAACACATGCAAACTACATTTCATTTTAGAATACAGTTCTTTCAATCTGCTACAGAAACGTTAAATATTTCTGGGGAAAATATTTCAGAGCCACAAGTTGACACAAGAATGCACAAAAGCTATCAGCTGAATGTATTTTAGAAACAGGCTGTCACATCATGAAAAAAATCTTTTGCTGGCACTGTAAATGTCCATTCGCTCTTTTAACGTAAGAATCTTCCACACAGTCGAATTTTTATTCCATTGAGTGTATTGTCAACCTGGCAATCTAAAAATATTAATTTTTTTAACGCCTAGGATTTTTTGCATGTAACTTTAATACCACATAAAAGAAGCATATTCTGAGCTGTAACAATTTTTCCTTGCATACTAGAAAATTAAAAGAAAAAAGGAGGAGTCTCCAGGCCAACACAAAGTGATGCATATACTATCCTATAAATGTGAACTATAAAGCAATAAAAATATACAGCCTTTTAGAAGATTGTACACATTAGTGTTTTGTTTTTAACCAAAGCCTTGGCAATTTATCTATCTTTGACAGAAAAGACAGCTTAAAAAAAACCCAATTGATATTACATATTTTTTTCATCACCACGAAAGCAAGGAACTAAAATAGAGGAATGTAGTAACAACTCAGACTAAAAGGAACAGATTCAACATTATCTTCTCAAGCTGTACCAAATAATCTTCTTCTTTTTGCCACACATATATATTTTCAAACATGGACTATTAATTATTACTGTCCATCTTAGTCAACGGTAATTCTTTACCCATGCAATTCATTATCCCATTCATGGAACCAAAGAGAAATTTTCACAAAGCCTTTCATTCAACCAGACTGGATCACCTTACATTTCTAAACTATTGCATAATAATGTAAATTACAATTTTACATATTAATTTTCCTATTCTGCCAAAACCAACAGAATTATATGAGCAAATATTATTTTAATTTCATTTTAGACACCTGTACATGTGGTGTGATTGCTTTCCTTTGTTGGGTACAGTGTTTTCTCTTTTGTCCACTCACCATGGGAGAATCACAGGCACAATGCTATGGAGTTATTTTAATAAAATGATGTGTACTGTGTATATATGTACTATGGGCTGTGTGTTTGCATTAGCAAAAACAAGGCCAAAAAGGTATCATCTAACTTTGGGAAATAAAAGTGCTGAGAACTGTGGCAACTCTTATTTCCTGTGGGAATCTGTTCTTGAGTGTTCTGCCCATTCTTGAGGAAGCTGTTTCCTGCAATGATATTTCAGCCTTGTGATGGAAACATCTACTGTGCCTTTAAAAACAGGTTTATGAACCATGGCCTTCCTCCTGCAGGTGTAGAAAACAATGTAGGTAGCCAAACACCTTGATAATTCATTAGAAACCATTTTAACATTTTCAGTGATTTTTGTATGTCTGTTGTATCTTTTGTAGCTGAAAAGACTCATTGTTAGTCCTGATGTACAGAAAAATAAGATTTTTTGTTGTTGTTTGAGGGTTTTTTTTAATAATTACCTCTAAATTTATCTTAAACATTATCAGCCAGTTTTTCTTTGATTCCTCATTTGAAGTTACATGCTATTAAAATAATCTTCCTCTGTGTTGTGACAAGAAAATTCTCTATCACCAGTGCAGAGAATATCCTGATAAATGACAAAACAAAGCCAACTTAGACTTAGAAAAGACCTTATAGCATCTAAAAGGAAAAACATAAAATATTTTAATAAGCCTCCTAAAAATATAGTTTTATCATAAAGCAATATATAATCCGTAGTATAACTTCCATTAAAGAACATATACAGCAATAATAAGTGAAATAGTGTGAAGTTATGAGCAAATACTTGTTTATATTTGCTTATAGATATAAAGCAACCACAGGTCTGTCTCTTCTTGAATTTGAATAATAATTAGCCTTCATCAAATCACTTTTGAGAGACCATAAATGCTTTTTAGAGAAAGTCTTCCCAAAGTCTCGCTATTGAGATTAACTGACAGGAGCTAGATATAGTTTTTAAAAATAAAGTATATTTTATGTTGGATTCCTGCTAGTATGGTGCCTTGTATAGTCCTTGCTTAACAGAAGCATTCAAATGTGATGCTATTCTTCAAGAACAAAAATGTTGTTCATTAGCCACCACTCTCAAAAGCTCATCTAAGGTACCAAATACCTGATCTGCTGAAAACAATAACTAAAGACAATGAGCTGCAGGTTCATCACCAAGAAAGCTGAACATCAAGCTGAATACCAAGAAAATGCATTTTTGAAATGAATATAAACACCCTCCTACGGATACTAAATCCAGCATATGACTTAATAACTCAACACATTTCAGGGGTAGCAACAAGCCTCAAGGCAACAAAATTACTCCAGGCATTGAAAATTATATTATTCTTATAATAAAAATTCTCTTTAACAGAAAATGTGTTAGGAATCATTACTCATAACTGATTCCCCTCAGAGGAAACTGGGCTAAGCACTAATATCCCACCGAGCTGGCATTCCTTTCTCCACATAATATTTTTTTCGATGCTGGGGGAAAAGCAGCACTCAGCCCTCACAGCAATATCATTAGCTATCAATGCTAACCAGTCATTTATACAAGAAGAAGAATAAGGTAAAGAGAACAGATTTTTTTTTTTAAGAAATGAAAAACACATTTAATTCTGAGAGTTTATTTTCATGTTGGTAGTTCTGTTTTTTCCTAGGTATTTCTGCTTCATTTAAAAGACTATATTTCTTACTTCATTAGAGAAGGCAAGCCTTGAAGCTCAGTGTAAAGTAAATAAACCATGCATAATAACAATACAGAATTACCAGAGTCTTCATCCTATTTATAAGGTCACTTAAGTTCAAAAGACACCGGCCTTTGATTAAAAAAAATGTAATCAGCAAGGGTGTCATTCATGTCCATAAGTCCATACCTAAAAAAACCATTAAACAACAAACAACTGGACCAGAAAGTCATCACTAAGTTCAAATTTTCATTTTGCTTTGAACCTGACTGATGTAAGTTTTAGAAATAAAGAATTAAACATCACAGTACTCCGGAGGTCAGATTTTCAAAGCTCAGAGTCCAGCTACTCCCACTACAAACAACAGAAAATCAGTTATTTTCACTTCAAATTAAGTACATTAGAACTTGCTAGCTGCCAGACTTTTAAAATCTTGCCTAGAACATAAGCCATATTCATAAAAGAGTAAGAAAAAAACACGATGCACACGTTATTCATCACTAATAATTATTCTGGGTAAGTTGAACAAGAAAAGGTTTTCCAGATCCAAGATCTTCTTTAGCCCTCTTTCCATGTGTCCTCTAATATTTTGTATCCAGCTGGCAAATTGCAACCAAAGGGAACAGTCTCAAATTATTACACTCCTAAAATAAAAGTCAAGCAATGAAGATGGATCATTTCAATGCTGCCACACTGAGGAAAGTCATCGCTGATTTCAAACCCAATTGAAATACACCAAAAAACATACAGAGAGTGGGAAACACTGCGAATGTCTCAAACGCAAAAACAGCTCTCTGAAGAACAGAACAGAAGAAAATAAAATCAGAAGATGTAAATCTACTGGAATCTACAGACTACTGCTGCTCATAGACTTGCACATTAAAATTAACTCAGCTCAGGATTCTTTTTTCTCCTAACTTTTGTATTTAATCAAAAGACAGTCATTTTCACATTAAGGGAACACAAGGTTCTACATTTACATTCTATGAGAGATACTCTGATCATAAAAGCTAGCATTTTGCCAGCTGTGGGAAACAATGTTCTTTATCACCTCCTAAAACACAGGTTTGTATGCTTTTTATCAGACTTCCATACCTCCTTAGTTCAACCTCCATGTGTCTATTCATTCCATGGCATCCCTAACAAGTGCTAGCACGAATACCATGTGTGACAGTGGATTTTGTGACCTAAGTTTCAGCCCTCTTGGAACTAGAAGGAAACAATCAGTCTGGCTAAGAGAAGACAACAAGCTATCTGATAAGAAGTTACTAGCCAAGAACTAATAAATGAATGAGCAACCTGCTGGTGGAAATACAGAAAAAAATTCTGTAGCATCTACCTGATGCCTAGTATCACTGATCTCTCTCACTGTAATTAATTGAAGGGACTCTCTTACAGCTTCTTACACAATCTATCTAACTGTGACAATGAAGAATCTGTCTTACAAAGACTTCATAAGCTAAACAATAACTAAAAGAAGAAATACTTCCAACAATATCCCAGATGCATTTAATGCACTTTTTCATCTGCCACATTGGAATATGTCACCTTAAAAAAAGGAAAAGAGGATTAAAGAAAAGACGTATTAAACCATAAGCAGTCTAATAAAAACAAAACCCCAAAAGTGCTTATGCTCTAATATATTTTGGTATCAGCTAATCTTCATTTCTAAGAGACATCAAAAACTGGTAGAAGAAGCAGTGGAGAATACAATACATTAGAGTCTTTATCCACTTGTTTTGTCTGGCTTCTGTGTTGTAACACATTGTAGGAGCTGAAAAAAAAATATACAACTCTTATAAAAGTAATATTTACCCAAGAGAAAAATATTGCTCTTGTTCTGGTTCACCTACTTCCATTTTTATGTCATAGTTCTGGCCAAGAACACTCTCCAGGCGTGCTTTGATCATTCAGTCTGAGGGAGATGGAGAAGTAAACTCCAGGGAAGCAATTATTTCATCAACAGACCTTCCAGCCACTTTCACAAGCAATATTGGTGTGGAAGAAGGCTCTTCAGGTTTGCTCTGCTGGAAGTTCTTCTCGTATATTTTTCAAGTGTCTGGTCTAGTCACATCTCTTGCCTCGTCCAACTGTTCTCGAGCAGACCTCACACTTGGCTGCTTGCTTCCTTTTCTCAGTACTCTTCCCAACTCAATATCTAAATCTTGTTGGTTTGCTTTTAAAATGTCTCTGCTTCTCTTCTTACAGCTTTCTCTGATTATTCTTCTCTTTCTTAAAATGTTTTTACTCGTATCGGAATCTGTATGGCTAAATTCAGAACTATCTATTTCTCCAGTTTTACCTCTTTTTAATTCTGGGGATCCATCTGTAATATACTCATTCTATCCTTTTCTTTACTAGCAGCTTTTGTCTTTTATAATGACACAGGGGAGTTATTAACTTGAAAATTAGACCTGTGGTTACTTGGCTTCTGAGGTGGTGCAAAAGATGCTATTACTGGCAGTTTTATAACTGTACTTTCATGACTACAAGTGGCATTTTCTTTGTTAACTCTTTCAGAGCAACTTCTCTGATTTTTATCAGCACCGTCTTCTTCTACAGATTTTTTGAGTCATCACCCTAAGATCAGGAGCTTGTTTTTTCATGTCTCTTACTTCAGAAGATATCCTTACTTTCTGTGAACACCAGAACACCCAATGAATTAATTAGGAATATTTTTATTTATATTCATGACAGGCTTATGTGAACTCTTTGACCTCTGGAGAGGATAATGTTCTTAACTGATGCAATTGATCCGGTGCTAAATCTTCCAATAAGGGCTAAATGCTCATGCCTCTAACAGCAGTAACTATTGCTTGTTTGATCTTCACACTATCCCACTGAGATTCCCTGCACATAGTCTCATGTTCCTTAATCATATTCAGCTCTTCCACAGAATTCAGTGCAAAGTCCTCATATTTTCTAGCAATTCTCTCCTACTGTATGCAGGCTGAAAATTCAAACAGAAATGAGTTTTTGTATTTTATATACTGACAGAGAACCCAGTCTTGCAAAGATTGGTTCATTTTGCTAAGGGCCCCACTGATTATAACAAGACTGTTCTGAGTATCTATGATTAAGCACCACGAATGTTGTCATTTTACCTAAAGGAACAACTGAACCATTTCTATCTTCGGGAACATAAAACAGGGAGTTCGACAGGAACTCCCAAGAGATAACTGAAAAAGGTTGAAGGTCAACACTTTCTTAAAGTAACCACAAGAAACTGTCCACCTACAAAATCCAGTGACCCGTCCAAGCCTCACTTCTCCCCTTCGAGCAGGCAAAGGCCTCACTCCCACGAGAACAGCACCTCCCAACCCCCAGCGATCACAGCCGGGCGCCGCCGGGACAGGCAGGGGCAGGGCCCCCGCCACGCACCGACACAGGAGGGCTGCCAGGCTCCCTCCGCCCGGCGCGGGCCACCTCAGGAACAACGAGCTAGCCTGCACGCCAAGGGGAGCCACCGCCACACCCTCCGGAGCCCACAGCCAACGGAAGGACGCGCTCCTCACCCAAGCAACGCGGCTGCCGCTAGGGAGAGGGCGGGCAGCGCCGGCTGCCACCCCTAGCGAGCGCCCCCTGGCGGCGGGGAGGGCCCAGGGTCCCGCTGTCAGCACCGCGTCTTCCCCCTCCCCGTGGGATACGCAGGCGTCTCGGGCTTTGCTGGGAATTCTCTCTCCTGAATGAGCTTATATTTGAAGGTCTGCAAGTTTCAGCGTCATCCGGAGACATTGTTAGAAACGTTCAAGTTCAACCATGGGTTTCTGAAGGGCACAGCATGGCCATATTTTGTATTATTCATACTTTTTTATTATTTGTAGCATTGTAGCGTCGCTTCTCTTCTGTGTAGGTCAAACATTATCCTGCCTTGAGTCATGGGCTCTTTAGAGTTTTGCCCTGAAAACCAAACTTATGAACGGCATTGCTGGGGGTCTGTGGGCCATGCAATGTGACCACTTCCTAGATGCAATTACAGGTGCATTTTCCTGTCAAATTGATTTTCCTAGTTGTCAAAAAGTCATCTTGGAGAAGGCCCAAATCAGCTGCCTTTCACCAATGTATCACCATCAATAAAGTTTCTGTCATCAGGATTTTATTTACAATGCTAGGAACATGAGCCAGCAGTGGCCCAAATGGCTAAGAAGACCAATGACATCTTGACCTATATTAGAAACAATGTGACCAGCAGGACAAGAGAAGTGATTGTGCCTCTCTACTCGGCACTGTTGAGGCCACACCTCAAATCCTGTGTTCAGTTTTGGGCCCCTCACTACAAGAAAGACATTGAGCTGCTGGTATCCAGAGAAGGGCAATTAAGCTGGTGAAGGGGCTGGAGAATAAGTCCTATGAGGAGTGGCTGAGGGAACCGGGCTTTAGTCTGGAGAAGAGAAGGCTGAGGGGAGACCTCATCACTGTCTACAACTGCCTGAAAGGAGGTTGTAGCAAGGTGAGTGTTGGTCTCTTCTCCCAAGTGACAGGTGATAGGACGAGAGGAAATGCCCTCAAGTTGTGTCAGGGGAGGTTCAGACTAGACATTAGGAAAATTTCTTCACTGAAAGGATGGTCAGGCACTGGAACGGCTGCCCAGGGACTTGGTTGAGTCTCCATCCCTGCAGGTGTTTTAAAGATGGGTGGACAAGTTTCTCAGAGATATGGTTTAGTAGTAGACAGGTATGGTTGGACTAGGTAATCTCAAAGGTCTTTTCCAACCAGGCAATTTTATGATTCTATGAATTACCTGCAACAGGATAGACTACGTCTCAGACTCTATAAACCAACCAGCTTTGCAGAATTAGCATGAGCAAATGGTCTGCAACCAGTTCTCTAGGAGGAACCGTGACTCTGTGTCTTGGAGTTTAACTAGCCTGTCTTTCAAAGAAGAGAGTATCAAATATATTTGACAGCTGTCTCGTGAAAGTTAAATGTTAACAGTAGTTCTTTCTACACCTAAAGTATGAAGTAAGAGTGGACCAAGAAAATTATATGACCATTTCAGTGTCCAACAAATGCAGGAATGATAACTTGCTAAAAATCATCAAAATTCAGGGGAAAAAAATTAAAATGAACATAAAAATTAAAAGAAAATATAAAAAATCAAAGTGAATTAATAAAGATGGATATAACCATGGCACAAACCTACAAGGTCGCATTGACCAGGTTCCCAAGAAGGCTCATTGTCTAGAACACAGGTAAAGTGAAGCAGCTTATAGCAGTAAGGGGGGCAGGGGAAAGTTTCCTGCATGTAATCTGAACTCAAAGCAATGGAATTTCAAAGAATCTCTGGGCTGCAACAGTTTGAAAAATTATGTTTGAATCCACTTATGTCTCTTACAGTGGTTAAAAATAAGTTCATATTTTTTCTACAGTTTAGGTTGCCAAACACCCATGTGATAACAAGGAACTGTAATGACTAGCTCCATGTATTGAATTCAAATATGTCACTCCACTGATTGAAAGACTCCACTGAACTAACAGACAAATGTCTTCTGTTATCCTCTACTTTCATTGTATCTTTCAGCTATAACTTTGTACCTTTTTTCCCTACCTAGCTGTATTCCAGAAGTTCAAGAGTGTAGCCAGTGTACTTCTTGAACAAAATGCTTGTTACAGTGGGCTAGATGACCCAGTTCTAGTTTGTTACTGCAACTTAAAACTTGTTGAAGGCGAAAAACTCATTAGCCAATCACATTACATCCCAATTAATAGCAAATTTTCTTCCTCTGATTGCAAGATAACTGATTAAAACCCTGTAATACATGCCAGAAAGCTTATCTATTTGGTGTCTAATTTGCTTCTCCCTCTCTAGCAGGAATCTCAGAGTAGTCAGAGGAGCAGAAGGTGGAATATGAAGTCATTGATCTGTGTTGAAAGATTCCTGTCCAGGACTTTAGAACAGCAATGAAGTGTTCAATTGCCTCATTGAAGATCAATTCTACTAGCAGTTTAATGCAGTTGTAAGCCTAGAGAACAGATCCATTTCAAATTAGTTAACAGTAAGTAAATTAGTAAACAGTTAAAAAATATCATTTACCTAGAACAGTTCCTCTGCAGGAGTCACAGTGGGATGTGGAAGAAAAGACCCTGCATGTGAAGAGATATTTGCATCAGGAAGCCCCTATAAGAAGCTGCTGAATGGCAAGCATTTACATTAAAAAAAAATTTTAGGAAGAAGGAAAAATCCTTAAGGTATTGGTTTCCTCTTTAGGTTAATAGTTGTGGTAAAATGGAAAATGAGTATGCTGTGTTATCTTACTGTATCTGTTTTCTGTCAGTTCTGCTTGCAGCAGACCAGGGGCTGGCTCCTAGAGAGTGTGTTCATAAATGTTTACTGTTTTATAGCATTTAGACTAGGTCTTGCAAGCAAAGACAGTAAGCAGCCAAGGGGAGCTGATGTCAAGTTAAATCCCAAATGCTATATTTTTACCCTACTCAGCCACACACATTGCTTAGCAGCCATTTCAGGAGTAAGTGTTGCCAATAGATCCTCAGCCTGAGCTCCAAAGACGACAGCTGCAAAGATTCTTGTCTCTGATAAACAGGAAAATAGCAAAAGTTTTCCCCAGGTATTCTTACTATATGCTCCTCTCTTAATGATTGTAGTGATGCTTGAAGTCTTAATGTGTTTTTTTATTAATATTATTTAGTTAAACAGGTTAAGCCCTATCTCTATAGCTTGCAAAGTCCAAAATTTAATCAGTAGATAAATCCTTACGCTTAGCAAATGGTTCTAGATTTGGAAAATCTTGTGCAAGTTCAGTGTCTGGATACACATTATTATTTTTCTTAATTAGGCCTCACCAGATGACTAAGCTTTCTAATATCACGTAAATTTTATCATCTAAGTTATTAGTCTACTTAAGTTGCAAGGAAGAGGGTTTTTTTAGAAAGAAAAGCTATCGAAAAAATGTTCAGTTGGTTGGAGAAAGTAAAAAATTCAAATTCTTTTCTCCTAAGGTGGCTGAGTCTATGCCATGTAGGGAGTCCCACCCCCAGTGTACATCATTGCCATGATCCAAGTTCATGCTGGAATGGGACTGAGATGCACATAGTGTCTCGCAGGCTTTGGGAGGAAACTGGAGCACAGTGGTATTTTCCAATAGTCACCTTCCTCTAGGCAATCAGGAATTAGGACAGCATGGTGCATATGAAATATGAACACCCTGGTACATATTGGGCTCTCTGTAAATGCTAGAAAGAGTCCTTGGAAAGATGAATAGCAATTACTTAAAGGCAAAAGGAAAGTAGGAGCATAACTACTTTGCTAGTTCTTCTGTGGCTTACATCTAGATGCTAAGCCTCACCTTGGTATCTTTTTCCAGCTGGCTCTGAAACTCTTCACATGAAATAGTTGAAAGGTCCCCCAAGCCCTGCTGAGGGATGCTGCTCTCTCCCTTTCAGTGTGCTACAGCCAAAGCCCTTGTCTGGTCTGGCTCAAAATGGCAGTGCACTTGCACAAAACTATTCACCAATGCAATAGTTCTAGCAAGGAAGACAGCATATTTACAAACACAGTTTCACCTTGATGCCCAGCTAGCATTATCCCATTTCAGAGACCAGGAGCTAGAACAAAGAGCATTTGAATAACTCTTCAAAACTCCCCTAGTAGAACCAGTGGCAGATTCATAACTGAGTTTGTGCTTCTGACTGCTGGCAAATAGAAAATCAGAGGTTTGTATCCTCAAGTTACAGGCTGCTGTTTGCTCTTCATGTCGACACATTTGTTTTAATGTTTCTGCCACATGTATGTATAAAATGGCCATAAATAGTCAGAGAAAATCAATTAATTATAAGCTAAAACACTGAACTGTTAAGTATGGACATTGGGAATGTAGCACACAAACTTCTCCAACAGTTACACTGTGGAGACAGTAATCTGTAGCAGAAAAGTGGTGTAAACAGGTGGGGAGGGAGTAATCTCTTAAATCAGAAAGTGTCAATACTGAAAAGCTTTTTGGTTTGTTGCAAGGGTTTGATCCAGCTGGGCTGAAGGAACTGCTTTTTTTTTTTTTGGTCATCAATCTGTATTGAATCCCTTGTGCGGTAAGCAGCCGTAAAAAGGTTTTGTGGAATTAGTATTATAAATTACACATTCAATCCCTTTGTGAGTGTTGAAAGCATTGTCATTCTTCTAATCACTATATCCTATCATTGATCCATAACAAATATGCACACCCAGCTCTACTAATCTCCATTATGATTGTGAGATATCTGTATTTGCCAGTTCTATGCCAGCAGAAATAGTTAAAATTTTCCTTCCTCCTGTGATTTCAGGCTTTGCTTTTTTTCTCTCCTGATTGAAATACATTAAATAATGGCAATTCCTTTATAATTTAAAACAATAATAAATAAAAAAGTTGGAAACAAGATAGAGCCCTTTTATTTAAAACCATATCCATAATGAGAAAATTATTACAACGAGAAAATCATTTGGTAATTTTGAGTGATCATGAATCCCAGATTTACTTTTTAGTTTGATGTGACTGTAATATTTTCAGATATGTGCCATTTTATATAGCCCAAGAGAAATTACATGAGTTACTTCTAGAAACCCATCACACATAGCCTTTATTATAGGCACAAGGTCAGAGGCACTCCTGGCTTTGAAGAAGGCTGTAAGCAATAAACGGAGAAATTACAGCTAAACACCTGCCAAAGTCTTTACTGGGCTCAGCCCTTTACTTGCTTTAGTTTTAAAATTTGATCATATTATCTCTGCTCTCGATTGTCTTTCAGTTAATACAGCAGATTTTCCAGTCGGTTATTCCAGTCCACCTCTTCTGTTCTCTTAGGACAACAGCTTGACTGGGGGATATATAGATGTAGATGTAGATATATATATGTGTGTGTTTGTAGGTCTCATAGGTTTCACAGCTGAAGACTCAGTGTTGGGGGACACAGAAATCCCATTTAATCACAAGAAAAATCTTCACATCTGATCAGTTTCTTCAGCAAAAGGAAATGCCCTGCAAAGGGTGAGGAGTGGTATCTGTGGAGGCTGAAGTTCCAGCTACTTCTAAGGGTAATGTTAAAAAAGATTTAAAAGATTTCTGGCACAGGATGGATGGTGATCCTTCATATTGATCCTGAAAAAGGGGAAAGAATTGTTTGTTCAATGAGTAATAAAAAAGCCACCTGATCCAGCTATGAAATTGTTGGGATGGAAGAGAGGATCTCTCTCTTTTGGAAGAATTGAAGGTAAGGTCAGGTGTTGGATTCCTTCCCAATCAACCTACCCTAAGTCACTACCTAAAAAGGAGTAAACCTGAAACCTTATGCACTGCAGAAATACTTTGACAGCTGCCTTGTTGGCTGAGGAGGGGTAAAGAAGGGAAAATTAAATTTCAGTCTTCCTTGTCTCACCAGTAGTTACACAGAGAACTGAGCAAACGTGACAACAGAAGGGAAGGCACATGGTGAGCTAAGTGACCTTCCTGATGCCATTTCCTTAAATCTGCTCAGCAGGGAGGTTCGCCCTTGAAATGCATGAAGCAGCAGCAGCAGATTAGGCCAACTGCTGGGAGGACCTACCACTCTCGAAAACACTGAACAGCTGCTGCCCCAGAGGAGTCCTAAATTGTTACTGAATCCAGACCTTCCTCTACTTTCCCATAGATGCTAGTTGACTATCCTATTGTATGGGTCTTGTTTATGATTTTAGGGTGTTACCAGTTGACATTCACATTCTCATATTTCAATGTAAAAGTATGGGATCTGTTACAGAGGGCATCAGGGCATCCTTTTCCAGAGCAAACATCATTTTTACTATACACAGGTTAGTGTATGTTCCCTGATAGAGTAAGTGGCCAAAGTGTTTCCTTATATGTGCGATTGTACTGCCACACATCCCACAATTGCTGGGTGTCCATGTTAATACTGCTCAAGGAAAATGTGCAGTTAATTCAGCCTGAATTAATTTATGCTCTAGGAACTGCAAGCAGGGTAAAGCTGTGGAACTGCTCCCTGGGGAGGAGTTTAAATAAGTCAGCCTTGATTTTGTGCATTTGATTCTTCAGAGCTGAAGCCAGACAAGAAAGCCATTTATGATGGATACTGGTCTCTCCCAAAGCTTTTCTGTAAAACTGCTGTAAAGACAGAGCCAGGAAAATGAATAATTCTTTAGAGGTAAAGGAGAATGGAGCAAACAATTTGAAAATATGGTGCTATGCAGTGAAAGAAGGGTAGCATTCCTCCACTCCTCTTTACTCAGAATTCAAGTGACCAAACTAAGTCTGTCTCTGCATGGAAAGGTTGTTTTGTGGAAGGACTGGAATATTATATTGGCATGAATATTGTAAAACAAACAGTTGATCGGTTTTGCATATCTTGGCCAATACAGCAATATTTGGGTTACATCAGTAAAACAGATGTTCTCACAGAGAACTCACTGCGGATTTTGGAGAAGCAAGTCTTGTGGAGAGTGGCAATATCTTTCGTTCAACCAGCAGATATTGTTGGGAGGAGAAAGGCAGACTTTGGTCCATGGAATCACTTGGGTAACATTATCGAAGAAATAATTATAGGAATCATGCAAATGTATCTCTTCTACCAAGGTTTTTTTCTCATAGTGGTTTGTATAGATTGTCACTCATTGTCTCAGTTTTCTGAGAGTCTCAGTTTCCTTATATGTGTATTGCAAATGATCTATATATGTCCTGAAATACCAATTGTGCAAGATGGGTGAGATTCTACAAAGTAGGTGCCATTGGCGTATATGTGTTTATCTCTCTGCATAATCAAATTTCTGTTTCCTCTGGTAACATTTCTTCCATGCCATACTACTGCAGTTACTTTAAAACAAACCAAACCACACAAAACTTTCAAAAAGATACTAATTGTGTAAGAACTGGCACACTGATCAAAATAAACAACAGAAGCATTTCCATTTATGTTTCAGTAAATCATAACACAAACACCCAATTCTTTTGAGTCAAATGAGAAATATCAAGTGCGTTTATTTTTCCATAAAGAAAGTAAAACACACTTGGCCAATCACACACTGCACTGTGGGCATTCTGCCAACTGGAGTTCGGCAAACAGCATACACACATCCATCCCTACTAGTAAAAATGAAGTGATGGTATGCAATGGATGGTGATTTACCTAGTTAAGAACGGTTTTGTTACAGTAAAGAAAGGGTAAACAAGAAAACAGAAGCTTCTTTACTCTCATCTCTTCAACTACTGGATATTAAATTATCTGTACTTTTTGGGTTTGCTATTTGTGCTTCTTTCTCCTTTAACTGATCTGATACACGAGTATTTTGGGGAGGGTATTATTTTTTATGCCAAGAGTGTCACTCAAGTCACTACATGCTAACTGAGGCCTAGAAAAACGAAATACAATAAATTGCAATGACATTTAAGATAAAAAAATAAAAAATTTAAAAATAAAATAAAGTAAAATAAAGTAAAATAAAATAAAATAAAATAAAATAAAATAAAATAAAATAAAATAAAATAAAATAAAATAAAATAAAATAAAATAAAATAAAATAAAATAAAATAAAACAAATCCAGCAACAGAAAGTCGGTTCTGCACTGAGCCACGGAAATTCACTGCTGCATGGAGCCACACAATGCATTCGGAATCTCGTACAGCGACCTGAGTGTGAACCGTGAGAAGGCCCGGGACTCCCAGGAGCGCTTCCGGTGCCCCGAGGGCGCGGCCCCGGCTGGACTGGGTCTCCGGCGCGACGATCCGCCGGCAGAGCAGGGTGGCACCTGCCCGGGGTCCCGGCCGCTCTCCATCCTGCGCCCGGGGGGGAGGGGGGGAGCGTGAAACCCGCGGCCGAGCAGCAGACAACAGGGGGGCAGGGCCCGGCGTGAGGGGTGCGGCCCCCGGCCCTCGCCGTCGGGCACAGGGCAGCGGGAGGAAACTTCTAGTACGCCCAGGGGAATCCATCCAGACCGTGGATGCCGGGAGAAGGAGGTGCTCCTCTCCTACTTCGGGTTGGTCGGGGGAAGAAGGTGTCTTGGCTGTGTTGCTCATAGAAAAAAGAAGCTCACACAGAAAAGGCTCCAAAGCAAGTATTGATTCCAGGGGGTGCCCTCACCTGCCCGGGCGCTGCTCCCGAGGGAGAGGAAGGTAAGCGCCACCTTATCTCATCGCACCAGCTCGTGAACTTCGGGGGCGCGGGAGCCACCGCGCCGCCGGGGGCTGCTCCGAGGAGTGAGTGGACCCCCGTCGGCTCTTCGCATTGAGATTGGGCGGCAGGACCACAGAGTCAGGTCGGATCTGGCCGTGTGAGGGAGGGAAACAAGCTCCCCAACTCCGCCGCCGTCTCGATGGGCTCCGTGTGCAGCGAGGGGAGATCCCGGCAGTCACTGACCCCTGCTCCGGTACCGCCCCGCCACTGCCCGGCTTCCCAACCCGTCCAAAGGACCCGACTCTGGGCAGCGGCGCCTTCCCACTCGATTACTGTTTGCCTGCTTGGGGAGGGGGGGAATTCTGTGTTGGAAAAGATGAGAAGAGAGATTTCCCACTGTCAGGAGGGATGAGTGAGTAAGGACAAGGGTGGGAGAGGCTGAGGGACTCTGAGGAAATTCTCTGCGGACGGCTAGTCCCGCCTGGAAAGCAGGTGGCAGATCCGGGGAAAAGGCAAGAAGGCTGTACAGTGAGGAACAGGGAAGGCATCCTGATGTGAGGGTAACCTCGGAGTTCCTTCCCGAGCTAGACAGCTGCCTCGCACAGCCCTGCCGAGAGATTCCCGGCCAGGAAACGATGCCGTTCGGCAAAATGAATTAAGACCCTGCACATTAAACCGAAGGGGTGGCCACCAGGCGCTACCTCTGGCCGGAGAAAACTCGCTCTTAAGCTGTTGCGATCTAAAATAGCGCTCCAAAGGTAAAATTAAAGCAGCTGTCGATTGCTACCTATGGCCGCCCGCCCCATGCGTGGGGCAGCACCTGCGGGCGGCGCTCCCGAGCAGTGCTAGGCAAGGGGCGTCGGACAGATCTAGACACGTGGAGGCTCCCCGCGTGGGCAGCGCCGCGCCGGTGCCCCCTCCGTCCCCTCTTCCCATGGAGCTCTCGGACCGGCCTGACAGCCGAGACTCCGCAGCGACGCGCTTCCCCAAAAGCGGCCGCTCGTTCGGTAACACGGGCTCCTGTGGATGTCCCACCGCTACTCCACACGCACCCAAACCGCACACGCATACTTTTAGGTCAGTTGTCACGTTTCCCTCCTTGGCAACCCGCACCGGTGGAGCCAGGAGCTGGGAGCTGCTCTCATTTAGACGGGTAAAATACAGTTCGCCTCAGCCTGCGCTTTTCTTCCGGCTACACAAACAGGTCGCCCTGAAAACAAACAAACAAACAAAACAGTGTAGAGCTTGATCAGAAATTGGTTCTACTCTAACCAGTGCTGGGAAAAGACTCTGCAAATCGGGCCGGGGTTACCGTCCTGTAGTCTAGAAAACGCATAAGCATCTACGCACATCTGGAGAGATCCTGCCTGCTCTCCATCTTAGGAGAGTCCTTTCCTTCCTGCTGAGCCTGCTGCAAAGGGTACAGACAAATCCTGTTGGATTCTTGGAGCATTCTACATAGGGTTTCATAGATGCTTAGGTGCGGGGTAAGGGCAACTACCGAAATACCCTCTTTTTCCTGTGACCATAAGCAAAGCCGTCAGGAGCAAATTCTTCACTCAAGGAAGTCTTTTTTCCACCAGAGCTGCAACACAGCAGCCCGGGCTGAGGGCAATTTACAGCAGCGGCTGAATCTGCCTCGGGGCTGCTGATTTGTACACCGAGCCGAAATGCTCTCTAAGAAGATTACAGACAGGAGCTCGTCTGTTCTCTCACCTCTGGGATCAGCCTTAGAAAAGGGGGAGCTGAGCCCGAGACGCAGCCGGACAACAGGAGGCGCTGCGACTTTGCACAACCTTCGGCTTCCCCGCCCGGCCCGGCCCGGCCCGGCCGGCAGGCATCCCGGCTGGGGCGCCCCGAGGGAAAGGCCAGCCCGGAGAGCAGCTTCGCCGGGTGCCACGTCTGCTCCGCCTGGCCAAGAGTCTCCGCACTTTGTAGCAGCATTCGGGGAGCATGGTCGGCTTCGAGCCTGCTCTTTTTTTTTTTTTCCAGGTACAGAGTAAGCCCTCCGTCCCGACGGGTGTTGCTCTCGTGGGGCTGAGCTCTGGGAAGGGTGTCAGAACCGCCCCTAGGTCACCCGGCTGGGAGGTGCCCCCAGCGGGGTCGCTTGGACTCCAGCGCCTCTCCCCGCCTGGCCGCATGCGGCTATACGGCAGTGGGGTTTCTGAACAGACCTCAAGTACTGAAATGTACAGGCCACCACCGAAGGGTCTCCGATCGCTTCCATTAGTGAAAGAGGGAGGGTGCGTACACGAATACCGCAATTTTCATATCTCTTAGATTTTCCACTGGGTTTTGTTCCAATTTCCAAGCGTGTAGTTTGGCCATTTGAGAACGCAGGGCTTTAATCCAGTGCTTTTATCTATTTTATTTCATTCAAGACACATTTTGATCCCTTGTTCCCGCTTGCTGATTCCAGAGTTTTGTTTGTTTCGAGGATTTGACTTAATTCTGTTGCCAGATTTAAAGAAAGAAGGACTAGGAGGGAAAGAACAAAGAAAGGAGTAATAGAAAACGCATTTAGAGGACAAGTTAAAACATATTTGTAGAGGCGGTGATATGCTATATCTCGTCGTATGAATCCTGGGTCTCTCTGTATAAGAAACTTTAAAATAGTGTTGGTGAGGGTGACGTTTTCACAGATAACTCGAGGACAAATCACTGTGGAAGCAACTGTGATCTTTCTGGACGATTAACATGCCCACCACAAATTCAGACCTTGATGTGTATTTTAGTTTACGCAAGCTTTTTTTCAAAATCCCAAGAAATTTTTTTTCCCTTCAAATACCCATTGCCTGGAAAGTTATTTGCGTTTGGGATTTTTTTATTTGTTTGGTTGGTGGGTGGGTTTTATCTTTTTTGTATTATTATTGTCAAGTGACAGAAGTTCTAGTAGCTAGGTAGGGACAAACTCATAAAGGATAGGGTAGAGAAACCCAGGAAAGGTCTGTGGTCTTGAATTAAGCTCGAAGCGCTAGACGGGACAGGAGCAGAAAGAGAAAATGTTCGATTCATGTGCAAAGAATGCGAGATTCTCTCCACAATAATAAAAAACGTCCGATGTCAATTTGTTTTATCAGTGTTGAGCCTTATTACCTTTTCCCAGTATGTGTAGATACCTCCTGCCGCGTTCTTTCTGAGAAATCATGTTAATGAGCAAGAAGTTGATAATGAGATACCCGCTACTTTTTATTGTTGCTCCTGGGAGCCTGGCACCATAGAAGGCTTCCAAAGGAGCCTTCTGGGCTGAAGGCTTTCCACAGTAAAGATATAAAATGGTTCCAGTGACTCACCTGATGTTTGCCAAAGGGAAGTTAATATCGGTGGATCCGCATTCAAACCTCTGTTCGCATTTATTGGGTGCCTGTAGTGTTATGTCTCAGCGCGGTGACTCACACGATTTCTAAATGCAAGGCACCAGAAAAGAAATATCATCACCATCTACACAGGACAGCAGCCCCGTTTGAAGGGCTAGGTATAGCGCACGGGGGGTGTGGGGCTTCGGGGAGCGCAGAACCGATCCCCGCTCCTCTCAGTCCGGAGCTCCGAGCCCGGTCCCCCGCCCCGAGGGCGCTGGGGGCGCAGAGGCAGGAGCGGGGGGGGGAGCCGCGGAGGTACCTGCGCGGTAACCCGTTTTGAAGTGAGGGGCAGGATCTGGGGGGAGCCTGTGGACTGCAAGACTCGGGACTTTGGAGCACGTCCCCAGCCACCAAGTTAAAGGAGCATCTTACTGGATTTTAGTAAATATTGCCCCTAATCTCAGGGGTTTAAGGCTGGATGGCCTTTTGCATTCTCTTCAAACAGAGGGGGCTGCCCTTCTCTTATCATTCAATTTCCACAGATCCCTCCTAGCATTTGTCCTGTCCGTCTGAAAGGGTGGGTCCCTCCCTCCCCTTTCCTATTCTCTCCCCCTCTCCCACCTCTGTCTCTCCTTCTTTCCCCACAAGCTTAAACCAATTACGCCGCTTTGCAAATAAAGTGCCGCCCCGGGGGGAGTTGCAGGCGATGGGAACTGCCTTGTTTGCAGGTGCATCTCCGGCTTTGTAGGTGCGAACGCCTTTGTGCGGCGGACAAATGGGGAGAGGAGGAGGAGGAGGTGGGTACTTCTGCGACGTAAGATCCACATCAGCTCAACTCCACTCACATCCCAGCCGGCACTTCCTCACTTTCTCAACTGTCTCGCCCCACACTGCTCTCTGCCTCCTTTTTGGCTGGTTATAGAGGAGAATTCAGCACCTCCCGCCCCTTCTGAGAGCTTCCTGCTAGGTCGGGCTTTCGGGCTCTTTTCCTGCTGTCCGTCGCTCGTTTGCAAGAGGGCTGGATGGTTACACCGGGCAGGTTGGCTCCATAATGTTAGGGACTGTGAAAATGGAAGGGCATGAAACCAACGACTGGAACAGCTACTACGCCGACACTCAGGAGGTGAGTAAATCCCAGGGTCTGACTCTGATGTTGCCCCTCTACAAGGGGGGCGGGAGGGGGAGGGTTGGGGGTTTGGCGGGGGGGGAGCAGCGATCAGAGAAATCGGTTTGCACTCCAGATCCTGCCAGCGCAAACGTACCTCCCCCCTCCCTCCGGCGCTGAAGCTGGTCAGGCTTCCCCGAGGAAAACAGGGCTTCCCAGAGCCCAGGGAAGGGTTTGAGGGAGATTCGGGGCGGCTGCGGGCACCCCTGGAGGGCCGAGGGGCTGGGGGCAGCCCTTGGTCTCCTCTAACAGACGCGATGGCCGCTCGCGGCGCGCACAAAAGCGCCGTGCAAACTCTTGGCTCGGGGCAGAGCACTCGCCGCGCTACCGGCCACGGTTGCTTCCTGGCAGAGGGCAGGGGGCGAGGGAGCCGGTGGCTGGCGAGTCCCGGGGCAGGGGCAGCGCCTTCCCCGGGCTCCCCAGCGGAACCGCCGGCCTCTCCGCTCGCTGTCGCCGGGGGTCTCACCTGTTAAAAGCCAGGCGAAAAGAAAGGGCGAGGCGGGGGCGGGGGAATCACCGTTTGTTCGCTCTTGCCAGACGGGCTGGCTGCGGCGTGCGCTGCTGCCGCGGGCCGGCGGGCGGCGCTGCTGAGGGCGGCCCCGCCAGCCAGGCAGGGAGGGGTCCTGGACCCGGACCCACCGGCCCGACCCGACCCGCGGCACCTCGGGAGGCGCTCTCGCCCCCCGCGCCTGACTGAAAACACGGTACAAAGCAAGGGGGAGAATGGCCCAGGCGCCAATAGCTGCGGCAGAGGAGAGGGCCGCGGGAGCGTCCGGGAACCCGGGGGTCGCGCTGTGCCGCGGCGGCTCTGCCGTGGTGGTCCTCAGCAGAAGCCAGCTCCTGGCAACAGCGCCAGCGGCCCCTAGGACTCCCACCCGGGAAGCAGACGTTTTAAGGAAGTGTGGTAGTGAGGCAGGCACCTAGGTGTGCGCACCTGGGCATTGCATCAGACCAACCCGGACACACGGCTCCACAGTCCGCACGCCTCGTCCCCGCACCCCGGAGCTGGCACACAGCGTCCATGGGGCCACGCGGGCTTAGGCAGATACGTGTCACCCTGCTGGCATCCTATGTAATAGAAGAAAGTCGGCTAAGGGCAAATAAGGGTCATCCTAAGTATGTGCCGTTTCCAGAGTCTTTTATCCTCGCCATATTCATTATCCACAAACATGAAGTTAAGCGACCTTCGCTTTTGCTGGTTTTTAGCCTCAATCTTTTCTCCTCTCCTACTATTTAGTTTGAATCACTGCATGATTCAAGGTGGGAAACCCAACCACGTTCTACCATCTCAAATAATTAATCTGATCCTCTATATTAAAAGCGCACTCATAAACTCGTGGAATTTGTAGTGAACAGTAATGAATTTTATACATTTAACCATCGCCTAAAGATCCTTTCCTTAGCTGTACGGTCTTTGTTCGAGGTAAACTAGGAATGTCTCTCTCAGAAAGCACAATTTTAGGCTCTCCGGTTCTACCTTAGTAAGAGTTGTATTATGTAGTAGGGTGCTAGGATTTTTGCACGACGGGCAGTTGTAGAAAATCTCAGGCAAGGAAATATCGTACTTTGGGAAAGTTTGTTTGTTTTTAGATTTTATTTTAAATACTGACTTGATAGAACACGCAGACAAGGGGAAGCGAACGTCAGCAGTTGTTTTTTGATGTGTTGGATTTTTGGGAGGGAGGGGTTGGTTTTGGGGGGTTTTGCTTGGGTTTGGAGGGTTTTTTTGCGACAAGACATTATCGCATCTTCCGTAAGAACAGAAATTTAAATCAGGGCAGTGTGGGAGAGATGCGGGGTATTATTTAAGAAAGTGGAGTCAGTTGAATTTCTCCTCGACACACATAGTGTACACTCTTCAATTTCAATAATCTCAGGAGTTTAAATATTTGGGTAACCAGACGAGACACAAAATCGGCACATACGCGGGAACACTCCGGGAGGAGGGGCAGCTAAGGCCCGCAGTCCGGCTCTGCGGGCGTGCGGAGCTGCTCCGGGAGCGCCCCCCGTCCGTGCATCCCGATGCTGCCGGCGCATCCCGTGCGAGCCGCTGCACACCGGCAAAGCGAGACCGAGAGGCTCCTCTCTGTATCTAATTTATAAACACGTATAAATATGATTTAGACCTTTTCATCGCGTCAGCGGCCTTTCCGTGCGGCTTTTGGAACCTGAGTGTCGGGGGATCGGGCGGTGTCCCGCGGCAGGACGTTGCACGGCTCGTCTGACAGAGCGGGCAGGACGGGTGGATCCGGCCCCTCTGGGGTCCTGCCCGCCCCTCTCTCCTCCCTAACACCCTCTCTCCATCTCGCTGCCCTAGGCCTATTCCTCGGTGCCTGTCAGCAACATGAATTCGGGGCTGGGCTCCATGAACACCATGAACACCTACATGACCATGAACACCATGACGACGAGTGGCAACATGACCTCCAGTTCCTTCAACATGTCCTACGCGAACACGGGGCTGGGGGCTGGGCTCAGTCCCAGTGCCGTGGCTGGTATGCCGACGGGCTCAGCAGGACCGGTGAACGGCATGCCAGCTGGTGTGGCCACCATGGGCACGGCACTGAGTCCCGGTGGCATCAACGCCATGTCTGCCCAGCCGGCCCCCATGAACGGGTTGAGCCCCTACGGAAGTATGAACCCCTGCATGAGCCCCATGGCCTACACCCAGTCCAACCTCGGCAGGACGCGGGACGCCAAGACCTTCAAGCGGAGCTACCCCCACGCTAAGCCACCCTACTCCTACATCTCTCTCATCACCATGGCCATCCAGCAAGCACCCAGCAAGATGCTGACACTGAGCGAGATCTACCAGTGGATCATGGACCTTTTCCCTTACTACCGACAGAACCAGCAGCGCTGGCAGAACAGCATCCGCCATTCACTCTCCTTCAATGACTGCTTTGTCAAGGTGGCCCGCTCCCCCGACAAGCCCGGTAAGGGCTCCTACTGGACCTTGCACCCCGACTCTGGCAACATGTTTGAAAACGGCTGCTACCTCCGACGGCAAAAACGTTTCAAGTGCGAGAAGCCGGCGAACAGCAAAACCCCTCAGGAGGGCAGGAAAGATCAGGCTGGGGCCTCCAGTTCCAGCTCCAGCTCCCCACTGCATAGAGGCCACAATAAACCTGTGCAGCTGGACACGGCTACCTCCCTCTCCAGCTCCAATCCATCCACCAGCCCCCAGTCTATGGACCACAGTGGATCGAGCACGGAGCTAAAGACCTCGGCCTCGGCCGCCTCCTCCACCATCAGCTCCGTTCCTTCCTTGGCCTCTGTTCCGCACCCCCCTCACTCCTTAGCCCATGAACCCCAGCTCCACCTTAAGGGCGATCCCCACTACTCCTTTAACCATCCCTTTTCCATCAACAACCTCATGTCCTCCTCGGAGCAGCAGCACAAGCTGGACTTTAAAGCCTACGAGCAGGCACTGCAATATTCCTCCTATGGGGCCAGCATCCCCGGCGGGCTGCCCCTGGGCAGCGCCTCCATGGCGGGCCGGAGCGGCATCGAGCCCTCGGCCCTAGAGCCCTCCTACTACCAAGGTGTGTATTCCAGACCCGTGCTAAACACCTCCTAGTTCTGCATGCATGAACCTCTCTTCCCTCTGCTCCTTCCCTTTTCCTGGTTTCTCTCTCACTTTTCCCTCTCCCTGTGACAAACCGAGGTGTTTCCGCACGCTGTGTGCAAAGGACTGTTACTTTTAATTGTCTCGCAATGCGCTGTGTGTTGTTATGATCCACCACGACCTCCTGCGAAGCCGGCCGCCTCCCACTTGTAGATACCCCTTCCTGCCACCCAGTCCCTCTCCCCGGAGATTCCCTCTAGCCTTTTCAGGGTGTTATTAAAAAGAAGAAAAAATTGTTGAGCTTGTAAACTACCTGTTTGTGCTTTCCGCTCCCTTGTCTCCACCCTTCTGTGCTCTATAATCTCATGTAAGTTTACAGGTATGTGGCAATACTTTAACAATACGGAGATGAAGAAGCGAGTAGACATTTAAGACTTTTTTAATTAAAAAGGCTTTGAAGGACAATAGTGCTGTGAAGTAGCAAAACACTAAGAGAATCTCTAAGCAACAAGAGGACTATTTACTTTCTCGGATCATCCTTTTGATACTTGCAAAATAAACCTTCGGCTAGTACAACCCGCGTACACTCAGATGCTGCGGGCCGGATCCTGCACTCCCGAGGGGACCAACTGGAGCTTTGGAGTGCAGGATGTGACCCTGATTTTTTTTCCAAGTGTTACCTGTCTTGGGATGTAATATACAAGAGGTCACAGCCAGTTGGATATTTTTTTTTCCTTCCCATCTGTTACTGAAGATTCTCGTTCATCAGGAACTCTCATCAACATGTGGATGACATGCTTATTTAATTTGTCTTCATTGTGTATCCGCTAGAACTGTGTATCTATAACACGGTTATTTACCCCTCCCCCAGGAAAGGTTGACTATTACACCGACGCAACCTGTTTAATAAATTCCACATCCAATTATTTTGTGGCCGTTTAATTATCGCCATCGTTAGCTTGTTTCATCCAGTGTTAATGCACTTTCCACAGTTTTACACGGTGTTAGCATAGCCAGACGGGTTTTATTATTATTCCTGTTCGCTGTCTCAATGTTCTTAATTTATTGCATGGTTTATATTTTTTCTTTCTTTACAGCTGGAAATTGCTTTAAACGACAGTTTTAAAAAATAATTACACGTGAATTTAAGAAATGTTGTTAATTTTATAAATGTGATTGTAATTGAAAAATATTTTGATTTAAAACGATAACTAAGAATTTAATGCGTGAAGTATGGTTTTGATCATTTGCAGTTAAGGACTTTAAATAAATCAAATGTTAACAATGAAAGACTTCTGCTATTTTTTTTTTTTTTCAAAATTTCTGTGGCGGGTTGCGGAGGACTGAGCCATGTGCCAGGAAAACAAATGTACCGCTAAAGCGTGGAGGTGAAGAAGAGCGATTTGCACGGCCAAGCTTTTGCGGAGGGCTTGGGGGGGCCCAGAGTTTTCGCGTGAAGGAGGGAGACGCGCCCGCGGGTGTGTATGGTGGTGTTTTTTTTTTTTTTAATTCACAGTGCCGGCGTAGGTTGAGAAAGGGAAGAGAAAAGCCACCCGAGGCGGTGTAAACTCCGGGTGCATTGTGGTCGGGGCTGCTGGGGCGACGCCCGAGGGGAGCATCTCTAGAGCTGCTCCACTTCGCCTGGGGCCTCCCGAAAGGCCGGGCCGAGCTCCCATCCCACCTCCAGCTTTGTAGCCCTGGCTTGGATCGACCCCGGTAATGACAGCAGCCGCGGTGGGGAGCGCTGGTCCCCAGCAAGGGACATCGTCGCGGGGGGCGGGAGTGGGTTTAAACGTGAACAGATTTCGCCGTGTTCAGCCTTCTTCCTGCTCTGCCGCCAGATAAAAGAAGTCTAATTCTCATAATTATCTCATAATTGTCCCCTGATGGGTTAGCGTCAAGGGCGGCAAACTAAATTTAAGGGTCCAAAAATCCAGCGCCCCAAAAATCTCACCGAACACCTCCAGCATTACTACCCAACGAAAACATGTGAGAAAAAAAAATACTGGAGAGTGTTTCTGCCGTGGGCTTTGCAGGTGCGTCCGGAGCGGCCGCAGACCGAGATGCGGACACGGCTCTGCCGCTGACAATGGAGCCGGCACGACGCTGCGCAGATAAGGGCGGGCAGGGGTTCACCGAGGGTCCCTCCCGAGATGCGGGTCCTACAGCGGGAGGGAGGCAGGGGTTTGTGTCCGGGAAGCCGGATTCGGCCGAGAACCCCATGACCCCTCTGTGCGGCCCCTTCGCTAGCTGTGTTTTCTGAACAGGCAAACACCAACAGATCCTCTGCAGCCAGGGACAGCTCGGGGTTGCTCGGCACCAAGTCCATGCAGGCGGATCTCATTTAAAGTTCTGCTCCTTCTGCCAATAGGAGTTCCCTGGGAATCGAGGCAGAATGAAGTTGTTTTTCAGTGGGACAGACTAGCCTGCAGAGAATATGCCACTGAGGAGTGTAGACATTGATTTAATGCCCAGGGCTTTTACACACAAATTATCAACCGGGCTACGGCGATAAGGCAACAGATTTCACATATCAGCTGAGGAGCACAGACCGTGTGTAATGGAAATATTCGGGGTGTGGGTAATAAAAAGGTTTAAGCGGACCGACTCGGCTCCAAACCTCTTACAGATAAGGAGCGGAGCCTGTCACGGATACAGCATGTGCCCCTTCGCCTCTTGCCACCAAGATTATATTCCTTTTCTTTCCTTGCTCGCAGGCAAATTGTGGATGCCGTGGGCAATGATCCATTGACGTAACAGGGATGGGGCTCATGTTGAAAATGCGGGTCCCCGCCGCAGCTAGTGCAGCTTTCCGTGCTCTGGAAGTTAACAGAGGGAAGAAGAGTCCCCTGTTTTCTGCCCCACTCATAGCTGCCCTGCTGCTGTTACAATCCTTAGCTCAAGGAGCCCCGAGCCAGAGTGCAAAAATAAACTAAAATAGGCTCCGTAGGCAAGAAGGTGCATCCGTCCCGCAATGTGTAGAGAGGGGTTTACGAGCATCTCCTTCCAGCCGGACCGCTCTCTCTGTGGCAGGAGGGAAGGAGCTGGCGGGCGCGAGGGTTTTGACCGTGTCGGAAATGGCGTCTCAACCCATGCCCGGGGCAGAGGCAAAGCAGGGCCCGCTAGGCTGCAGGCGCCGGTCGTCATCGCCTTTTACGGGGGAACTTCGCCTTTTTCTGCACGGCAATTATCTCTGACCAGCCACGTGCGAGAGAGCGAAAACGGTTCATTTAACGTCATTAAATACAAGCAGGGAGTAATTGGCGGCGGCAGGGGATCTCTGTAAAGATTTACGCAGAGTTCGGGCGGTGAGGAAGCCCCCGGCCCGCGGCAGGAGGGGGTGTCGGGTGCGTTTTCTTGGCCTGGCAGGACCCGTCGAGAAGGTGCGGCTGGTCCAGCTGCCACTCCGCGGGGCTGGGCAGAGGCAGTCCCCGCAGCAGCTGGCGATGAGCCACGGCGGGTCCTGCCCTGGCACAGCGGGGTCCTGCTCTTCCGCGGGGTCCGGCGGCCCTGCGTGCCCCGGCAAGAGGGGCAGGATGGGGCCCGCGGCCGCGGCTCCTCTTTGGAGCACCTGCGAACGGCACTTTCCCTCCGCAGAGCCGGTGGAATAAAATCAACTTCAGCCGGCCGGATCAGCGGGAGAAATAAAATCACAAGTACCTCCTGGGTTGTTTTCCAACTGTGAACGGACGACACTGACACCTACATCGGCAAATATCTGGAGAGTGTGCATTTATTAGAAGAAATTAATTTAAAGTGTTCCGCACGGAAAGATGAGAAAAAAATATATCCGGTGCAGTTTTTCCCTCTGAAACTGTCATGGCAATAAAATATAAGTAAGTCGTAAAAGAACGGCGCGAGAAAACACTTCAGCCTTTGGCATAGCTTCAAAAATTGTTTTGAAATGTTGAGTAGATATCGAGTACTTGAATAGCTACTGGTCCGTCAACACAAACCCGAAATAAATGAATTTCCATGCTGTAATACCAACCAACCTTTAAAAGAGTTTTAATTTTACAACAATATTGTTCTTGACTGGTATAACAATGCATCTTGTTATATCTTTTCGGTTATGATAAAACGGGATCTAGGCATCCGTGTGTGATAATATGTGATTAATCACTCTAAAAAAATGTTAAGAACAGAGACTTAATAAATACATAATTTTCATGTGCATTCTGGTTGATCATTTTAATTCATGAAGCAGCAAATTTTCCTCATATAAACACGGGATAGAAAGTTCTCTCTGCAGGCATATAGATGCATATATTGTATATATTGACGTATGTGTAATTAATACGTATTTGTTTCCAGGGGAGACAAGTGGATATATATACACAATGACCAGGCAAAAATCAGACCCCAGTAGGGCACAGAGAGTGACCGGGGTATGCAAAGTCCTCGCAAAACTCCCACGTTGCAATATCGTCTTAGGAAATATGAGAGACTGGTTAAAAGCTAAAATTAAAATGCAAGAAGTTTGGTTATTTAAATAACAAGGACGGTTCTGTAAAATGGGTCATTTTTTTTTTAGATGCAGACCCAGGCTTTTCAACTACTAGCAAAGGCAGAGTAATTTAAAAAAAAAAGAAGATTGTACATTTTCTGCTATTTGCAATGTCGAAAGGTCTTTTTCAGGGGGAGAAAATAATTGAGGGAAGACAAGACTGGAAAACGATAAGAGGAAAACCTGCCTTTGTTCTCTCTGGTTATTTTCTACTAATTATTCTGCCCATTGTGTCAAAGTAGCAGTTAAGGATAGATTAGTGTAAATAACCTCTTATTTCCCTCCAAAACCGTACAACATTCTGGCCTAAGCCATGCTGTAGTGTTTGTGTTTCTCTCCTTCACCTCAAACAGAAACTCACTGAGATTTCAGATCTTTGAACTTTGGACAGATCAAACTGCCAGCGCTCACCTTTGTCTCCAGCCTTAGGATTTAAAACATACGTAGTAGCCTCATGGCAGAATCCATTTTTTTCTGCAAGCAGAAAAAATTGCAATCTTCTCTGTTCTCCCCACCCCAAAAGTCCTACATTTAGTTGAATTAATTGAAACGATCTCTTCCCGGAATGGCGTCGCAGCTGCGGGAGCATTGCTCGAATGAGTTTGGCCCAGGCGTGTAATTCTGAGGGATTTTTTTTCGCTATTTGGCTGCTACTGTTGGTAATCTCTGTTTCCCATGCAATGTTCATGCACCTGCTCGTTATTCCACGGGGGAGCTACGCCCAGAATGGGAAGATGATGATGATGATTATTATTATTACGGCTAGGAGGCGAGACACGCTCAGAAGCTGGGCATCGCCGTGCCCCCGCTGCCCTGGGCGCGCCTCCGCGATCCCCAGCGGCGGAGGCGACGCGGAAGGGGGCGAGACCGGGCCCCGACGCCCGCGGGGTGGGAGATGCGGGTGCCGCTGCCATCCCGGAACGCCCCGATCACCGTGACCCAAGTCTTCCACCTATGGTCCAGACCAGCTTTCGGTTTGCCATCCCCGTCCTTTGCCAGCACTGGGAATGGTGGGAGGGCCCCCTGTGGACATGTTTCCGTTGACCGCAACTTTGCTTTGAATTTGGGTCCGTTCACACACCTCTTGGCAGAGAAAGAGTGCCGAGTCGTCCGAGGGGAAAAAACAGCCCCATCGGCTGGGGTGGGAGTATACCCTTCATGAACGGGGCACCCATTGGCCATGAGCAGTCACAGGGAGTTGTCGTGTGGCCCCAGGACTGGCACCCGCCTCGGGAGAGCTGCAGGAGCTGCCCCACAGCACTGGGAGTGGGACGGCGAGGTTTCACCACGGGGCAGCGGGGTGCAGAGGCACTCTCGGCCCTGACTCTCTCGCTCCCAGCCCCGGGCATCAAGTCGCCTGCCCCGGGTGCAAGGTCTGGCCCTCTCGCGGCAACCATTTCTACAGCAAACACTGCCTTTGTGCCCGATACCCCTACGAACTCCCTAATGAATCATCTATATTTGCAATCTACTGCGCAGTAGCTGAAATATATTTTCCCCTTCAAACCTTCTCTTCTCCGAGCCTACCCGGCGGGTTGCTAACACACACTTCCTCCGGTTATGACCGGCGGAAAATGTAAACACGTTGGTAACTAGGAGGTGGGCCTCATTCTGCAAACCAGGATCTCTCCATAGTGACTCTCAGTAATGACCTCTTTAGCATAATAAAGACCCAAGGGCGGGGAATCTTTGAACTGCGGGGCAGTAGATTGGAATAAGAGCAGGTCTGAACTTATTCAAATGTATGCAACAAGTTTTCTAGTTCTAAGGTTATCTGACGTGACCAACAGACGTTTTCCCTCTTCCTTTTTTCCTTGCCTGGTTGCTTTATCTAAGGAAGAACTTTGCATACTTCAGGTATGTCATTATGTTATGTGAAATGGAAAAGGCGGAGGGGGCGGGTAAGGAAAAAAAAAACCCAAGCCCGTACCCCACATTTAGTGGATAATAACAGCAACAGAGAATGATTCCTGTTTAAAAAGGAGGGTGCCCTCCCCTCCAAAGACGTGGTAGCAGACCTAACAGCACTCCTCGGCCACGAGGAACCCTGGCAGAACCATCAGAAACTGCGAGCAGAGGGGGACTCAGCACATCCTCTCCCCCTGCGGGGTACCCGACTCAGCACCCCCTCCCGACTGCCTGGGGCTGGTCCCGTGGACACCCCAGCAACCCAAGAGCCACGCTGCATCTTTTCCGGTCTGCCTTAAAAACAACCCCACAGGGACATCGGTTTCCAGAGGACAGGGGAACAAAACAGCCGCTGGCCGGCGCAAAGCAGAGCTCTCCCCCACCCCATCCTCCGGGCAATTGTTCCCTTGAGCCTCTATTAATGCGGGACATATGTTATCCACAGGCAGTAGGCAGTGGTAAGATCTCGCCATCTAACTTGTTGCTCAACTTACGAGGCGGTTCTCATCTTCTCATCAAAAGCCGCCGGTCTTTCTTCAGCCGTATGGACAAAAATGTGAACAACAATGCCCTCCTCCCTTCACTTCAAAAGCTACTATCGCGGAGGCTACCCAGAGAATTTTCTTTCTGCCTTTCATTCCCGGTTTGAAAAAAGGCACTACAGGGCCAAGGCGCTCCTAATACTCTTTGATGGGGATTGAATTCATTATCTCCAATAACACAATTGTGCTTGGCCAACGAAAAGAGCAAAGTAATACTCATCTAGAATTAGAGAGCAGGGCTCAGAAGAAAGGGAGCAGGAGGGTGAGGGGGGTGGGGGCATTTCAAAGGAAAAGTGGGGGGAATGAGAAAACACCTATATCGAAAATCGGCTTGGAAGGAGGGGGTCCCCAGCAGTTTAAATTACAGAAGTGTATTAAGTGGCGCATTGTAGGGCTCAAGGCACGTTGGTGGTCTGACAGCGCATTCCTTCCTCCGCCGGCCGATTTGGCACCGCCTGGGTCGGATGGAGGTTCTTGACATTTCCGTCCCTGATACGGTCCCGGGGCCGGCGAACCCCGCTGCTCCGCTACCTCCGCACCCCAGTCCTCATCCCCGTGTCAGCTGGGCTGCAGGCGGGAGAACCTCCCTGACTGGTGACACCGGCCCTTGCCCGAGTGTAGCTGTAGCACCTGCGATCCCCTCCTGCTCACGCTGACTTCGCGAGACTTTAGCAGGAATTGGCAACAGCCGGGAAAGCACAGAGCAGGCAAACAGCCTCCCCACTACCACCCCTGGCCCCATCCCCCGCCACGTGCAGGGATGGCAAGGACACCCCGAAACCTGTCCTAGCAAGGATCAGGGTGGGGACTCTCAGTACCATCACACGCCGGGGCCGTGCAGGTCAATGGGCGTGCACATAAACCTCACCAAAGTTTACCGGTGGCAGCAGGAGCAGCCCGGGTTACCGTGGATTCTATTTCGTCAGTGGAGGGCAAGAAATGGAACAATGAATGAATAACGGAGCAAATGAATGAGTGAACGAAGCGAATGAATGAATAAAACACACATAAATAAATAAAAAATCGAGCACAAAAATCAGCCGATTGGAAAACCACTGTGTTAATATGAGAGATTAAAATATTTGCCTGTTTGGCTTCCATCGTAAGTGTTTTCTATCGGGTCTTATCCAAACAGGCTAATTTTCAAAGCCAAGCAAAATATAGCGATGAGGGGTTAAAGGCATCGCACGTGTAGCGGACGGTTACGGGGCCCTGTGCGGGTAGTGTGTGGATGCGTGTGCGTGTTACACGCGTGTCCGCGGGCACACGGAGCGGCGACGAGATGGGCTAGAGATGCAGACCTCTGTGTCTCACGTGTCTCTGCCCACCGGCACACGCGCATCCATCCAACCGCAGAACCCACTTGTACTTCCAAACTTCCCAGCGCCCAGTGCAGGGTCCCTGCAAGAGCTTATGATAGCGCGTAGGAGCAAGGGGGAGCGGCCGAGACCGCCAGAGGTGTGCCCGAAGAGCCCAAACCTCATATCCTGCGTGTTTGCCACACCTTGCAAATTATGTCTTCGAAACAGTTTTCCCCAGGCATTGCCCTTTAAGCGTTGGCAGTTACACGGAAGGGACCCAGCAAAGCATATCGGTCACTCATGGACCTCCTGGTAGCTCTGCGGAGGAAGAGGAGGAATCGCACTTCGCCAGAGTCAAACTACATTCCAGGGATCAGGAGTCCTCCGATCCCTCCCAAAACAGGGAGCTCGGAACCCTAAACTGGCCAGATGAGGAATTCGATTTGGGAATAAGAAATCCCATTGCATTTGGTGGGAGGTTTGCCTCAACAAAGGACACATTGGCCAAAGGGGGAGGCAGGAGGAGCGAGAGACCATCTCTTCCAGCCAGCCCCGTGGGAGTTTTCCTTACGTGCAGTAATGCTGACCCTGTCGCCTTTCCTCTTGCAAGACAAAGCTGACCTTGACAGAACTGGTTTCTGTGGGTCCACGCTCCTCCTTTTAAACAATCCGTGAGCACGGGGTAGATTTTTTCTTTTTTTTTCTTTTCCTGATGAGCGTGGACTGAGATTGCACTCAGCAGAGTCCGAGGTTCAAGGATCTCAGGATATTTCCCACTTTGTGAAGTGCCTTAGGGGTTGATTTTTATTTGAGGGGAGTGGGCTGCTTCTTCGTATAAGAAACAAATCTAGAATAGAGTAATTGTTTCTAGGGAAAGTAGTATCAAAATACTCTTGTCTTCTGCAGAAGTAGGAGCAAACCTCGCGTTGTTTCTTTCGATATCTATTTAGACCAAGCATACGTGTTAACTGGCTAACTAAGCATTTTACTGTTTGTAGTTTACCTCCCCGTGCGCGATGACTTCTCCAAAATATACATTAAATGACCACAAACTTCATGTCCGGGAATTACTTTTTACAAGTCAGCTTACCTTAGCGATCAATGTGCCATTTATACTTTTACACAATAGACTTTAATTGTTACAAGGGAGCCCTTTGGTCTGTGAGAAATAATTTGTTTTGTGCCATAGCACAAACAGAGGATTAGGAGTTCAGGTAAGGAATAAGCAGCAGCAACAACTTAATTCCTAGGCAACAAAGATCCTGCTTTCACGCTAGATTTCTTTCTAGTAAAAAGCAGGACACGGCACCATCTCCAGCTTGCTGGACCAGTCAGACGTTAGTTTGCATTTCTTTCTGGTTTAAATCTGTCCAGGGTTTCCCGACCTTCATCCATTCCAGGGCCAAAAGTTGCATGTAATGCTATGCAGTACTAAGTAAAAATAAACAGCAGAGAATTAAACAGAATTCAATTAAAAAAAATCATCACTATTTAAAAGGCAGAGGTCGAAGACAGCTCTTTGGCTTTAATTTTTAGTATTTTGTATTTCCAGTAAAACCAGTGCAAATGCAATTGGGTTTAAAAGTACCACCTTTCTTTCTTTCTTTCTTTCTTTCTTTCTTTCTTTCTTTCTTTCTTTCTTTCTTTCTTTCTTTCTTTCTTTCTTTCTTTCTTTCTTTCTTTCTTTCTTTCTTTCTTTCTTTCTTTCTTTCTTTCTTTCTTTCTTTCTTTCTTTCTTTCTTTCTTTCTTTCTTTCTTTCTTTCTTTCTTTCTTTCTTTCTTTCTTTCTTTCTTTCTTTCTTTCTTTCTTTCTTTCTTTCTTTCTTTTTCCCTACAACCACCTGCATATCCCAAATTCGGGTTGAAATTGTGAAAAACGACCAGGTTTAGGACTGTAACCTCCTTTCCCTTCCAACGGTTGGGCACTAGCAGACCATCACAGTGGCCCACTTCTGCAGCCGGGGCTGGGGAAGCCATCTCTTCTTTCTGAGTTTCTGTGAGTGTTTCAGCAGAGGGGCCATCCTGCTCACATACGGTGGCTGAAGCTATTCAGAACATTCCCACCTTTGGAAACAAACCTAGAGACAAACAGACCCTGAGCTCTGACCCAGCAGCTTAAGTCTGTCCCAAAATCAGTCTGGCTATCGCCTGTGACACGCAGCTTCAAACTGGAGATGGAGGTGGGGGAGGGGTCTCATGGGCTTCCGCTGCCACCATCAAGGGGGAGGGCACGCCATGGAGGGAGCCGTGGGCAGTCTCAGTCCGGTTCCTTCACTCCGGACGCCCCAGATTTTACCCTCGCCTTTCTTGGCTATTGGTGCTGTTTGACAACAGTGAAGGTGGGAATGGCTCACTGAGACCACCATGTCCTCAAAAATTAAATAAATCAAATGAAAGACATACAAGTCGATTCAGTAAAACCTTTTGTGTTTGTGTGCCTGTATGAGTACAAGCCACGAGGTCAAAACCACTTGAGAATCAAGATAGACAGCAGAAACAGCCAAGAGATCCAGCAATGCCCTGCTGAGTGAAAGCCATTTCCAAATGCCTCCTCTTCCCTCCACATCTTTTCTGCACTGCTACTTTAAGAATGAAGGCAGCAGAGATCAAACTCGTAACATCACTAAGCACGGCAGAGAGGTGTTTAAGGATGCCAAAGGATGTCTGAAGGACTCTAGGCTGCAGATAATTTCTGCTCTTCCGTTATCAGCACCGTAGGTTAGCTGGCAGGTTTTCTTCTGCTGCTTTTAGGAACCTTGGAGAGACCGACCTACAGGTGAACTTCTTCCTCATTGGGACTCAGTCTCCTGCCCACAAGCACACACATACATACACAAGCAGGATCACTCAACTGGACTCAAAGCACCCCAAGGAAAAGACTGCACTCAGAGGTCGGCTGCTCAATGAAGACCCACCGGGAGACAGCTGCGTGGGCCTTTGCTGTGCTTGAGCCAAATGGAGGCTGAAAATACCTTAGTGGAAGAAGCAGGGGGCCTTTGGGGATACATCCAACCTTTGATTATCAGCTCTTTAAATCAGGGACCGTTGTTTCACTCTGTTATAGAACATGTGTTATTGGAATGTGACAAGTAAACAAAGCCTAAATAAATAATAGGAATTCTAAGTGTCTTTAAGAGATGCACAACACTTCGCAGGGTGGAACTACAGAAGCCATTCGGTATTTTTAGGCAGTAGTTTGGATTTTTTAAAGCTTGGAAAAACTGTATGCATTTCCAGTCTCATCTTGATGCTATTGAAAATACATTGCTTTCACTACAAATAAAGAAATCTTACAGAATTTTTCCTATATTGTCTCAAAACAGGTGTTCTTTGCACAGTAGTTCTGAAATTTTTGGCAAATATATATTGATGTAAGAAACCAGAACATTTTGGTCTTCTGTACTGACAGACTTGAAAGCACCTTTACGTCGCAGGTAATGTGTAAAATTTTAATATGAATTAGTTTGTTTTCTGAGGCATAAACCTGTTCCTAAATACTTTCATTTTTGTATAATTGTATGTATTTTCTCCATTCTAGAAACGCTGAAATAGAGTAAAAGCTACTTCATATATTAATCTGAAAAGACATTCATAGAAAGGGGTAGTTCCTCTTCAAATTTGTAATTCCAAAAAAAGGAAGATAATTATACTTAACCAGGTGGATTGTCTGTGACAGGACAGTCTAAGAATGAATGATCAATGTACATATTATGGATCGAATATTTCTTTATAGCCAAATTTGTCTATATGGACTGCAGAAAATATATAGCATGTGCCGATGAGGTTGTGAAGCACAAGTCCTGTTCCCATGCCAGTAACCTTAGTAAGGAAAAAAAAATAGAACAGGGAAAACCACAGAGAGAACATTAACAGTCATTATACTTAAAAAAAAAATCTTTTTCTCAGTTTTCCTCTGAAATTGTCAATAAGGCCTTTCAATATTGAGCTGAAGACCACAGCTAAACTTCTATGAAAATAATCAATATACGGGCACTAGAAGACATAGGGCTTTTTAATTTACCGAAGGCCCAGGCTGGAGCTCTCCTCATCTGCAAGGACCTGTGCTTTACAGGCTTTGCGGTTTGGCACACGCAACACGCCCGAAACAGTATGAGCGGAGCAGGAGACTTGGAAAATTAAAAATCTGTGTGATTTTCCAAAATAACAGTGGTTTAATTGCAAAAGTTTTGCTGGGCTTACTAAGCAAGGGGCATCTCAAGACAGTCTCAGGAGGCATAAAACTCGGGCCGCCGAAAGGCGTTTGCAATGACAGCGTGTACCACGCTGCGCTGCCCGGCGCTCTCCTCGCCTCTCCGGTTTCGGAGCCGTCGGTGGGGCTTCGCCTCCTTTAGAGGGCGGAGGGGCTCCCGGGCGGCTGCTGTCGGCGCTGGCTCCACACCCCAGGCGGTGGCGAACGCGGCCGCGGAGCGCCGGGCGGGGGGACCAGAAACGCAGTTCACGCCCTCAACAACGCGCGGGGATTTCCCCCGTCCCTCCCCCGCCCCGCAGGCACACCGGTGCCGGGCGTGGGGACTGCCCCGGTGGCAGGGAGATTATCGGTCCTGGAGCGGTGGGGGCGGGGATGCCGCTGTCGGGGGGGACACTGCCCTGCCAGCCCACCCACCGGGAAGCCCTGGGCAGCGAAATAAGGGTCTGGCGCGTTTGTCAGCCTGTGACCGCTTTGAAACACCCCCACCAGATCCTGAAGACAGGGACTTAACGATTCCTCGCCCGACAGCCCCGGCTGCTGAGGCAGCCCCGGCCCATCGCTGCCCGCCCCGAGAGCTCCCGCACGCCGGGGCATTTCCTTCTTCTCTTCCTGCAGCGTCCTGGGGCAGAGGCAGTCGACGGCGGCTCCCGAGGCTGGGAAATCCGCGCCCGAGCTCCTTCTGAGGGTCTGCAGCCTCTTCCGCTCCTCCTTACGCTTCCAGCTACCGCCGAAGCGCCTGCGCTGCAGATCCCCGGCGGGTGGGTATCTACTAGAAACTACCTATCCCCCCCCATATGGTTTATTTATGTATGAAGCACGAGTAACTGTTCTTCTGATCAGCATTTTTCTTTAAAAATTGCAAAAACCCCCCACCAAACCCAAGCCCCCTTATCTAAGGTGGGTTTAAATATTTGCCAATGGCCCCTACAATAACCATGAAATTAAGCCACCTCCATGCCAACAAGTTTGCAGTGTGTGTGAAAATGCCAGCCTGATCGAGGGTGGATGTGAAATCTGATCTTGCTTCGGGTTCAACCGAAAGACTGAAATGATTCATGCTCAACCGTGTCTCCTTGTATTTCTTATTTTGATTTTTCCTCTTCCTCTCTCTCATCTCCTGGCGCACACTCATTCCAAAGGGTCCTTCAAACACCCAGTGAGTGTAAAAACAATGCTATATGCAGCATTTCCTTGAAGGGTTTTATTACTAGGCTGTCTAGAACAAAAACTAATGGTATTTTGAAAAAAAAACCTCTTTAAAAGAAAAGCGACCAGTGGTTGTTAAAAAAGAGCCGGATACATGACACGTTGCTGATGTATTTAATAGTATCTTCTCTCCGCTTCCGACCTGCATGATATTTCGTCTTTATTTCAAGCAGTTGTCATTAATGCCTCATTTGCTCCCTAGATGATGGACACATTTTGCTGGCAGGGGTGGCACTACTCATTGCCTTCTGCCAGGTGCCTGCCACATCTGCCTGAAGGTGGAAGGGAGACACCACTTTCCAAAAATCGCCAGGGGCTTGGGAAAGCCAGGCTCGCACCAGGCCTTAGAGAACCAGGAAGAGGCTGTGGAGCGTGAGAGAAGCAGGGACGGGAATAATGAGAAATGAGGGCTTGGAAAAAAAGATTGAAGAAGTGGAAGGAAAGGATATAAACCAGACAGTAAGCGAGGAGATGTGGACCAAGTGGTCAAAAGTCAGGAGAAGATGAGGGATGCTGGGAAAGGGAGACGACTGCAGGGAGCAGATGGTTAATAGGGGATACCGGACAGCATGAAGGTAGACCACACCTGGAACATCTGTCTGCCTTTTCTAGGAAGTAAAAAGTAATAGGAAAGCAATCTACAGGCTGTTCTCATCCATGCAGGCGATAGGAGACATACAGTGAAAGTCCGCCTCTTAACAGCAAACAAGGAAGCTTGCTTTTTTATGCGTGTGTTTAAGGTTGAATTTTGACCCCAAGCTGACGTCATGCAAATCAAGGGTCGGCTGCTTCCCCCTAAAGGCAAAAGAAATCCAAGGAATAAAATTAAAATGAAGAGTTACTGATTTAAACTAATGTTTGAATATCTCCTAGTTTGGGGTGTAGGAAGAGGCTGACTTGGAGGTTTCAGAAGCTGCTGTCACCTTTGCCAGTGGTTAGGAATAACCACAGTTGTTTATTTGCAGTATGCACCAGGTCTTTCATAAACCTGTGGAAGGACAGTCCCTGCTGCAAAACTGTGCAGTCTAAAGACTTGCAAGATAGGATCATTAGGTGTTTCTTGGTATTACAATGTCACAGTGTCTCCAGGTTGGTTTTAAAGCATGTAAGAGCATGTGGAGCGTACTACTGCAAAAGCTACCAAGCTATAGGCAATAGAGACTCAGGTTAGATAAGGGGCTGGCTGGGTGGAGCTGGTGAACAATGCACGAAAGTGCTTTTCTTTCACTGATCTTGGTTCAAATTAAGGTTAAATTCCAAGGGGAGTGTATTTTTTTTTCTCTCTCTCTCTCAACTTCTGTCTCTCTCCAGGAAGAGATTTTAAAGGGCATCATTTTCAGTTAAAAAAAACAAATAATCACAAAGAAAGATACATGTTAATACAAATGTAGCATTCCACAGAGGGGAGCTAAGAGCTGCTGGTGTCGCACCCACAGCTTTTATTCCGCCAAAGCAAGTTCAGCAGTTTCAGCACCTGGCAGGAGCAGGATTGATACTGCTGTCAAGAAATGGCTACAGCAAAAGCAAGACCGCATGCAAGCCAGAGTCTATACAGAAAAAATGTGGATATACAGGAGTGGGAGATGGGATTATGAACATGATACAGAGTTCAAGTAATTTTTACTAAAATGGCTCAATTCTTACTTTGTATGAGTTGGAAATCCATACATTTACCCTTAGAAAAAAAAATTTAAATCTCATCTATGCAAGTATATAACAGAAGAAAATAGATTACGAATTTTCCTATTAAATCTACAATATTTGGTGCAGTATCTGAAAAAGGCAACGAGGCTTCCAGCTAGTTACTCTGAGACCTGCTTTTGCAGGGGGAAAAGGAGTGGGGGTGGAAGAAGAAAAAAGAGTTGGATCAGGTTCTCCACAAAGCAAACTTTGTAGAATTTGTTTTGCAACCTGCCTATCATTAGTTTTCTGCTTTAAAGCCAATGTTCCAGGGCACTGTAAAAAAGTGCAATAGATTCCATGCCCTTCCAAGATCTGCAGAAAGGTGGTCTGTACTGTGATAAGAGGTCCTCAAAATGCCGGGGCAAAGGTGGCACATATTTAATGCTGGCTTTTCTTTGGTATAACAAGAGCTCTTGAAAATCAAAGGGGAAATCTGTGGTCTTGATCCCATGAAATAGTATGAGTCTGGTACAGGGGAGTTCTTGTCTTTCAAAGGAGTCCACAGGACCTTTGCCCACATGTTGCTCTGCAACTAGAGGGGTGCACCTAGCTCCGCCATGCTCAGGGTCATTTGCCATCATTGTGACTACTTTTTTCTTTCAAGAAATATGAGACATCAAAATACACTGTGTGCCAGCGCAAACTACAACTTCTTTCCTCGGTAATACTTTGTCACATACACAGTACATACATAATCAACACAAAAGCCAACCTATCTTTTCTGAGCTGTGCCTGTTTTCCCAACAACACAAAATACTTTGCCCCATCAGTAAAACGAGTGTTCTTAATATTATCCCTCAGTAGCTCCTCATTACCATAAGAAGGATGTAGCAATGACTCAAGAAGCGATTGCTTCATGTGTCTTACAAGGCTTTACAGTCTGAGATAGACATGCTATGTGTATTTCAATCAAAGTGTTAAAGTTGCTAGGAATACTTTGGTCAAAACCTACTGCCATTCCACACCAGTCCACCTAAATGACATTTCTTTCAAATGCTGCAGAACACACAGGTCTGACAGCATTGCTCAATCAGACAGTAGTAATTTAGGGTCTATCAGTGTCATAGCTGACGGTTGAATGCACCCATTACTGATGGACCTGAAAACTAAGTTAGCAACTGGCTACCCCTCTACCTATGAGAGGCAGACACTGCTGCCAGGCAGGGTAAAACTGAAGTGAATTCAAGGTACAGCCTCATAAATTTTGTGAAGTGTTTGCCAGGGAGGGCGCACGCTCAGTACTGGCACTCAGCTCTGCAGTTCTGCTCTTGTGATAGCCTTCCTTAATCTTTCAGTCCCGGTTTTGATCTCCTCCCTCTTAACTAGCATCAGCGCAATGTTTCTCCCTTTTCATGATCAGTGCAGAATCACTCTTCCTACTCAGTGGCTGTCATCCCTTGCCACCAGCCGTGTCCGCCTCTTGGCACTGCTCCATGTTATGCTCATGTCAAGAACAGCCTCGCCCCCTCCCCAGAAGCAGAGCAATATTCCTGCCCATCAGATCTGCCCCCAAAATCACATCTTTCCATTCACATTCCACTAGTCTTTACCCAGCCACTATTCTTACCATCCTTTAGTTCAGTTCAAATTACAGTGTAATTGAAATCATCATGGGAAACAACTAAACCAACACGATTAACTACACAATCACTTAACTTTTTTTGGTAGGGGCCATACTAGACATTTACCTGCCTTCAGCTCTTTTGACTTTCAGATAGTTATGACAGGGGTCTATTTCTTTCCATAGTGGGGAAGATTCATGGTCCAGCAACAAAAATACAAGACACAGACATCAGCATTAATGAAGTAGAGTTCACTGAAATGAGCTTCCTAACTCAATTTTACCATCTTTCTT